>PKRV01000791.1:0-52309 GCA_003709505.1 Hyphantria cunea
TCCGGTAATAACGAATTCAGGGCACCCACCAATGCTAAATTGCGTGTATGCATGGGTAAACGGGGTAACCGGGGTCTGTTATTATAATTAACATACCGATACTCCTGAATCGCATTTTCCAAAGCACTCCTTATCCTATCATTACATTGGGTACTTACGGATATAATTTCACTCTCCACTTGTTCGTCAACATCATCAGCATTAACCACCACATTCACTGCATCTGCATGTGACGAAGAAGGGATAGCCAAAGTATTCCGTACGTCCGATCGTATCCTCTCAAGTACGGCATCATCCAGCAGGTGACATCCCTGTATAGCTCGTACTTGATCCGACAATCGTTGTGCCGATACGTTGATAGTTGGCTCAAGCTCCTGAAACAGAGAGACTAGTCGAGCACGGTACGCTGTAAGGTTCGTCCCCAACTCTGTGGCCCGAAAATATGCCCGCATGACATTCTCATTAATTGCATAAGTCCACTTCATGCGGTGCACATTACCACCGCTAGCGGGGACCCTGTTCGAAGTCAGTGGCCCTCGGGATCCCAAGCTGATCGGCGGCCGTCCTCTCCCCTGCCGACGTACAGGTGTTGGCGACGTTGGCGGAGAGAAAAACTCGTCGCTGGAAGATGAGCTCAACGCCTCTACAACAGCCGAAACTTCTACTGTTGTTTCCAGGGGTGGTGAGGCGGAGCATAGCAGCGAGTCCGGGGATGATGCTTGTGCTCTAAGCCTAGCTCTTGTTAGCATTTTGGAATTTCTTGGTAATATTAATTTTACGGCATGACGTTTGAAATGTCATGTCTAACATCATAGATGTTTCCTTATAAACTGCATTATTTTTGTATTTTTATCTTGTTTTGGTGCCAATGATTCATTTTAAATACATATTGAAACTTGTTTCGATTGATTTTTGGTGTTTGAAAATATTTAAATCTTTAGGAAATGAAATAAATTATTGAAAAATATTATTAGAAATTCCACACGCTTTCAGTGTTGCTATTTTATTTAATTCTATTATTATTATATTAATTAACTAGTTACGCCCCGCGGTTACGCCAAGCTGGGTGACCTGCGGTTGTGCCACGCATAGTGTAGGTAGTCTAAATTACGTATATAAACAACAATATATACATATGCTAGTATATAGTAGGATCGTTTCACTGAGTAGACTCCCACTTTTTTTGTTTACGGGGTGGAAAATCCCTTCGGATCTCCGGCTCCTCGGAAACTGTGGAGCCAGGTATTTTTTTATGGTTCGTTTGCCTCCTATATAGGAGGCAAACGAACAGACGTATCGCCTGATGGTAAGCGATTACCGTCGCGCATGGACACCCGCAACACCAGAGGCGTCACAAGTGCGTTGCCAGCCTTTTAAGAAGGTGTACGCTCTTTTCTTGAAGGTTTGAAGGTCGTATTGGTCCGGAAATACCGCAGGCGACAGTTCATTCCACAGTTTTGTTGTGCGAGGCAGAAAGTATGTGGAGCTTCCACTAAAAACCACCCCGGCGGCCGGTTTCAGGCGCCCTGCACTAAGGAGGACCCGGACCATGTTATTTCAGGTCCCCCTCAGGATCAACGCCGCGCCTATAAAGACTCTATCCGGGAGGAAGCCTTAACTTCTCTCTGCCTATCGGCCCAATCTTTAAATGTTGCGGCCTAGATGCGTTTTTGCGACCAGGCCGCCCTCTCACCGCTGACCGCAACAATCAATCTGCTGCCAGAGGTCCCCATTCTCTATCGAGACTGATGTCGCCGCCGATGTTGCCTACGCTCAGGATCGGCCCTCTCCCGATCCCATTCAGCAGTTCGTCCTGGTCTTCCCCGCTCTCACCCCGGTGGATAGCACGAATCTGGTCATAGACCTTCTCGTCCATATCCGCCAGGATATCAAAAGACTGGAAACGAGCCAGGACTGTCGCCGCCTCCAACGAGATGGTGCGGTATCCTCGTACGATCCGAATGGCCGCTATCCGCTGCGCTTGGTTGAGCCTGGCTCGGCAGCGGGCGTCGCTGGTGAACCGGGCGGCGGAGGCGCGCCTACCAGCGCCTCATGCCGCCCTGAGTGTGGCCGCGGATGGGCGGGACGGTTTTTCCCCTCCATCCTCTTCACAGGCTAGCCTCGAGGGGGCGACGTTACGCGTTTGCAGTGCGTCTCCTAAATTGAGAATTTCACCATCAGTCGACGGAGCCCGCTTAAGTGCGGGCAGGCGCTGGGAGGGGTCCGGATGGCGTAAGAAAGCGGTTCCCGGATCCCTCCCGTCTAAGGTGCAGAGTGGCACACCGTGTGGTTTTAGTCGGTTCGATTCTGACACACTGCCCCGCCGCAAACCCCGGTGGGGTGAAGGCCCGAGGGGGTTTCAGCACGTAAAAAAAAGATAAGCGCTTGACCCATACCGGCGCTCCTCATTTTTTCATCATTTTGTGCTACTCATTAAAAATGATTAGTTACGTATTTAGGCGTTATTGGATATTCTACCCCTAAAGGGACGAAATAGGGATTGAAAGATTGTATCGAAGCCCATCATTTTTTAAGTGAGAAACATGAAACTTTATTTTTGGGCTATTGAATAAAAATTACTAGATACCTATTTAGGCATTTCTAAATATCTATCTATCTATCTATCTACCCCTAAGGGAGTGAAAAAGGGGTTGAAGATTTGTACGGCAGTCCGTCATTTTTTAGGTTAGAATCATGAAACTTTAGTTTTGGGTTACTGATTTAAAATAACAGATACGTATGTTTAATGAATATCGGAACCAGTTGCGGTACATGGTGCTGTTCTCGAAGCTATTCAAAGATATGTGTCCCTCGGGCAGACTTTGCAGTTAGATAGAAACAACTTCGAGAAAGTGGTGTACAGGAGAATTCAGTCGGGTTGAGCAGCGTGTGGGAAACTTCGTCGGGTCTTTTCATCCTTGACCCCACAGTGCCTAAAGACGAAAGTCTTCAATCAGTGCGTCTTATCCGTCATGACATATGGTGCCGAACGTGGACTTTTACGACACGGCTGGTCCACAAGATCAAAGTCGCTCAGCGTGCTATGGAGAGGGCTATACTCGGTGTTTCTCTAAGGGATCGTATCATGAATGAGGTGATCCGGCAGAGAGCCAAGGTAATCGACATAGCCCACAGGATAAGCAAGCTGAAGTGGCAGTGCGCTGGCCATATTAGCCGCAGAACTAACCTAACTAACCGTTGGGTTAAAAGGTTTCTTGAGGACGTCTACAGGCCAGGTGGAATAATGAACTGCTCAAGACGGCTGGCAGGAGATAGATGCGAGAAACCGAAGATCGAACCAAGTGATGCGCGATTGGAGATGATGACGAGATACGCATTTAAGTGTTTCTGGATATTCTACGCCTAAGGGACTGAAAAAGTTGAAAGATTGAATTTAGATTAGTCTGGAAGTCGGTCATTTTTTAAATTAGTTGCTTGAAAATTTGTCGTCAGGCTTTTGATTACAAATAAATGAATACTTTTATTTATATTTATGGGAATTCTACTCCTAACGGAGTTAAAATAAGGGCCGAAAGTTTGTATTAAAGTTCTTATGAATGGGCTATTGTTTAAAAATAAACAAATACGTTTTAATTAAATACACATAAAATACACTTCCACGTGAGCAAAGCCGCGGGTAATCGCCATCAACTAAAAGGAACTCTACCACAGATTAATAAATAGTTACTACGACTCTACTGAACATTTATGTACGTGCCATTAATCGAAAGGTATACCCACATCATATTACGCAATATATTTGTTATCTGTGAAACCATTTCGATATTTTGTGTTTTTAATTGTTACTATAATAATGTTAGTTCTTTATTTTATAGATAAAATCTGCTTTGAATATTTCTGTAAAAATACTTTGTACCCTTTTTACGAAAATTATGCTAACGGAGGAATATGATATTTGGCACAGTTTGTTTTTATGGAATAGGGGGCAAACGAGCAGACGTATCGCCTGATGGTAAGCGATACCCGCAACACCAGAGACGTCACAAGTGCGTTGCCGGCCTTTGGGGGATGGGAGGAGAGGTTAGGGTATGGGCCTTCGGGTATTCTGACTCACACGGTCAAGCCGGCCAGGAGGAAGAGTAGAAGTGCAGAGGGCTAAAAAATAAATGAATATCGACCACTGGGTGACCTCCAGTAAATGATTATTTCTAGAAATAAACATTAAATATACCTTGGATTTGCCAGAATTCAGACGAGTGACTTGACTTGCATCTCAAGATTCACAGTGCACAAACATTCGCTGATCTTTTTTATGAGGTAGCTGCCAAAGTGGCTCAGTCTGATGGAAATTATGAGTAGAATCCAAGAGTGGTGGTCATCTTCCTCATTGCGAATGTGGCTAATGTGGCTTCTTGAGTCTTAATTAAAACAAAGAGGGTTTTTAATGCTTGGCTGTCAACATCTTACATGACAAGAGTGTTTGTGTTCGTTGTTCTCATGTTCTGCTTATTTAATTTTAGTGTACGTTCCAATTATATTAAAAAAAATATTTTTATAAATCATCTTCGTGCAAATGACTTTGGCAAACTTTAAAATAATTCCTTTTCTCTGGGTCTTTTATCTGGAGGTGTACTTCTTTCTCCACCTACTGCACCCCAAGACGTTGTTCAGTGTCGTACCGTAGTGTTCCGAATACGAGGCACTCAAATATTGGTATTGGGAGAAACCCCCATATCCCGTCAGCATCTGCATGACAACGCCTTGGGGTCGAATCCTCTGCATCAAGCGGTATGCATCTCTCGGGTCCGGAAAGAACACTTTCGTGACGAAGGCAGTGTGGCCCGGCTTTTATCTACGGTTCCATTCATTGAGGTAGTCACTGCGAATCTGGGGCTTGACGAAATTAATCGGACACAGGTCGTAGTCGGGTTTCCTCCGGCACGTAAGTGCCGCTTCCTTTGCCAAGCCTCTGTTTTAGGTGCCACTGGAGCCTCGTTACGACTATCTTCTCCAAGACTTAGTTGAAAGAATATTAAATTTACGCTAGATGAAGTCTTACTACTTCACCACCGATCAGCTCCGGTGATGCAACGATCGATGGGTTCAAAGTTTCATATTGCCAACTATGACCAGCTGGTAAAAAAAATGAAAATCATCAGCCTGATGCAATGACTTTGCAAGAAATAGAAATAAATGAATTAATCATCAAAACAACGTCGTACATCGGCCACAATCTAAATTCTGCAGAGCCAAAGTCCACATCGCGAAACAAATAACAGATTTACAGATTACACTGCTATATAAACCTTAATCTCACCTCATATATCTAGACGCGCATCAAACAAACCGTAATCAGTGTTGCCTTGAAATAGGCGCGAACAGACGTGTTCCTCGTATAATTATTTTATTTTAATTTCGTGCTCCTCTGACAGCTGTTTGCGCGGGTATGTATGTTTATTTTTATTTATTAGTCGTCACGTGGCATATTCCACATTTTTGAAATTTATACAACGTATGTATTCGTAAACAAAAAAATTGACAGATATAGATATATGTCATATTTTTGTATTAATTAAAAATCCTTTACTGATAATTACTACAAATTTGGGGACAAAATTCCACTATAAATTTATTTTGTCACAACTTTTTTCAGACTGATCCTTGCTTAGTAACCGTTCACAAATAAAACTCAAACTAAAAAAAAACTTTGTTTTGCGTACTTAGATGTTTAGATTTCCGCGATCAAATTTTATTTATTAAATATTCTAGAAAACGAATAGGTATAGGAAAAAGGTAATAAAAAACATGTTCGAGGTCCAGTTTTTGTATTAAAATTCAAGCTAGTACGAGTTTGTTCATTTTTTTAATTTTTTTTTTTCATTTTATTTTCTCGTCAACAATATAAAGTTGTGGTCACTAGCCCACTAGGGAGTCTACTAGCTATTGAGAAAACCAGTCTTGATAACATACCGGTCAAAGTCCAAGTCAACTTTGAGTTCATTTAAAATGAGAAAGTCCAAACTCACCAGCCCTGCAATGCGTGTGAGCGATTACTTTAAATATGATTTTTAAAAATATATTTTTGCCACCTTATCACGGCTTTCGTAAAAAAATAGTACAGTGGTTTTCTTTTGCCTTCGGAACCATAACTACTAAGGGAGAATTCGGGCCCCAAAGTTTCTGAAGCCTTTTCCGTACAGGTTGCTCCGATAAAAATCTAATGTACCTCACTAATACCTTAAAACGAGCTATACATATATAACCTGAATGTCTCCAGGCTCCACGATTTTTATGAAATTTAGTATGCAGGGGGTTTTAAGGGGGGGCTAGAAGTCGATCTAGCTTTCATTTTTAGGAAATTTAGGAGAAAAAGAATACTGGTCATCCGGGTACTACCGCTATTTTCCGGTCACCATTACTCTGTTGCTTTTCTAGGAGGTAGCTCTATCCTGTGAGTATTGTGACCTTTACTTCCTTCCTCTCACTTTAACAGGATTTTACGCTATTTACATTTAGATGTGTGTATGTGGTGAGTGGTGAAGATCAAAACCTGTCTGTAGAGAGTCTGTGCAGCTATGGAACGTTAATGGCACGTGTGCTATGCTATGCTAACATGTTATTAGTTGAGGTAGCTTCGTTGCTGTGTTATTATTTAGGTATAAACATTATCAATATATGATCAAGATTAGTTGTGATAGCACTGATGGTGTGATTTAAATGAAAGCTAATATTGTACGCGTTATAATATTTATCTAAAGAAACAGTATTATTCTGCGTATAAACATTAACTTAATTCAACTATCCCTGAAAGGGTGGAGAGAATTTGCTATTCAGTTCGCCCTCAGGGTTGCGTGGAGAAACTGATACTCAGGTAAAACTGGCTAAACTAGTAGTCAATCCCAATTAATCTTGGGTATATTAAACACTAGGAAAATAGAAAGAGTATTTAGGTACAATCTTTATTGCTAAATGATTTGGTGGTTAATAAACCTGATAGCTAAGTCAGAGTCGTGAGGAAAAAGGAAATAATTGTATGATAGGTGCCATTCTGTGTATAGTTATTTATCTAAAATACATAAATAAATGAAATTTAAGTGTCTGTTTGTAATTTGAAATTAACAGCTTTTCACAAAAGTGCATTTTGAAAGTATATTCGGTACTTACATCAAAAAAACTATTTTTGACTTTTTTGTCTGTCTGTTTGTAACGGCTATAGGACGAGACTCTTACTGGCAGATAGCTGATGATATAAGACCTAACTATGTCTGTACCACGGGCAACATTGCGGCGCTCAGCTAATGTAGGGATAAATTATATGTATGATACAAATATGCGCATAGCTATGATTATTAATCGTCTGGTTGCCATTCTAAGGCTCTGTCTATTTTGGGACGGGATCGGCCGTGTGTGAGATTGCTAAGTTATTATTTTTTATCAATATTATATTTGAAAATATGAAGGGAATTCCTTGTGCCCCTTTTTAAATAAATATGGCGCACGAAAGTATATCATATCTGCAAATATAATCTATCGATTTTGAAAATTATTTGACCAATAGAAGCAACATTATTTGTGAGTGTCATACACCACACACTTACACGAAAACCTCAAAAATGGAGGAGGTTCTCAATTCTACTGTATTTTTTTGTTTGTTACCTCAGAAGGATTAAGTGTACTCCATGAAATTAAATAATAATGGCCTGCGATTATACGAGAACTCATCAAGTACGGCCATGTGAGAAATATACCTTTGAAGTGATTCAGTAATGATTAGGCGAGTAGAAAGTCCAAGGACTATTTGGTATCTTTGATCTGATTAGATAACAAGTGCACTTTGCATGAACGTCTGTGTTGTGGTATGTAAACATTCTACAAGTTGTGCTCGCTGCTCCGCCCGCTTGTTACGTCGGTTATCGCGTACAAAGCAGCCTGTAGCCTATCTATACTAATATTATAAAGAGGAAAGATTTGATTGTTTGTTTGTTTGCATTGAATAGGCTCCGAGACTACTGAACCTATTTGAAAAATTCTTTTCCCATTAGAAAGCTAAATCATCCCTGAGTAACACAGGCTATGTTACATTTGAAAAATAGTTACGGAACAAAAGCGTGTGCACTTGGGTAAGCGTGTTAAAATTTATTATATTTTATAATCTATAAATTTTTGGGTAAATACCGATGTCTACCCGGGCGAAGCCGGGGCGGACAACCAGTGTCTTCATAAACTCAAAACAGCAGAGAAGCGACTTACGTATCTGGAATACTTAGGATGCAGAAAGGGATTATGTCCACATGTTTATTATCACTTTGGCACTGGACTATTATCGAGTGCGACACGAAAATTATTATTGAAAGCGCATTTTATATTATTTATTTTGGTAAAACGCGACCTTCCCGCGATTTTTTTTAAAGATTTGCAAACGCTAAAGCACGAAAAAGGACTTTTGTATATGGCAGTAAAAAATATTTAATTACTATAATTTTCAAATAAATAATTAATCAGTTGCAAAAATGTTTCATTTATATGATGCGTCTCGTGCAGATTCAAGGACAGCGTTAGTTTCGCTTGCAAATTGATCGGAACACTTTTATAGGTGGGTAAACATGTTACAATTATCACACTAATAAAGCAAGTCAACACTAAAATAATACTTTTCAGGCCGATCGTAACGCACCCGGCGGGGGCGCGTCCTAACAATTAGCCTACGGCGGTCAGAACTCTTGATCAGTCGCTGGTCGATATGCACCACTTTAAATTCCTCTTGGTCGTAGCCGACCTTGTACGAACCCTCCCACTTGGTCTGTAGTTTAAGGGACTAACCTTTTCCATGGGTTGGGTTATGTGGCCAAACCAGATCAGTGCAGCGCAGTGCTAGCGTATGCAACTGCTGTGCTTGAGGGCTTGGGTCCGATTCCCAGGTCGGACCAAATGTTTGTTTGATCTGCAAATATTTGTTTCGGTGTTTGGGTGTTTTCTATGTATAATATGTACCTATTTCTAAATAAATCATATATGATATTTATATCAGTTGCCTTATACCCATAACACAAGCTCTGCTTAGCTTGGGAATAGATGGCGTTGTGTGTTAGATGTCCGAAATATTTATTATTATTTAATTCTGGATAAAGTGTATTGTGTCCATTACTGTATACAAGCCATCGTTATCAACACCCTATAGTCCAGTGCTAGACATGGGCTTTCCGAGGAATGATACGTGATATTCAGTCGAGCAGTAAAGCTTAAAACTGTCACAAACAAACTCGCTCAGTCACAGAACGAAGACAATATCCTCAAACTGATATAAACAATAACTTTTAAAATTACATATAACTGATTTTATTGCTATATTGTTTCAGATAATACGAGATATAGGAGTGTAGTCAATGAAATCAGACAGTTCGAATACTTGAAAGATGATCACCGCTGCCATCATCGTCATTGTAATCATCAGCCTCTATTTCTACGGCACCAGAAATTTTAAGTATTGGGAGAAAAGAGGCGTCAAGCATGACAAACCTCTGCCTCTCATCGGTAACAACCTGATGGGACTTTTGTTCAGATCCAGCGTAACACAAATAGCTGATGAACTATACTGGCGGTATCCAAACGAGAGGGTCGTCGGCTTCTACCGGTCTAATAGGCAAGAACTGCTGATCAGAGATCCAGTGATTGCCAAAAGAATCTTAATAACAGACTTTGCGTCATTCTACGAAAGGGGTTTCAACCCACATAACACAGTCTTTGAACCGTTGATGCAGAATCTGTTCTTCGCTGATGGAGACGTTTGGAAGCTGCTCAGACAGAGAATGACTCCAGCCTTTACAACTGGTAAACTTAAAGCGATGTTTCCGCTGATCGTGGAAAGAGCAGAAAGACTTACGGCGTTGACCCTTGAGGCTGCAGCTGATGGAAAAGCAGTTGACGCCAGGGGTATAATGGCAAGGTACACCACAGATTTTATAGGCGCCTGTGGCTTCGGCCTAGACGCTGACTCGCTAAAAGACGAAAATTCACCTTTCAGAAAACTCGGCAGAAAGATATTTGATTTTGAAGTTAAGGATATCATTAAGGCAATATTGAAAGAAACGTTTCCGGAAATATTTTATAATTTAAAGATGTGGGTACGTATTGATAAAGATATAAATGAATTGGTTAGAGAAATCTTAAGGATGAGGAATTACAAGCCTTCTGGAAGAAATGACTTTATAGATCTGATGCTGGAATGTCGGATGAAGGGTACTATTGTTGGTGACTCATTGGAAAGAAAGAAGCCAGACGGAACGCCAGAAGAGGCCAGGCTGGAGTTCAATGACGGCCTTATTGCTGCGCAGGTGTTCGTATTCTTTGCGGCTGGTTTTGAAACGTCCTCTTCAGCCACCAGCTTTACGCTACATCAGCTTGCTTACAACCAAGATGTACAAAAGAAAGCACAAGTAAGTATGTAGTGTAGTTTCACTGCTCACAAGGGCCAGGATTCTCTGCTAGAACTGTGATACTTGACTGCATTGATGGCTTAGTTGCTTAAGCGGATACATCACCATTTCCTGTAGGGGAATAATAATAGTAATTAAATATAATTTTTAGTATAATTATGAACTATTATTATTTTTGAACCGTTTGGGATCGAGACGCAAGGTTCATGGGGTCCGAGTGCTCCCGCTATGCTTAAACGATTAGTTAAGCAACTGATTGACGCCTCTCGTGACCAGAATGCCGGCCTTGTTCTAGCACAGAGAATTAGCATTGCCATTCAACGTGGCAATGCCGCCAGCCTTTTGGGTACGCTACCAGTAGACGATGATGTGGAGAAATTTTTTGACGCTTGTATGCAAATATTGTTGTTTCTTTTTTTATTATTATTTTCAAGTATTTTAACAGAATTGCATTATGTACTATTAGGATATTTTTAGTTACCTAGCAAGTGCATTTGTGCTATAAACGAATCATCAGGAATCGTTCCCAACTGTTAAAATTCAAATGTGAAGCGTACTCTTGTCTAAAGCTATAAAAATCACAGATTAACAACATAAGTGATGTTGATAATGTGGGATTGCCGAACTGTATAGGTATTACTTTCCATTACAGGACGAAATTGATCGAGTCCTGAAGAAACACGACGGTAAACTCTGCTACGACGCAGTCAAAGAAATGGTATACTTAGAATGGGTCTTCAAAGAAGGAATGCGCATGTTTCCTTCTCTCGGCTTCCTCTTGAGGAGGTGCACAAAGCCTTACACCTTCCCTGAGTTAAACTTCACCATAGACAAGGACACCAAGGTGCTGATACCTTTGCAATCGATGCACAATGACCCTAAATACTTCAAGGACCCTGAAGTATTCCGACCGGAGAGGTTCAGTCCTGATGAATTTGACTCCAGTAAGAAGTTTGTGTATTTACCGTTCGGTGATGGACCCAGAGCATGTATTGGTAAGTGTGTTATGTGTGTGTGTTATAAATTCAAAAGTGATTCTGTCTGTCTGTTACGCTCTCATAGCTAAGTCGCTGCATCGATTTCAGTAATATTTGGCGAGGATATACTTAGGAGCTACTCTATGCTAACCTCTTCAATATCCTATGTACAAGACGAGATTATATTGAAGTTAGTAATGGTCCTGACTATCATGGCACAAATCCACAGTTCTATTCCTGCTCATCAATATTTAAATCCTAAATCTTCTTTTAGACTTCTAATATAGTCAAAATGAAAGGAAATTGGTGTATTGTAATTTTAAAAAAACTTGACTCTGAGGCCACTAACAAACTAAATTATAGTAGACTAAATGTAAAACAACACCCGAAAACAGTGATGTCGAAACTGTCAAAAAGGTTCTATAATAATTCGTTTTATTTTTGGACTTTCAGGAGAACGCCTGGGTCTGATGCAGTCCCTAGCAGGTCTAGCGGCTGTCCTCTCCTGCTTCACAGTCAGTCCTGCTCCAGAGACTCTTCGATATCCAATCGTGAACCCTCTATGTAGCATCGTTCAAAGTGTAGTGGGTGGATTACCACTGTTATTCAATAAACGACAGACGACTTCCTAAAACGATAAGTTTTTTAACTGACAGTTGATGGTGTAGATCGTCGTATTCAGATTGAGATTAAATGCCTAATAGTCATATGACTGAGTGTGGTTATCGTAGTACCCGAGCTATTGATGAAATTAACTAGAGTTAATATAAAAATAGTTAAACACATCACGAATTATTTAATTATAGCTATAGTTTTAAATAATGTATATATATATATTTATTGTAATAAAATAATTAACTTTAGTGTGCAACATTTATTATTATTTCGTCACCTGCTGATCAACGATTACTGAATCTTGATTGCGCGGGTTTTCCCCGGACCTTTATGAAAGGTTTATAAAAATTATTTAGACTTATACCAACCTACCCTCTTCACCCTCGCTATCGCTGGCAAAAAATGCAACCTCGGGGTTCTCCATTACTTGAAAACTTGGCACCCCAAATTAAAGGTTGGCCCTTAAAAGACACAGCGCTGTAGGGCTGTTGTCTGTGAGGGCCAACAAAAAAATGGTCCATTTTTTTCGCATTCAATATCCTCAGCAAGATTTTTGTATAAAACAGAGTCTGATGACGATAGTGATATGGATGACTATGTTTCGCGCAGTGACAGTAGTGAGTCCGGTATCAACCTAATCGGTGAAAACTGTTTTTGAAATACATATAGACATTAAACGATTAAAATTCTGTTTGAATTGCTCTTTTTATCCCTTAGAATTTAACACAATGAAGACATAGGATTGTACATTGACACAACTCTCAGCTGACGAAATCAAGTTGCATCCGTGTGTTAGAAAGTCACAGGCAGGCAGGCAGTGAAATATTGTGTACTTTTGGTAATCAATCGACTACTTTTATTAAATTAATACCCGGCTCGTAAAAAATTGTTATCAGAACTGGGATTAAAGTATGCCGGTTTTACCAAAGGATGACACAGAAGGAATCCGAACTAGGAGTCAACATCAGCAAGAAGCTGACCAGAGGCGATTTGGAGGTGCACAACTGCCTACATCGGAAGGTCAGCAGGCAGCAATGGAAACAACGCCGTCCACATCAGTCAGTCAGCAGCTCCAGATATCACGGCTCTAATGGCGATGCTTCAGGGGCAGGCCCGCCGTCAGGAGGAGCAGGCCCGCTGCCAGGAGAAGCAGATGCTCTCGTTAAAAGGCATTCATGATGCATGATGCAAAATATATTTTTTTCGGTTCTGTAACACGAGAACCGTGTCACTGAGACTAAAACTCAGATTGCCGTCGTGAAGAAGGTATCAGGGAATCTCGAAGTTGGAAATGGAGCGGCGACTGCAGTGACTGCTGCTCTTGTGTACCGCCGTATGATGGAACATCTTCGTGGTCAGCCTACAAGATCCAGATTGAGGCTGTTATGACAGCGAACGATAGGACTAAGGTCCAGGCTAAAACCGCGCTCACTTTGGGTCTCCGAGATCAGGCTCTAACTATCTTCGTTGCAACCCGCGACCATATAAAATGGTACTGGGTAAAGTTACACCATGGGTCCCTTGGGTGACGGAAACCCTGAAAACGGAGTTCCTAGGAAGGAACACGCATTGGTCTCCCGATACCACCTTCACAATCGGACTGGCAACTCTGGATCAACAAATGTGAGGTGTGGAGGGAGAGCTGGCTTTCCCTAACACCGAGCTTGGACCTGATGGAGTTCCAAATCGGACGTTGGTGATAGCTCTGTCGGTACTGGGAAACAAACTGAGACAGATTTTGACGGATTGTCTCAGTCTTGGTATCTTTTCCTCGGCTAGAAAGAAGCAAGATTGGTGCTCCTAAAAATAGAAGGAAGGACTGCAGATTCTCCATCTGCGTTCCGACCGACTTGCCTGCTTAATAAGTCGGGAAAACTCTTTGAGAGTGTTATTTCCGATCGTATCAGTTGGCACCTGTCACGAGTGGGCCCTGTTCTGTCGGACTGTCAGTTTGGATTCTGACAAGGGCGTTTGACAGTTGATGCTATAAGATGTGTTCGTTTCCTATCGGAGTTGGCAATCAGATCGGTGGGGGAAATTACGTTGGCAGTTGGCCTAGAAATTATCAGTGATTTGGGCCCCCTGGGGGGCAATTAAAGCGGCCCTTGAATATCACGATATGCCGCCCTACCTGCGGGCGATTAAAGATGCCTATGTATGGATGCCACAATTGATTTCTTCAATGCGTCACGAAAATTACCCAGACACGTATTGAAGAGTTCTGACAGGGGAGCGCTATATGGTCCTTTGCCAGTTTAATATCTTACCAGAGATATTGTGCCTACCAGTACTACTATTAGGCTTTAGATCAGAGATAATACTGCTGACTTCAACACCATCTCTGTCGAGAAGAACAAAAGATGAGATCGGGGCTCTCATCTGACCTGTGTTATATTTCACTAACCGATCTGGGATTACAGCTGCAAAATTTGCTTCAACGTTGGCGAAAAAATTGTTGTCTTGTTCCACCGAAATTCTAGGTGTCTCGCTCGCTGTTCGTGATTTGATTGAGTCTACCTATGCGAATTAGTAATGACCCTTATACTATGCCATAATTTCTTGCTGTTGTTTCTAGTTGATTCCTATAAATGTTTTTCATAATCAACCTTAAAAGTCTCTAAGTTAATAAAGATTTAAAAAAATAAATAAATAATCCACCTTACATTTCCTGAGTATTGTATTACAAAAATTTCGATATTTTTTATATGTCGTGATCAGGACAAGATTGTTTAGATCACTTTTCAATTTAAAATGCATCCGATCCCTATTTTTAATGCACCTTAATAAACCTGTCGTAATCCACGGTTTTAAAGTTACTTTATAACAAGGTATTTTAATTTTTATTGAGTTACTAGTAATTATATTTGAAGACATCGTATTTAATTATTTGTTGCTGTATTCGGATCTTCGTTATGTATTAGTTCATTGAAATTTATGTTTTGAATATCTAGTAAAATATTTTCAAACTTAAGTTATGAAAACAGTTTTGCTAACAGTTGCATGTTTAATTTTGGTATTGAAAAAAAATAAAACCACACACACCATAACCAGTTAGAGCAGCGTTTAGAATCGTTGTAAGTGAATTTAATTTACTTTTTGTATTCACGTGATCAATACAAGATTTTTCTCAAGTTGCTGTGTCGTAAGCGGGGATTAGACCATGGAACGATAATAGTTCCAGATATCGAAGTGCGGTAGAGTTGGCGTCTAAGATATTAATGTTTATATCACCTATAACATACATATTTCTAAATGAGGATAGTAGTGTTATAATTGTATTTAATGAATTTAAGAAATAATCGATGCCCTTAAAGCAATGTGGGCGGTAGATTGGAATAACATCTTTTTTAAATGATTAAGCAGTTAGCGGAGACTCTGCCACTTAATTGCCAAATTAGTTTAATTACAAACAGTACAAGTGCGTCATTTTGATTATAATATTTTGTACTACTGTAAGATTAGTAGTCATCCAGGGTGGGGAGGCTCAAGGCAGAAGACCACCAACACTCAGATAAAATAATTATGTCACAATTTATTTTCAATTGGTTTAGCAGCATACATGGGCCGTCTAGATTTTTATTAATGCTTCGAATATTTTGATGTAATACTTTGTAATAATTGTAAACACAGACAAATGTATCAGTTACGTAAAAATTGTCTAGATGATTCAGTAAAATGTTAATTTCTGCAAATGTTATTACTGAAAATCAAGGTGAATCGATAATATCGTCCCATTAAAAGAAAATAGTTTTTCTGAGCATTGATTTTATCGGTGGGATCTGCTGATAGTTTGATCGTTATATTTACATTCTGCTGTGATGACACAACAATATAGACACAGGATTGAAAAATGTTCGTGTATTTGTGCGATTGCGTATGTGTAAGGTACGAAAAATATATGTAATAAACTAAAATTGCAGTCATGCACTCTGAAAGCGAACAATAAGAAAACAAGTAAAATGATAATGAATTTTTTTTAAGTCATTTGTTTTTCTTAGGCCAATTAAGTTGATCTTTAAGTGGCCATAATGAATAATGAAATTTAAGTCATAGTGATTTACTAAAGCAGACTAGGTCCTGTTGCTCTTCACTTTGACAGTCGGATCCCCCTCCTTTTTTCGTAAGTATACGGCAGCAAGAGTAGGCCAACAGAATTTGAAATTATTTGTAGACGCAAAATATCTGGCAAGAAATAGAAGTCTCTTCATTATAAGTGTTAAATAATCTAAATTCTTGCTGGACCGTCGATTTGTAGATGAGCAGTATTCAATTTGTGGTCATTGTTATCTTTAATAAACGACTTATAAGAGGATATAATTTTGTTCTTTATGATAACTGACCCAATATCTAAAACTATCGGTTTTTTCGTAACATCTTTTGCGTATCCTTCGTATATATATTTTATATCTGAGGGCTGCATATTGACGCTTAAAGTTTTACAGAGTTTTATCGCCGTGACATACATGTTATCAATGCATCAATGTTATTTAACAATGGAATGTTCCTCACTTCTATATCAGTACTTCTGGTCATTTTATCCATATATTTTTCCCCTTTTTTCAAGCGATTGTCCATAGATTCGATCTACCTTCTTTTCTAATTTTTGATTTTCCGTTGAATATTATCATAAACAATAGAAATTAGTTCCATACTGGTCTTCATTTCCTTGTTCTGTTTCCTAACAGCCTCTGGAGTTTTCGAACTACAGAATTACCACCAGTATCTATTTTATTTAACTAAAATAATCATTTGCCAGCCCATTGCAGCTCAGCGAATGAATGTATAAACAAAGAAAAATCGCTTAATGATACATTTAGCACAATTAATATCTGTTAACAAGTTCGCCCGACGGTTACCTGCACTTTTTATTTTGTAACTTTGAAACAACATACGTAGGTAACACGCATAACGCAGATAGTCTAAAATAAAATTAGTCTACATTACGCCGTATATTATCAGCTATCCGCCAGTGAAAGTCTCATCAAAATCGTTCCAACCATTTCCGAGAAGAGCCGGAACAAGCAGAAAGACAAAAATGAAAAAAAAAAGCTTTAAGTACCGTATATACTAATATACTTTCATAGGCATTTCGTGAAAAGCTATTATATTGAAATTACAAACAGACACTTAATTTATTTGTATAGATAGTTTATGATGAAGACTGGCTATAATATAATCCTATTTAATAAACCTATTCTTTAATCTACAAGTCATCGCTGCGTATATATATTATATCTACAAGTGGCGATAATGAGCACAACATCTTCCTTTGATGAGATGGCAAGCAGCGGGATCAGCTATTTCTGCTAATGTCAAGTATTTAATGTCTTCAATTCTAAGTCTTCCGAGTCTTCAAGTCTTCGTCATGATGGAATTAATGATAAAAAAATATAAAAAATGTGGATTACATGAAATGGGGACCGTCTTTCGCAAAAACAAAAAACGATCTCCGAGCACAACACCAACTAGCCTTGAAACTTCGCGTGCATTCGCCATTTGTTTATTATGACGTTCCCGCCAAAACACACCTTGTCATACACTCTATGGATTATTATTTACTAATCTAGATACCGCATAGTTCCGGCATCGTTATCAACTATCGATTGATTTAATGTGTCTTGGATAACGTGTGATAATATGTTTATTTTCGTATCATGAGGCGGAAAGTATTAAAATTACTACGAAAAATGTTATTTTAAAGTGCCTAATCATTTATGTCGTTATCGCGCAGAGTACATTAATTAGCAGGCTAAGCCACAATAGCAATTTGTTTAAAGTTACTGTTTGTCTAGTTGTTTTGGATAGTTTTCGTGTATGTTTCAGTTGTTGTAACCGAATTCTACTTTTATTAGCGATATCATTAGTGATATCAACATTTTGTATGGATGTTCCGTTCATATTAGCCGCAGCGTGATGTTATTTAGCCTATAGCCTTCCTCGAGAAATGAACTATGAAATAATAAAATAACATTTTAATTTGAACTAGAATTTCCTGAGTTTGGCGCGTTCAAGTAAACTCATCAGCTTAATAATTGTATCTATACATATGTACATACAAATAAATAAAATTGGAGTGTCTGTTTGTAATATTAAAATAATCGTATTTTACTAAATGTATATGTATGTATACACGGTACATATACCAAAATAGCCTATTTTTACGATTTTTGTTCCGGTTCCGGTTCTATTTGTTCCGGCTTACCTCTGGAACGGCTGAACCCATTTTAACGGGACTTTCACTTGGGGATAGCTATGATATAAGGAGTAACATAGGCTAATTTTTTAGACTAGATTTGCTCCGCGTTGCTGCCTGCAGTTGTTAGAGTAGGTATATGCTAGGGTAGCACCGCCGGGCTCACCTAGCATAGTGTGTGTTCCCATAACCCGCTAGTAAAAAAAAATCTAGGCTCTACAAGAAATATATATAAATAAATGAATGAATCATCAAAACAACGTCGCACATCGGCCACAATCTGAATTCTGCAGATCCAAAGTCCACATCGCGAAACAAAAACAGGTTTCCAGTTTACACTGCAACATAAACATTAATCCCACGTCAGGATTTATCTAGACGCGTTATAAACAAACCGTAATCAGTATTGCCTTGAAATAGGCGCGAACAGACGTGTTCCTCGTATAAAAAGTTCATACACTTGTCTATGTATTTTAATTTCGGGCTTTGCTGACAGCTGTTTGGACGGTTACGTATATTTAGTTTTATTTATTAATAGTTATGTAACGTAATCCATATTTTAGAAATTTATAGAACGTATGCATTCGTTTACCAATGCAATTTGAAAGGTATATGTGCCTTGCCTATTATGTTTCAATTCTTTCTTTTCTTTCTTTGTTTATCACAACTTTAGGAACAAAATTCCAGAGATAAAATATTTTTATCGCAATATCTTTGAATATTTTGTCACAACTTTTTCAGACCGATCCTTACTAAATAACCGTCAACAAATTACGTTCAAATCAAAATAAACTTTGTTTACGTTTGCGTACTTACATGTTTAGATTTCCGCGATCAAAGCTTATTAAAATAGCTAACTGTTGCCCGCGGCTTTGCTCGCGTTGAAGTTGATTTTATATGTATTTAATTAAAAACTATGTAAGTATGTACGAATAATTTACTCATGTTTTTACATGTATTTATTTATTTTTAATCAGTAGCCCGTTAATAACTACTGTAATACAAACTTTGGACACTTATTTAAACCCCTTTTGAAAGTTGAATTCGCATAAATACTAATAAAAATATTCATTTATTTGTAATCAAAAGCATAAAGACAAATTTTCAGGCTACTAATTTAAAAAATGACCGACTTCCAGACTAATGTAAATTTAATCTTTTAACCCCTATTAAATAAAGTAAGTAGTAAGTAGTGAAATGGGGTATTAGGGTATTAGGATATCCAGAAACGCTTAAATATAAACGCTTAAATACGTATCTCGTCATCATCGACTTATTGCAGTCCACTGCAGGACATAGGCCTCTCCAAATGCTCACCACTTGCTTCGATCTTCGGCGCCAGCTTTCTCCTGCGTATATATTTGCCAACATAAAAATTGTTAGACAGAACGTTGGTGATTATAGGAAGAACAGTGATGTACACAGTATTAATACGAGAGGCAAGTCTAAACTCGTTGGTACCTATCATCGTTTACATAAGGTACACAACTCGTTCGAGGGCCTTGGTATACGTTTTTACAACAAAATTCCTAAACTACATGTATAGGATTTTGTAATAAAAATGTATTGAACTTCCGGTAGATAAATTCAAACAAACTAAAAATCACCTTATTAAGAAAGTTTGGTGTACAATCAACAATTATCTAAACGACAAACAGTCGAAGGCTTAGGATGTCATTAGAGATTTACACAAAAACTTCTTTGTCTTATAATTAAGGTAAATTATTAACAAACCATTGTTAGTTAAAAGTAATGCGTGACGATTATTAAGGTAATTTAATTAGTAGTGACTTTTATCAGTATCTCGACTATGGTTTGTCATGCTCACTAAAATGTCATTGCTTGCGGTGTCGTCGTGGGGCGGGTCGTTTCTTTCCCTCTGATATGGCGAGAGAGACGATGGCTGGTCCATGCATCATACTCGTGAACAGGTGCTGCTTGGGGTGACTGGTCGGCCTAGTCAGCGATTGTTTAGCCAATACTAACAATTTAATTTCGTTCAACTGCAACTCTAGCATCTTAATCCAGTCACGAATTATTTTTAACAGTAGATTTTGCAACTGAATGTAAGTCGATGTGCACCTTGAATGATTTCTATGTTTAAGTTCAGACCTCTAATGGTATCACTGAGTGTTTTTTGTTTTTTTGTTAGTACGTTACGTTTTGAAGCATTTTAATAAAACAAAGTTCAGGTGGTAACAGTTTGCACACAGTTAACCATTCATCATCATCATCATCATCAGCCCATCGCAGTCCACTGCTGGACATAGGCCTCTCCAATTTCACGCCACTTAGTTCGATCTATGGCTTCTCGCATCCAGCTCCTGCCAGCCGTCTTGCGCAAATCATCGCTCCACCTGGCTTGTGGACGTCCTACACTACGTTTGCCGAGACGCGGTCTCCACTCAAGAACTCGTTTACCCCAACGGTTATCGGTTCTTCGGCAAATGTGGCCAGCCCACNCCATGACCAGGAATAGCGGGACTACCGGGAAAGTGGGGGCCGTGGCTTCCGTTGCTTACTCATGGAGGGGTTCAGCCCATAATCACCACACTGGGCAGGCGGGTTGGTGATCGCAGGGCGTTACTTGTTGCACCGGTGACGCTGCTGCCCATCACCGGCCTATTGTATTTAGTTACGCTTTTTGGGATGGATATACCGCCATCGGTCGGTCGCCAGAGCCTCGTTTGTTATCTAGCAGGGTGCACCGCGTGCAGGTGAGGTTGGCTGGGGGCGAAAGATTGTGGTTCGCCCCCATTCATGTAATACTGATACTATTATACCTAAGTCTGACTTTTAAAAAGAGTGGCCATGAGTTTCTTTGCCAGTGTTCTTCTCAAAAGACCCTACGCATTTGGGAAACTGGAAGTTATGGATCGACACAGGCAGGCAGTGGATTTTGGTGTTTTCACCTAATTCACCTTGATAATAGAGTACATCTGGCGTCGGTTTGTGTTGATCTATGATTCTTATCTGTAGCTTCAATTTTACGTTCATAATGCCACTTAGTGTCTTAATTGAATAAACGAATTTGAATTTGAATCTTCTGTACACAGGCATTGCTTCAATCGTTGTTTTTTCCTTTGGAATAGCAACTATACAATTTGGTGTACAATATGCTCATGCAACCTTTAAGTTACTACATACAACTTTTGAGACTCCAAACAATCTTCCGTTTTAATTTAAACGGTTGCAGTTTACTGTCAAAGTCTGCTTTGCGATGACACTAAACAAGTTTCAAGAATAAACGCTCAAATTTACTGGAATAAATTTATGAGAAAGCTACTTCCGTCATGGCCGAGGACCCAACAGTTTGTGGTTTTGGCACCTGGATTAGAAATTTTGCAGAGGTTTTTTTTGTGTTTGTCATTCATTCACTCAAAATCAAATCTAAAGCGAGCGAAACTACGGGCAAAAGATAGTAAATACATATAACTGATTTTATTGCTATTTGTTTCAGATAATACGAGATATAGGAGTGCAGTCAATGAAATCAGACAGTTCGAATACTTGAAAGATGATCACCGCTGCCATCATCGTCATTTTAATCATCAGCCTCTATTTCTACGGCACCAAAAATTTTAAGTATTGGAAGAAAAGGGGCGTCAAGCATGACAAACCTCTGCCTCTCTTCGGTAACAACTTGATGGGACTTTTGTTCAGATCCAGCATAACACAAATAGCTAATGAATTATACTGGCGGTATCCAAACGAGAAGGTCGTCGGCTTCTACCGGTGTAGCAAGCCAGAACTTGTCATCAGAGATCCAGAAATTGCCAAAAGAATCTTAATAACAGACTTTGCTTCATTCTACGAAAGGGGTTTCAGCCCACATAGCACAGTCTTTGAACCATTGATGCAGAATCTGTTCTTCGCTGATGGAGACGTTTGGAAGCTGCTCAGACAAAGAATGACTCCAGCCTTCACAACTGGTAAACTTAAAGCGATGTTTCCGCTGATCGTGGAAAGAGCAGAAAGACTTAAGGCGTCTATCCTTGAGGCTGCAGCTGATGGAAAAGCAGTTGACGCCAGGGATATAATGGCAAGGTACACCACAGATTTTATAGGTGCCTGTGGCTTCGGCCTAGACGCTGACTCGCTGAAAGATGAAAATTCACCTTTCAGAAAACTCGGCAGAAAGATATTTGACTTTGGAATTAAGGATATCTTCAAGGCAATATTGAAAGAAACGTTCCCGGAAATATTTTATAATCTAAAGATATGGGTGCGTATTGAGAAAGATATAAATGATTTAGTTGGAGAAATCTTAAGGATGAGGAATTACAAGCCTTCTGGAAGAAATGACTTTTTAGATCTGATGCTGGAATGCCGGATGAAGGGTACTATTGTTGGGGACTCATTGGAAAGAAAGAAACCAGACGGAACGCCAGAAGAGGCCAGGCTGGAGTTCAATGATGGTGTTATTGCAGCGCAGGTGTTCGTATTCTTTGCGGCTGGTTTTGAAACGTCCTCTTCAGCCACCAGCTTCACGCTGCATCAGCTTGCTTACAACCAAGATGTACAAAAGAAAGCACAAGTAGGCATTTGCATTGTAGAGTGAAAAATGAAATTCTATATTTGTATTCTTACTGCTCACAAGGGCCAGGATTCTCTGCTAGAACTGTGACAATAGATTGCATGGATGGCTTAGTAACTTAAGCTGATATTTCACAATTTTCAATAATTATGCTCAGAGGTGTGGGTTCGATCCCCCACCGACCCTTACTTTGTATGATCCTCAAGTAGTTGTTTTGAGACTTCTTTGAATTTTCTTCGTGTATATTTGTAAAGTTAAGAATATACGTATAATGTTGACTAGTACACATAATACAAGCTGTGCTTAGTTTGGGACTAGATGGCGTTGTGTGTGAATTGTCCGAAATATTTATTTATTTATTTTTATAGTTAGTCCAAGCGCGGAGGTTATCTGTAGGGGAATAACAATAGGAAAGGAATAATTTTTAATACGTTTATGTACTATTATTATTTTAGAACCGTCTCAAATGTCCGGCGATCTCTTGTAAGGCTATAAAAAGTCCTCATTAACTACATATGAGATATTGATGATGTGGGCTTTCTGAACTGCATATGTATTACTCTCCCTCGCAGGACGAAATTGATCGAGTCCTGAAGAAACACGACGGCAAACTCTGCTACGATGCAGTCAAAGAAATGGTATACTTAGAATGGGTCTTCAAAGAAGGAATGCGCATGTTTCCTTCTCTGGGTTTCCTCTTAAGGAAATGCACAAAGCCTTACACCTTCCCTGACTTGAACTTGACCATAGACAAGGGTGCCAAGGCACTGATACCTTTGCAATCGATTCACAATGACCCTAAACACTTCAAGAACCCTGAAGTATTCCGACCGGAGAGGTTCAGTCCTGATGAATTCGACTCCAGTAATAAGTTCGTGTATTTACCGTTTGGTGATGGACCCCGAGCATGTATTGGTAAGTGTATCATCTGTCAAAGTCCATATTGATGTTATAAATTCGAAAGTAAATCTTTCTGTCTGTCTGTTACGCTCTCATGGCTAAGTCGCTGCACCGATTTTTATGAAATTTGGCGTGGATATACTTAGGAGCTACTCAATGCTAACCTCTTCAATAACCTATATAAAAGACAAGATTATATTGATGTTAGTAATGGTCCTGACTGCAGTGGCACAGATCCACAGTTCTATCCCTGATCTTTAAAATTTGAATCCTAAATCTACAGTTAGACTTCTCGTCTAGTCAAAATGTAATGAAATTGTTGCATTGTGATTTAAAAAATCTTGACTCTGAGGGCACTCACAAACTAAATTATAGTAGACTAAATGTAAAACAACACCCGAAAACAGTAATGTCAAAACTGTCAAAAAGGTTCTATAATAATTCGTTTTATTTTTGGACTTTCAGGAGAACGCCTGGGTTTGATGCAGTCCCTAGCAGGTCTAGCGGCTGTCCTCTCCTGCTTCACAGTCAGTCCTGCTCCAGAGACTCTCCGACATCCAATCGTGAACCCTCGATCTAGCGTCGTTCAAAGTGTAGTGGGTGGATTACCACTGTTATTCAATAAACGACAGACGACTTCCTAAAACGATAAGTTTTTTAACTGACAGTTGATGGTGTAGATCGTCATATTTAGATTGATATTAAATGCCTAATCGTCATATGACTGAGTGTGGTTATCGTAGTACCCGAGCTATTGATGAAATTAGCTAGAGTTAATATAGAAATAGTTTAACACATCACGAATTATTTTATTATAGCTATAGTTTTAAATAATGTATATATAATACTTTATCGTAATAAAATAATTAACCTTAGTGTGCAATGTTTATTAATCTTTCGTCACCTGCTGATCAATGCAACGCACTTGTGACGCCTCTAGTTTTGCGGGTGTCCATGGGCAGCGGTAATCACTTACTATCAGACGTCTAATCATTTGCCACCTATATTATATATAAAAAGAATAAAAAAAATACCGAGTGTGAATCGACCATTTTTATGAATTTCTTAAAAAAATGGTTAAATATATATTTACAATTCACTATGTGTAAATTGCCACCGGCGGTCATTTATCCAGGTACTGACCGCGCCGTCGTTGCTTACCCACGGTGAATGTTTCCGAATGCAACTGGGCTCATGTTACCATGAGCGTCTCCGTTATTCAGAGGTCACGTTAAGCAGTCGGTCCCGGTTGGAATCATAAGATCACTGTCATGAAGCTTACCTTTGGGCGGTTTAAAAACATCCGCCGCCACATTGCCGCCACAGTTTGTTGTCTTGCCAGTCCCCAACCCGCACTCGGCCAGCGTGGGGACGTATGGCCTTAACCCTCTGCTGAGTGGAGACCCGAGGTCAGCAGTGGGACATTGTTGGTTGTTGATGATGATCGGCGATTCTTTCACTGAAGAAACCGAAACCTTTTTTCTGAAAACCTTCTAAACTTACTTTTAAAATAGCTTTTATTTGATTAAAGTTTTTTATAAAAATTATATCTATTATGAAAACCGGATTTGCGCATCCTAGCGCAAAACCTGGGTATACACGTGATTGTAGGTACCCAATTCTTTTGATTGTATCTATTTCAACAGCTTGTTAGGGTAGGGGCGCCGTGACAATAGACTAATCTTGAAAGTGTGCCATATGCTGCAAAAGATAGGGAACCCCTTCTATATACCAATATACTTTCATAGGCATTTCGTGAAAAGCTGTTATATTGAAATTACAATCAGACACTTCGATTTATTTGCAATGAAAACTAACTATAATATAATCCTATTTAATATACCTTTTTTAATGTTTTTCACACCATACCCTCCTTGGGGAGACGAAGGGCGTATGTGGGACTCCTGGAAGGCAGTTCGGGAGGAGCTCCAGCAAAGCCTGATCTCACGACTGATGTAAATCCCAGGGTGACCATAGCCTATGGCCGGTCGCTGTCACGCTTCAGACTGCTCTAAGCAGCAAGAGGCGGAACAACGACCTGCCTCAGACAACACTCCTGGCCACACCAGGGTGTCACCTGTCCCGGGTAGTTTGCAGTGGTCACATCGCGGCCCTTAGGCGACGATTGGAGAGCTAGCGACCTCTACAGCGTCCCTTTCGTCGCCTCCTTCGAGCGGGATTGGCCCTTTCCCGATCACGCTCTACGGACTTTTTTTGGAACATAACATCCTCACAGAAGTAGACTACGGCTTCTCATCCCGCACCACTCACCGGCATTCCCACGATCAATGCTGGGGCTGACAGATTTAGTCCGATCTGTCCGACCAGAACTAGAGGCTCGGACTCCCACGCAGGGCAGTCCTCCAGTGTGTGCTGGGTGGAATCCCGTTCGGACCCGCAGTGGTGGCAATGTGCTGTAGCCTCTCGTCCTATTCGATTCAGATACTCACCGAAGCAATCGTGCCCGGTGAGTATTTTAGTCAATCGGTAGGTGATACAGTCGGTACTCCCTATCCAAGCTTTGAAGCTCGGCAGAACGAACCGACAGCGCGTTGGCTAGCACAGCCCTCGATTTCGAGCCGTACTTGCTAAGTCCGCTGAGCTTGCGTATGCGCGTTCCGCCTTAGCATTCCGGGCTCATGGTCCGGCGATGTCTCTTCGTCATTCTGACCAACAGAACGAATTTGGTTGTAGACCATCGTGTCCATGTCAGCCGGAATATCGAAAGGTGGAGATCGTGCCAGGACCGTCGGCGTCGTTGCCTCGTACGAAGTCGTGCGGTAACCCCGTTAATATACCTATTCTTCAGTCAACAAATCATCGCTGCATGTATCATCTATTGTATCTATAAGTGGCCGAAAACCAAACTAGCCTTGACCCTTCGCATGCACACGCCATTTCTTTATTATGACTCTCCCGCAAAAACACACCTTGTCTTGTAACTGCATAATTCCGTAATCGTTATCAAACTATCGATTAATTTTATGTACTCGTATGTTAGATAACGGGTGATAACATGTTTATTTTCGTATTTCTTATGAAATACGAAAATAAACATGTACAAAGGAGGAGGTACAAAGTCCGAAAATGACTACGCAAATTATTATTTAATGTGCATAATCATTTGTGTGGCTATGGCGCAGAGTAATACCTACATTAATTAGCAGGCTAGGCAACAATAGCTATTTTAATAGTAGTGTCTGTTTGTCTAGTTGTTTTGGATAGTTTTCGTGTGCGTTTCAGTAGGTGGTTGGCCCCGATAACTGTTGGCGTAGCCGGATTCTACATTTATTAGCATTATCGTTTGTGTTATCAAAATAAAAATACTGCATTCAAATAGGACACACACACACAGATATGTCATAATAATATTGTTAATACGAAAGTGTGTATGGTTGATAAATCTCTCACGTAAAAACACCTGAATTAATCTCGATGTTTTTGTATTATCTATGAGCCTGCCAAAGTGAATCTACTCTGCCTGATGGAAAACAAGAGCTAAATCCAAGAATAGTAGTCACTATACGAATGGCATATACAACAGTGCAACATGGTGACTGACACCATGGCGGCTACTGAGATAGTTATCCTTTTAATTTGACACAGTAAATATGAAATAATTTTCTTTAGAAATCTTTAATCCTGAAAAATTTTGTGTTCCGTTTAATGAGCAACGCACCATAACAACCGCGACACGCAGACAGTATTTCAATTATATCACAAAGTAATTATGATATATCTACTATCGTTTGTTTATTACATGTGAAGTTTATATTTTTTTAGGCAAAGTTTAACCAAGTTTCTTATCTGTATTTAAATATAAATGAGTTGTTATGTTTTGGTAAGCGTATCAGTTAAGAAAGAATGGGCTGATTTGATAAATTGATATTATGCTCTATATCCGTAAACTTATGGACCAGTAGTGGTCCAGTGTACCAGTAGTAGTGGTTTAAAGTCGCTCAGCGTGCTATGGAGAGGGCTATGCTCGGCGTTTTTCTAAGGGATCGCATCAGAAACGAGGTGATCCGACAAAGAACCAGGGTCATCGACGTAGCCCACAGGATTAGCAAGCTGAAGTGGCAGTGGGCTGGCCATATTTGCCGAAAAACCGATAACCGTTGGGGTTCTTGAGTGGAGACCGTGTCTCGGCAAACGTAGTGTGGGACGTCCACAAGCCAGGGGGAGTGATGATTTGCGCAAGACGGCTGGCAGAAGCTGTATGCAAGAAGCCGAGGATCGAACTACTACTTAGTTCGATTGGAGAGGCCTTTGTCCAACAGTGAACTGCGAAAGGCTTATGATGATGATGATGATGACTATATCCGTATATTGAGTATACGAAGTTTCGTTACCCCTATTCATCCCGTCGTCGGTGTAAGAGTCGACTAAGGGCGCAAAACAAACAGGACAACAGCAATGCAAAGAGAAGGGACTCGAAACAAGCTTCTGGCCAGCGTGATATAGTGGGACCAAACCTTTTCTTTTAAAAAAACAAGGCGGAGTCCTGCAGTGGACAACTAAAGCTTTTTCATAATTAAACCATGTACTGTATAAAATTACATGGAAAGGGCACAAATACCGCCCAGACTCAGAGCAACAATTTATGGATCACACACTGGTGTCTCATATGAGATTTGAACCCACAACAGCACAGTAGAACAGCGCATGGCGATCGCTTTCACCACTTAGCCATTCGTGTTGTCTGAATTTTGGCAAAGATGTCTGAAAAAAGTAAATTAAAATAACATATTTCTTTTCTAGAATTGATTGAAGATTTATTAGGATAGTCGTTAGTAGGTCCTCCCACTTTACGAGCAGTTTTTCTTCTTCATTACGCGCAAAGGTTACCAAACCACGTCCGAGGCCTCCAGACAGTTTTAGTCTCCACGCTACATTACGTATTTAACACCTTTATTTAGTAATTTACTGTTGTAGTCACACTTATTAGTTGTTATTATAAGTCATTTAAGCTATTTAATTGAAACTACCTGGCAACTGGACCTGCTCCTCTACAAATAATCCTGTTCTTACACCAATTGGTATTAATGTTCCGTTCGTATTAGCCGCAGCGTGATGTGATTTAGCCTTTTTTCTTACTCGATTAATGAGCTATGGAACAATAAAATTACATTTTAATTTAAACGAGTATTTCCTGAGATTGGCGCGTTCAAGCAAACTCTTCAGCTTTATAATTATAATAAATAAAACATTAGTATCTATACATGTGTAATTACAAATAAATAAAAGTTGAGTGTCTATAATATTTAAATAACCACTTAAACTTTTACTAAATGTATATGAAGGTATACACGGTACATATACCAAAATAACCTATTTTACAATTTTTGTCTGTCTGTCATCTGTTCTGGCTAATCTCTGGAACGGATATGTATATTTCTTTGGCACGCCCTAAGTTTATCGTATTTTTATGTGAGTGGTGTCAATAGATTCGTCTTAATCGTGAGAGTGACAGGGGAACACCGAAATAAAAAAAAAACCTGAATTTCATAAAGATGGCAGATATTGACTTCTATTGTTTTTTTAAATAATTTTATTCGTTTTTGTATGTGCTTTTAATCTGTAAGTTTACATCATATTACGCAACATATTTGCTAGTTGTGATATATTTTTATACTTGTTAAGAAATAATCACACCATATATGACTCATGGCGTTCCAGGAAGCTACCACCTGCACCACGGTCGTTGCTTTGTTTCGCAGGACCTCCCGAACATCGAGCGCTACCGAGAATTATCGTACCGTGGGGACCAACTTGTGATTCACCGATTGCGTTATATCGTTCTATTTCATTCAATTATAATTTAGACTATAAAGATTCACTCATTATTCTGACATCGAACAGACTGTCACGCCTTAGGAATAATCAATTGTAATACTTAATTAATCAATTAAACGTATAAGTTAACTCGTTTGGGTTTTCCTTTGCATCCTCAAAGGCAGCCTTTCGTATTTTACTTACAAAAAATCTGCTTTGAATATTTATATACAAATACATTGTACCTCCTTTTTACGCAAATTATACTAACGAAGGAATATGATATTTGGCACAGAGTTTACGTGGAGAAGCACAGAAAACTAAAAAATAAATGAATTTCAACCATTGGGTTACCTCTAGTAAATGATAATTTTTATAATTAAGCATTGGATATACCTTCGAATTGCCTGAATCCAGACGTGAGACTTGACATGCATCTCAAGAATCACGGTGCACCAACATATCTTTTTTTATGAGGTAGCTGCCAAAATGGCTCCGACTGATTTAAATCATGATTAGAATTCAAGAGCCGTGGTCACCATCCTCAATGCGAATGTGGCCCATGCGGCCTTTTGAGTCAACAAAAAAACAAAGAGGATTAAGGCCCTGGTAACCTCTCTCACCCGGCCAAATCGCTTAATACAGGTTGCTTATGAGCCACAGAATACCATACTTTGCCTTTACCCATTTATGTCCCTGTGTCTCCCACGGCCCTCGTCATCATCAACATCCTTAAGAGGCCCCTGCTGGACATTGGCCTTTTTAAAAAGGTGGCTTTGGCTTACCATGCTCCCCGACAATTCGTCTCAATTTTTCCTTCTCATTGTTCATATTACCTATATGAAATTACGAATAGTCAAATGTTACTAAATAAACTAAAATTGTACTAAATTACAGGGCAAATAACGCTGCCGTTTTTGCATTGTTTTTGACATTGAATTATTGGGTACTGGCTCTGCTAAAAAACAAGTCATTAAATAGATGTTGGACGCATGACCATACACGGCTGTCTGATGCCGAAATAGATCGAGCCTGTAATGTTTGTTGTCAGTAATAATTGGACTTCATAGACTCCATTGGATGGCATAGTGGTATCGGACACCACTTGGTATGCTTGACAAGTTATAATTATTGTTCCGTGTTAGGGCGTTTTTTACGTATCATGTATATGTATGTATATAATTTATTATTAATAGACCTATTTGCACATACTTAATAACAGACTATTACAATAAAATATGTATATGTCGTCTTTATCTAAAAATATGAATGTAAACACAAAATTATTACCAAAAAAAAGTCCAATGCAGTGATTACTATTATTACATCTAGTGCTTAGCGGTATGGTTGTAACGTTCGTGTAATGTGATAACGTTGGAGCTTTAGACGCGACTTATTTGCAGAATACTCACCTTAATTAATTTGTTATTGCATTTCGTATGATTAATTGTCTCTGTACGCTCTCTAAAGCTTAATTTGTTAATATTTATTTCTCAGTAAGTGAATTGTAATTCTTATGAGGAAATATCTTAAACCGTGAATGTCACTTAGTGTCTTAATTGACTAAATGATTTTAAATTTGAATGAATGTATCATCAAAATGACTTCGCACATCGGCCTCAATCTGAATACCGCAGAGCCAAAGTCCACATCGTTAAACAAATAACAGGTTTTTCAGAGTTGTCACTGCTACATGTCATACCTTAATCCTGCCTCACTTATCTAGAAGAGCTACAAACAAACCGTAGTTATTGTTGTCTTGGAATAGGCGCGAACAGACGTGTTCCTCGTATAAAAAAGACTTTTCTGACAGCTTTTTGCGCGGGTATGTACGTTTATTTTTATTAATTAATTGTCACGTGGCTTACTTATAATCCATATTTTACCAGAGAGATCAATTGATGATAGGAGGCTGCCACTACCTTATGGGCAACAGAAACTACGGATTATTAGCGTGTTGGGGTTAATGAGGGCTTGAAATTCGTTATCTTTCTCTCACGGTGAAGAGTTGAACGACTGTACAACTAGCGATGTAGTTAATATAGTTATTGTGGTTTAAGCGCCTTTTTATTTAATCTATGATGTTGCATTGAAAAGACACCCGGCTCTGTGCATTGTTTTGGCATTTCTTTCCAGAATAAATAGTAGGAAATGCTTTCTAGCTTAAACTCCGACGTGTATGAAAACTGTGGTAGATTTAGTTACCAAAAATAAATACCGTTTGTTACTTGGCCTACTGCGTTGAATATTGTGGGACTGAGTTCAAACCTTACATGAGACAACAGTCTGTGTGATCCACAATGGTGTTCTTCGTGTACGTTTCATGTATGTCTGTAAAGTCCCCCAGCAAACAATATGTATTCCTAGTACGGGAGTTTTCTAAAGCCAGACACAGAAATAAAACACATAGGTACGTTTAATACTCCTTTACCGACCCCTTAAAGGAATGAGCGTGAGTGTGTGTATTTTATTAATTATTATTAATTTTATTAGAGCTAATTACAGAATTCTTATCAACGGATTGTAGATGTTCTCTAATTACATTTGATGAAGCGTTTATATATATCATTGTCAGCTGTTGTAGTGTCGTCTGTGCTTTCCTGCATTCAAAACATCATCACGAACAACCTTTAAGAGTTCTCTGCTAGACAAAGTCTTTTCCATACAAAAGAAGTTTTCTGTCCATGGCATCGTCGTGATATTCGGCCGAGCAGTTGAAAGCTTAAAGTTTTAACAAACAAACTCACTTAAGCAGTTAAAAGTGACGACAATTTCTTCATATTGATATAAACAATAACGCTATATTGGTTCAGGAAATACGAGATAGGAGTAAAGTTAATTGCATCAGACTGTTCGAATACTTTAGACATGATCGCCGTCATCATCGTTATTCTAATCATCAGCCTCTATTTCTACGGTACCAAAAATTTTAAGTATTGGGAGAAAAGGGGCGTCAAGCATGACAAACCTCTGCCTTTCGTGGGTAACAATTTGATGGGACTTTTGTTCAGATCCAGCATGACACAAACAGCTGACAAATTATACTGGCGGTATCCAAACGAACGTGTCGTCGGCTTCTACCGGTTCAACAAGCCAGAACTTGTCATCAGAGATCCAGAGATTGCCAAAAGAACCTTAATAACAGACTTTACGTCATTCCACGCAAGGGGTTTCAACCCACATAACACAGTCTTTGAACCATTGATGCAGAATCTGTTCTTCGCTGATGGTGACGTTTGGAAGCTGCTCAGACAAAGAATGACTCCAGCCTTTACAACTGGTAAACTTAAAGCGATGTTTCCGCTGATCGTGGAAAGAGCAGAAAGACTTAAGGCGTCTATCCTTGAGGCTGCAGCTGATGGAAAAGCAGTTGACGCCAGGGATATAATGGCAAGGTACACCACAGATTTTATAGGTGCCTGTGGCTTCGGCCTAGACGCTGACTCGCTGAAAGATGAAAATTCAGCTTTCAGAAAACTCGGCAGAAAGATATTTGAACCTGAAGTTAAAGATATCATCAAGTTAATATTAAAGCAAATGTTTCCGGATATATTTTATAATCTAAAGACATGGGTTCGTATTGATAACGATATAAATGAATTGGTTGGAGAAATCTTAAGGATGAGGAATTACAAGCCTTCTGGAAGAAATGACTTTATAGATCTGATGCTAGAATGCCGGATGAAGGGTACTATTATTGGTGACTCATTGGAAAGAAAGAAGCCAGACGGAACGCCAGAAGAGGCCAGTCTGGATTTCAATGACGGCCTTATTGCTGCGCAGGTGTTCATATTCTTTGCGGCTGGTTTTGAAACGTCCTCTTCAGCCACCAGCTTCACGCTGCATCAGCTTGCTTACAACCAAGATGTACAAAAGAAAACACAAGTAAGCTTTTAGATTCTAAAGTGATAACTGAAAATTCTATATTTTTATTATTACTCATACGATGGTGGTGGTGGATTAATCATGTGGGTGGGTTCGATCCCCGCACCGACTCTTACTTAATTTGATTCACAAGTCTGAGACTTCTTTATATTTTCTTCGGGTATGTATTTGTAGAGTTCCTCGCGAAGCAGAATAATTAATTATGTACTATTAAGATATTTTTAAACTGACTAGTAAGTGCGTTTGTGAGTTAAACAAATCATCAGGAATCCTTCCAAACTGTTAAAATTTAAATGTTAGGCAATCTCTTGTCTAAGGCTATAAAAGCCCTGATTATCAACACAAGAGATATTGGTAATGTAGCCTACATCTAAACTATATATTTCTTTCCATTACAGGACGAAATTGATCGAGTCCTGAAAAAAACACGACGGCAAACTCTGCTACGATGCAGTCAAAGAAATGGTATACTTAGAATGGGTCTTCAAAGAAGGAATGCGCATGTTTCCTTCTCTCGGCTTCCTCTTGAGGAGGTGCACAAAGCCTTACACTTTTCCTGACTTGACCTTCACCATAGACAAGGACACCAAGGTGCTGATACCTTTGCAATCGATGCACAATGACCCTAAATACTTCAAGGACCCTGAAGTATTCCGACCGGAGAGGTTCAGTCCTGATGAATTTGACTCCATTAAGAAGTTCGTGTATTTACCGTTCGGTGATGGACCCAGAGCATGTATCGGTAAGTGTGTTGTGTGTGTGTTATAAATTTGAAAGTGATTCTGTCTGTTTGTTACGCTCTCATGGCTAAGCCCCTGCACTGATTTCATTGATATTTGGCGAGGATATACTTATGAGCTACTCTATACTAATCTCTTAAATAACCGACGTACAAGACAAGATTATATTGAAGTTAGTAATGGTCCTGACTGTAGGGCCATAAATCACAGTTCTATTCCTACTCACTAAAATTTAAATTCTAAATCTTGTTTTAGACTTCTAATATAGTCAAAATGTAATGAAATTGGTGTATTGTAATTTAAAAAAGACTTTAATCTGAGGGCACTAATAAACTAAATTATAGTAGACTAAATGTAAAACAACACCCGAAACAGTGATGTCAAAACTGTCAAAAAGGTTCTATAATAATTCGTTTTATTTTTGAACTTTCAGGAGAACGCCTGGGTCTGATGCAGTCCCTAGCAGGTCTAGCGGCTGTCCTCTCCTGCTTCAGAGTCAGCCCTGCTCCATAGACTCTCCGACATCCAATCGTGAACCCTCAATCTAGCATCGTTCAAAGTGTACTGGGTGGATTACCACTATTATTCAAAAAACGACAGATTACTTCCTAAAACGATTAGTTTTTCAACTTGCAACTAGTTGTATAGATCGTATTTGGATTGAGATTAAATGCCTAATACTTATACGCGTGAATGTAGTTTTATCGAACTACCCGAGCTATCGATGAAATTAGCTAGAGTAATATAAAAATAGTTCAACAAATCGCGAACTATTTAATTGTAACTATAGCTTTACATAATTTTTAATTGATTTTATCGTAATATAATAATTAACTTTAGTTTGCAATGTTTATTATTATTTCGTCACCTGCTGATCAACGAGTACGCTCTCGATTGCGCGGTTTGTCCCCGGATCTTTATGAGAGGTTTATCATCATCAGCCTATCGCAGTCCACTGCTGGACATAGGCCTCTCCAATTTCACGCCACTTAGTTCGATCTATGGCTTCTCGCATCCAGCTCCTGCCAGCCGTCCCGCGCAAATCATCGCTCCACCTGGCTTGTGGACGTCCTACACTACGTTTGCCTAGACGCGGTCTCCACTCAAGAACTCTTCTTTTTTCTNACCGGTGACGCTGCTGCCCATCACCGGCCTATTGTATTTAGTTACGCCTTTAAGGATGGATATACCGCCATCGGTCGGTCGCCAGAGCCTCGTTTGTTATCTAGCAGGGTGCACCGCGTGCAGGTGAGGTTGGCTGGGGGCGAAAGATTGTGGTTCGCCCCCACACACCCCTTTAGAGAGGTTTATAATAATCGCTTTTTTTATTTATAGCAACCTAAGGTCACCCTCTCTATTACCCATTACTTAAATACTTGGCACCCCACCAATGAAGAAACTTTGCACTAAATTTGTAATAAATTATCGTCATTCTTCACTTTATTTCCAAACCGACAAGAGAACAAATCTATCATATAAGTTGACACAAAGGCTCACGGACACAGCGCTATAGGGCGTAAGGATGAAGAAATGGTCCACTTCTTTCCCATTCAATATCCTCATCAACGTTTTAGTATAAACCCCATCAGTGGCAACTGTATTATCGAAATACATATAAACACTAAACGTTTAAAATTCTGATTGAATTGATTTCTTTATCCCTTAGAATTTAACACAAGAAACACATAGGATTGTACTTTGACACAACTCTCAGCGGCGAAATCAAGTAGCAACCGTATGCTAGAAAGTCACAGGCTCGTTGTGAGCCATCTAGGGCCTCTACAAATTTAAAAACTTCCTTCCATCGAAAACTAAGGCAATGCTTGTTCAGACCCTAATAGTTCCAATAGGTAATCGACTATAGTGACTAAATGCAGATCTGCTCAATAAGCTTGACCGTTTTCTCAACAATAGCATTCGATTCGTTTTCAATTTACATAAATATGGTCACGTTTATCAGCGTCGCCCCAACTGAATTGTTTTCCAATTCCCATACGCAGACCGATACGAACTTTAAGTATTCTTTACTCTTTACTCCAACTTCTCCTTCCTATTTAACTTCAGTATTTAGTTAAGCCTCCGCCATCTCTCAAAATCTTAGGTTCTGAAATAATCTACTCCTTCAGTGTCCCACTCACCACTCTGACTTTGTACACTCTACTTGACTAGTTCAGTTATTCCTGCTGTAGAACGCGTTTCCTCTCGAAATCCGAATGGCAAAAACACGGCACAGTTTTAAATATCTGTTGTTGAAAAGTGTGCTGTGGCAGAAAATGCGTACGGAATTAATTCAGTCTTTGCAAATATATGTGCATAAAGTGTAAATAAATAAGATCAAAATAACTGTTCAATATGCTTTACAACAATTCACTCGCTGACTAGGGGTTTTAGCGTTCCGTCGCATAGCTGCAGCGCCGCGTCTGCAAGACTTCTTTTGTGAGACAGAGTATACATATAAGAATTCATAACAACTAAAACGCTTTTATTTGCGCGGCAATTTTAAAAGAAAAATTATTCATTTACCAATTTTAAAAACATCTTAATTTAAGAATAATTTACACACTTAGTAACTGCAAAGGCATAAATTCACAATAAATATGAAATGTTCAAGAGGAGGGAAATGTTCTTTAAATAAAATGCATATAAAAGTAGAAATGTTGTGTTTTTTCGAAAGACGGTCCCCATTTTATTACAGCTACTTTTTTTATATTTTTAATCATTATCTTCATCACGACGAAGAATTGAAAAATCAAAAACTTAAAATTTGAAGACTTTAAATACTACATTGGCAGAAATAGCTGAGCCGGCTGGTTGCCATCTCATCAAAAGAAGAAGGTGTGTTGTGGTCTGCGAAAAAGTTCGCAATATGCTCTTTGACGACTATAAAGCCATTAAGTATCGTAAGAGTGAAAGAGACAAACATAAGTTTTTTAATCCTACATTTTTTTGAAAACAAAACTTCAAGTCTAATCTCATCAAAGTCTACTACCCGCTGTATTTTGATAGTTGTCATTTTAGAATTATTAATTAAAATAAAATACTTTGTGTTTACAAAGTATTTTATGTTAAAAGTTTGTCGTTCCTTAGTTTTGTAACTACAATAAGTTAGTCTAAGCACAAATTGAGATAAGCTACAACATGAGTTTCAAATTGCACTGAAGGTACTTTTATTAATGTAGTGTACAGTACAATGGCGTCAGGTAGTTCTAAATCAAATAAATCAGAGCTGGTTGCTATTTATCGCTTGGAGTTCTATAGAAACAAGAAGAACTGGAAATTCCACAATGAGAGAAAGAAGGAAGAAAGTCAGCAGATTCCTAGCAAGTCTCCGAGGACTAAAAGGTATTGGTATTAGAATTACATTTATATTTAACAGAATTTTTTGTCTATTTTAAGTTAAAGTAATGTCTTTAATCTCATATTCTTCTAGTCCTATATTTTTTATTTTTTGACTATATTTTCAGTGTTAAATTGGATCTGGCTTCAGCTTTCATAATTATCGATACATTTACTATAATTTAATTTAATTACATCTGCATAACTAGAATAAGTACTTTAACAATTGTGTGATAAAATCTATTGCCTACTTACTCATATATTTTTTCATTATTTAATATTGGAATTAAGCTAATTATTTTTATTTTGTCTTTAAAATGACTATAATGGCTAAAAGTAATCAATAGATGGATTGATTTTTGTTGTTTTATAGTTATGATTAGTGTGTGGGTACTGTACGGTAACTTGGTGTTTTATGTATGAACCTGCCAATGAGACTACTCTCCCTGGTGGAAAGCACAAGTCGAATCCATTGGTGGTTGGCCACCATACTCATTGCAAATGCAGATAATTCAACAACGCAGCATGATGACCCACTGGTGGCCTACTGACATTCTGCATCTTAGGGTCTCCGTTCTATACTGTACTACACATCTATATAAATAAATATAGAAATTCACATAGCATATATAGCATACCTCTAAATAACAGCTCTCCACTAAATGCATATGGAAGTATACAGTACCTACATCAAAAAAAAATATTTTAAAAGTTTTGTGGCTGTCTGCATGTCTGTTTGTTCCGGCTAATCACTGGAACGGCTGGACTTTCACTAGCAGATAGCTGTTCGTGTTAGGAGTAACTTAGGCTACTTTTATTTTAGAAAAGTTGTAATGATAGTATTATAACTGGGGATAAGACAGCGGGATACAGCTATGAACTTCAGTATCCATTCATTTTACTTTAACACATTGTTGTTCTAAATCCAGTTGCCCTTTGTGTCCATTCCATATATATTGAATTCCTCTACTAAGCAAACCTGAAGGATAAAGCATACTCCTTCCTAAAAGGCTGGCAACACTTGTGACACCTTTAGTGTTGCAGGTGTCCATGGGTGGCGGTGATCGCTTACCGGCAGGCGATAAGTCTGCTTGTTTGCCTCCTATTCAATAAAAAAGAGAATTCATAGAGTGAAATGTGTCTTTTTAAAAAGATACAAATAAATATAATAACCACCCTGAGAATGTATTGCACTCTCTTAAAACAGTAGAAAAGACAGGACAAAAGCTGGCTAAGCATAAAGTGTGCATGTTTTGCTGAATATATATATGCTACTGCTGTGATGGTTCAACTCTTCTTTGGTTCAGTTCCAAGGTGGTACCAAATGTTTGTTCACACCATGCTATCTAGTCCCAAACTAAGCAGAGCTTCTTGTTTGGGTACTGCACATCTGATTTAAATACTCATACTATAATATATAAAAATTGTGCTATAAATACCTATATATTATTATTATTATATTACACATAGCAACACCCAGCTGTAATTTTATGTTGGTCTTCTATGAGAGGGTAGTGTCAACTGGTCGAGCTAAGCCCAACCAAGCTCACATCAGCCTGAATTCTTTTGCAGCACTCAAGACTTGAACAAAACATATATAGTGGAAACAAGCAGCAACTTTGAAAGCGAGAATTCTCCTTTGAACAATGCCTTCATGCACGAAATACCCAGTAAGTATTAAATACTGTGTTATGGTCCCATCAATTTTAATAAGGACTAGGGACACGGTATCGAATAGAAAATATTGATACTGTACTCATGGGTAGTATTGTATTCATAAAAGTATCGAGTACTTTTCTTACCGGACATAAACGGCTTTGTTAATGGTTATGGTATAACCATAAACGAAGTCGTAAGATCGCAAGTTTTAAAGAATACGATACCTATCCAAAAGTACTAATTGAGTAAAAGTATCGACTGCAAAGTATCGAGTACAAAAGTATCGGTATCGAAAGGAAAGTACTCGATACCACATAGTATCGATACTTTTGTCGTGCCCTATTTAGGATGGGTAAAAGAGACTATTGTACCTTTAAGCAATGGTTTAATCACTTATATCACTCAGATATAAGTGAACTGCATGCATTTCATATAAAACACCACGGGTACCGGTTCATTCTAGAAATTTCCAATTGTCACGGAACATTTGTGCACATGACCGTTTCCGAAAATTTTAACAGCTATATTTACCTAGTATCAATCCATATTCGACCTTATGAGCATTGAATTAAGGTTCATTATTCAGTGCCACAATGCATTATTATTAAAACTTGCTAGAATTTGTACACTGTTTGATGGAAACCATAAGTAGAATCCAAGAACAGTAGTTACCATCCTCCTTGCTAAGGTGGACAATACAGCATGGTGACCCACATTATGGCGCCATAATGAGATGCATTTTCACGACCCGGACATGTGGTACCTGGGTCATAATAGGAGGAAACACGTGAGCTGGTAGTCGCAGGTTATAACGGCAGAGCCGAACTAAACTGTTCGGCTCTGCCTGCCTGTGCCAACAGTTTATAGTTCGGAACGTATGCCAGCCACTCGAAAATAGGGATGCAAGCTTAACATCGATGTTAGCTTGAATTTCTTTTATAAACGATGTTGCATCCCTACTCTAAAACGGTGACTTTTAAAGCAACTCGTTGCCAACGGCATATTAAACAATCTTTGTGGAATAAAAACAATAAGCCAGTAAATTTGCAATATCGCCGGCTGTGTGTGAATAGTATGCAAACGAGCAGATGTATCGCCTTATGTGATTGGCCACGGACACCCGCAACACCAGAGGTACGCTCCTTTTTATGAAATTGGTTAAAAACAAACTACTCCAGTATTTATTTATTTATTCAATTTCTACATAAACAAGTTACGGGTTTGAAGTTGCCGTTGGTTTCCGCACTAAGCTCGAGGCTTGTGTCGCGGCAACCAAGACCAGATTTTACATCATTCATTGGTGCTAATTCTGTTCTAAAATCTCTCGTAACAACGACGACAAACGACGCTGAAAAGATTGGCAAAAAATAATAATATTAGTGAGGCAGTGAGGTATAATTTAGAAGTAGAATATAAAATATAATCAGAACAAATAGATCAATACCAATTTAGAAGCCTCTTGAATTGGGTGAGGTAACTGTGTTCATTCATGTGTGGTTGAGAGAGTTTTTCGTGTGTAAATGTGTTTGGATGCGAGTGAGCGTGTGTGTTTGTGAGTGTGTTATGTTTAACCGCTATTGCCCGTGAATTGGAAGGACTAGTTCCGTTTTATCATATGAAAGGTTCAGCAGCCATTCCATGACCAGACGCTTCATTGTTCTCTTAGATAACATAATATGTTTTTGTAATTTACAAACTTTGCTGTACACCTTAGGGCGGAAGTAGATGGGCTGTCTTGTCGCATGCTTCACCAGTACGGTTTATCTGGTGCAGCTGTTTGTCAAATATTTGTCTTTACATAATATAAAATGAAGTTGCTTCCGCTGTCTGTTCGCTTAGATCTTTAAAAAATTTCTACGGATTTTAATGCAGTTTTCAGCAAAAGAAAGTCATTCCAGAGGAAGTTTTGTATGTATAATACTACATGTATTCTAATGGTTGGTTGAGTTACGCTGATTTCAGCATAAACGCGCCAGCTCGACTGGGGGGGTACTACCCTCGCACAGAAGACCAACATAAAGTGACAACATTCGTACGGTCACGTTTCTTTGGCGAGTACGAGACCAGAGGGGCCCAATGATGCAGAAGCATCACTAGGCTGCCTTAGTGTGGGTCACCATGCTGCATTGTTGCATTATCGGTGACTACCACGGATTCTGCTTAACATTCCCACCAAGCAGAATTTTTTGACAGGGCTATACATAAAAAAATATAGTAGAGAAACATTGAGAATTTCAAAGACTTCGGTGCGAAGCAGGGATGGGCGCGAGTAGCATTTAAAAGTATTCCTTTTGATTATATTTTCTCCCTTGTAGCAGATGATAGTCCAGAAAATGTGCCGTTAGCTACGCTGCCAACTCCTCATCCGCCTGAAAAAACCTGGCAGCAGCAAGAAGCGGAGGCAGGCCAAAGATCACCCTTTGCAGGCACGTGGGTCAATAGAAGAATATTGACGTATTCAGAAACACATCCGGAGATACAGGTAAGGAAAAATACTTCACATGCGCACGAAATTACACAAAACTTTAATGTTAAAAAAAAGAAAAATGTAAAATTAAAGGTTATATCTTCGACGATAATAATACGTTATATCTCTTGTAATATCCTACAAATATATTCGATGCGATGGTGTGGAGGTGCTTTAAGTCTCGGATTCGATTTCCGGTTATTAAGTACACCCTACCCTACCTTTAATAAGGCGGTATCTACAATAGTACATTTATAATAGACTATCAACCTTATCATTTTATTATCAGAACAAGGAGACACTCGCCGGTTGCCGAACTGATGCAGTACAGCAAACACCCCTAACTCCATCTATCAACCAAAACCAACCAGTGTCTAACTCACTACATTTGCTTAAAACCAACATAGAATCTGTTGAAAATCTTTTTAAAATTGAATCAAATAGTCCAAAACCCAATTTCTGGACGAATAATCAGGCTAGTACTCAGGACCTACGAAGCCAACAGCCGTGGAGTAACCAGACAGATATAAATAGTTCATCAAACTATTCCAAAAACATTTGGACTGGTGCACCATCAACCAGCTCCGAAAGGGTACAAAAGTCTTCATCTGCACAAAGTTTAGCTAGCCCTCTCTCCAATACAGAAATACTGGCAAGTCTTCGAAAGGTACATACTCAAAATGTTGAATACCAGAAATATAATAGAATACCTCTGGGTCCACCAGCTGTCAATCTTCAGATGTTGTTGTGCCAAGACAAATGGAACAATCGAGAAATGGCGGTTCATCAAGATGATCAGGCAAATTCTAGTAAAATAAATCCAGGGCTTTGGACTAATCCAGCTTTAGTTGCTAGACCAGCGTTTGAGCAGAATAATCATCCAAATATCCCTTCACAATGGTCTAACGAAGTTCTTTCACCTCCTCCGTTCAGCAGAAGATTCAATCCAGATATTTACCACAACGACCAAAATTCATCGCAAAAACTTCCTTCAAAACCTCAAAATGGGTCTCAATTGATAAGCCAGGTCTCATTTACTGACCAAGGATCAGAGACCGAAAATTGTAACCTGGTAATACCAGAACACAACTCTCCAAACACGTTTCAAGATTCAAAACCAGATAGACCTCCTTTGTGGACCTGGAATCTCAAGTCACGTGAGGAACTGGAGTTAACCAGTCCCTCACCGAGTCGAGAAAAATACCCTATCGCTACTTGGTGCGGCAGTCAGGAAGAGCCAAGGGCGTGGAACGATCCCGCTCTTTCTTCGAACCCAGATGTTATAAAACCGTACGCTTGGAGTAACGAGGGGTTGCAGAAACAAGAAGACTCATATCTACATCAGGTTAGTGGATATTTTCAACAGTCTACTTCTGGAAATAGGTCTACCTGTACCTGTACCACTCTGTCAAAACGGTCTGGTATAGGCTTTTTAAGTATTCCTTCTCTTTGCAGTGAAGTCGTCCTGCATAGTTCTATTGTTAGTAGCCCAAATGCCTGCCTGATGGAAAGCATGAGTAGAATCCAATAGTGGTGATCACCTGTTCAATTNGGGCTCCATATCGTGTGGATATCAGTCTAGTAACATTTCCTGGCTTGACTGACTTATTCAATCAACGCAGAGCCTAAACCGCTTGATGTCTTGGCAGCTGATGCTTTTTATGCTATAGGCACTCAAGAAGATATATTTTTTGGAAGTTATGCAAAATATATAATTACGCAAAAAAGAAATTATCTAAAAATCTGTTGTCTGTTCTATACAGTTTTTCAAATTCGAACTTTAAACCTGTATTTCTGTTTAGGAATGGCCTCCTACTTTCGATGATATTCCCAACTGTGAGAGAAGAGAAGAATTTGACCAGGGAGACCTTCAACATACAGCAGGTAGGAGGATACTATAAATAATCCCAGAACTGGGATACAGGGACCTCCCTATATCCCAGTTCTGAGGGTGGGGTACTCGTTGGGACTCAATGTACCAGTGACATAAGAGTTACACGTTACTGTTAAGGTGTCCATGGGTGGTGGCAATCACTTACTATTAGGTGATCCGTTTCCTTATTAAACTTCTGTGCGTAAATCTCCAGGATACCGCTCGAGGATGGTGATTCGGAGCTGATCAAAAATCACACGCCATCTGGAGTTCTGTAGACGTTGAACCTAAAACCTCCAAGGAAGGAAATCCTTGGAACCCCGACATCCCTACAACACCGACACCTCTGGAATAACAACTCCCGTGAAATACCGACTCATTTCTAAACAATGCTTTAAGCCCTCTTATTCCTCGATATTATGAAGACTGTGAGCCTGACAGAATCCCTTCTCTCATGCTGTGGACATGTGTATTGTTCCAGTAGATCAAAACACCCTGAAGCCTCAGGGCTCCGTGGATACCCAGATGCTCACCCCTGAACAAGTCAGACAGTTCACAGACGAGTGGCTTCGGAGGCTGCTGGCACTCTATAGACCAAATGATAACTGCCATATTGAGGATGAGACCTCGAGTGAACAAAATCAGGTATTTTTTATATTATGTACTAGTTTTTGCTGCGTCGTTAGTCTTGTGGTTAGTGTGAGCTATTGAATCATTCCCGGGTCGGACTGTTGTTGGGTATTTCTTACACTAAATAGGAGCCCGGAGTATGGAAGCTGGTGGTGTTGCCCGTCCCGGTTGTCATGAACATCTTTGGCAATCGTTATTGGGAAGTCAATGCCCTCAAATATACTGACAACTAGTTCAGTCTTCGAATTCAGTTCACCATCAGGCTTGTGGAAGTACGATGCCAGTCGCTCCGTGGAAAAGCTGGTTTCCGTTTCAGGTAAACCCGGTTGAACTAGTAGCCGACCCCAAATCTTGGAAATAATAAAGGCTAGGAAAGATAAATTTTACAAATTTAAATATTAAATATTTACGACATCTAACACAACGCCATCTAGTCCCAATCTAAGCAGTGCTTTTATTATGGGTACTAGACAACTAGATATAAATACATATATACTTTTTTTTTGTAAATACACACATATCATACATAGAGAACACCCAAACTCCGAAACAAACATTTGTAGATCATACAAACATTTGATCCGACCCGGGAATCAAACCCGAGACCTTAAGAACAGCAGTTGCATACGCTGCCGCTGAGCCACCGCAGTCGCGTCGAGTCGAGGCACCGAGGAAGATGATGATAATGTACTAGTTTTTAACTGCAACTTCTCCCGAGTATATGTCGGTATTGTATTTAGTGGATAAGTTGTATATGAGTATATATATAATTTTATTTCGTTGTGTCGCGCTGTTAGATTTGGTTGGATCGCGCTAGTGTTTTGTTACCGGAGTGATTGTAAATACTTCGAAGAAATATTTTTGTGTGAATATACATGTACATGTTTCATCATCTTTTTGAGCTGTATTATTTCTTACATACAGACCCTTGATTTCGTTCAGTTATTTTGAGTCCTATTACTTTAGTGAAAACTCGCATCACTAGTTTGCCTTAATATCCAACATACCCCATACTCTATAAGTTCGAAAATAACTCTGTCTACCTGTTACGCTTTCACGGCTAAACCGCTGCGCTGCTTATTATATATAATGGTATTTAATTTTTTATGTGTACATATGTATAAAATAGAGAACGAATATTGTAAAATCTAAATAAACGGAACTTATATCCATTCCACAATTTTTCAGTATTATTCGTTTTCACACAAAACTGTTCGCTTGTGGAATTGCATTGATCTGATTCAATTATTATAATAAATTCTTAGTACTAAAGTGGTTCTCCTGACTATTAGTTTATAATTTAAAAAATGTTATTTTTAAATACAAATTAAATTATATTATTACAATATTGACTGCCTCGGTGGCGCATTGTGGTGGTGGTTTACTCGCATTCGCTACCACTGCGTCATCGAGTCAGTCAAGAATCGATTCGATTCGAGTTTAGTCACGGGAGATTTATATATTTAAAGATATAGATGTATTGTATTTCGCCAGGGCGTCCATAGCGACAGCACGGATTTCATTCGCGAGGCCCATGAAGTGCCGCACTCTTCGGAGAAGGACCCCGATGAAACAATAGGTAGGTACATTAACATGGATGTACCCTAAAGGTTTTAAATTGTTCAAATTGGGAGGGTTGTTAGTGGCCAACTCCTTGTACCTCCTATTTATTAACATACAAACAGTCATTGCACGATGCAGGAGCAGTTACTACGATAGTTCGAATTCTGTTCACTAGATGTCGCTGCTCTAAACAAGAATATTTAAGATACGGTCTTATTTTTAAGAAAACTCCACGCGTAAGGAAATAGCCTTCAAATGTCGAAAGAGATCATCATACAGTTGCTTCCATTCTGAAACCCGGGGTCTGGCTTCCTACTTTTTCTTTTCCACTTTGCCCAGTCTTCGGCATCCTTGGTAGTGAGACCATTAGCACGCATGTCACCCTTCATGACGTCAAACCAGCACTTCATGGGTCTACCCCTTCTAGCGTCACGGCCCCACGTAGGTCGAAAGAGATGTATCAGGGCTTTGTTTGGACTTCAGAAAACTGATAGTTGTAGACCTTATTTTCTAAGTCATCAGATTCTAACACTTGTCTATATACGAATATTCGAGGTCGTATTATCTGTAAAGAGCTATGTTCACCATACTCCAATGAGTATGGTGAACATAGCTCTGGTCAATACCACCATCGGATATCGCTGTTGTATAGGCAAAAAGATTAATTAAATATACGCGAACTAACACACTCCTCATGCAGATGTGTTTTTTGTTTAACTCAAATATATTTTTTAATAAAGTTCCTGAAGGATTAGTTTTACAAAGAAGAAATGTTATTACGATGTCAATGGTTTTGAAATGTCTCTTAAATCGGGTTTCAGAGCCAAATAAGTGTTTTTTTTTATATTGAAATTTGTACGCCATTTTTAAATAGGGAATATGCATAAAAATGTAGATTCTTTATTATCTTTACAGTATATTTAAAGGGTATTTTTTTATTTAGTGGTTATTTAAACTTAGAAAACATTGAATAAAAAGTGCAAATTAAGGGATGGAAATTCGAGTTTACAAACCGGTCGAAACAAAATGTTATGTCGATGGTCATCATCATCATCATCATCATCAGCTTATCGCAGTCCACTGCTGGACATAGGCCTCTCCAATTTCACGCCACTTAGTTCGATCTATGGCTTCTCGCATCCAGCTCCTGTCAGTCGTCCTGCGCAAATCATCGCTCCACGTGGCCTGTGGACGTCCTACACTACGTTTACCGAGACGCGGTCTCCACTCAAGAACTCGTTTACCCCAACGGTTATCGGTTCTTCGGCAAATGTGGCCAGCCCGTAGAAATTCAAACTGTGTTAGTAGTTTTTGTGAGAAAAATTACCTTCTTTCATGATTTTTATAGCAATTAAAAGTTTTAATAAGTATTAACTAACCGAAACATTGAATAGTGAACAAACACCAAATGACAATGACGTCATTAGACGCGACAAAAGCGCGCGCAAAATGGCGGCGTTCGAACAGCTCAAATTTAGTCATTTTTAAATTTCACTTTGAATATTAGTTTGACTATTTTCAAGCCTATTTAATATTTATTTCTACGATAGAGAAACGTAAATGATCAGATTAAAAAAAAAATGCATATTCCCTATTGTGTAATACGCGCATACTGGAATTTCAAGCCGAACCGGGTCGCTAGTGCTGAACAAATTAATATTTATCCCAACGTTCACTACACGGTTGGCCTAGTGGTTTCAGTGATCGTCACACAGCTTCCTACTGGCCCGAGTGTCGTGGGTTCAAATCCAACATGGGACAACACTGTGTGATCCATAATTTGTTGTTCTAAGTCTGGGTGTGCTTTGTGTCCGTTTCACGTATGTTCGTAAAGATCTCCGTGACACGGGAATGTATATTCCTAATGCGAGAGTTGTCTTTTTAAAAAGAAAAAGAAATATTGTCCGCAGAGTGCGTGTGCTGCTGCCTGCGCCGCGCCGCCCGCGTCACGCGGACTCTGCTCTCGGAGCAGATCGCCAGGGACAGGCTGGTGAGCGGCGTTGTCTATCTGCTTTTACAACACTAACTCTTCTAACTCCACTATTTTTTATTTTTTTTTTCTTTTGATGATATGGCAATCAGCCGGATCAGCTATTTCTGCCAATGTCAAGTATTTCAAGTCTTCAATTCTAAGTCTTCGAGTCTTCAAGTCTTCGTCGTGATGGAATTAATGATAAAAAATATAAAAAATGTGGATGACATGAAATGGGGACCGTCTTTCGCGAAAACAAAAAACGATCTCCTCCACTATTTTTAACAGCTGCACTCGGGCCTTTTAGACAGGCAGTTTTGGCCTACTTACACGCTGGTCGAACGAGTCGTTATACGGTTTGTGTCGAGTGTTCCTTCTCTTCGCAGTGCTGTTGTCCTGGTAAATTGCTCCCTCGGTCGGCTCTTACGACACCCACGGGTTGGTGATGTGACCCCCTAGATAATCTTTAACGGCCCACTGTTCACGAGCCTCTCCTCAGATAGACGTTTGGCCTGCTATACCACTCTGGCCAGGAGGGTCGATATAGAGCTCCTTTCAAGGTTTTCTTTTCGCAATGTTGTTATCCTAGTAGTTTGCTCCCTCGGTCGGCTCTTACGACACCCACGGAGTGAATAGGGGTGCAAGAAGTACCGTCATCGTGTCAGTACCGGTCATCGAATTAATTTCGTTTCAGAGATCGTCGACACTACTCGACTCGGTTGAATATCCGACTCGCGACACGGACTTATTCGGGAGTGAATACGTGATGGGAGGGTCGCACGTCCCTCATTCCACTCGCGACCTCGAGCCTGAGGGAGGACGGGTCATCGGGATCGATATGGGCAGACCTTATAGACTTTAATAATTTGTAAGCATAGAGCAACACGGGCCACCGATTGGAGGGGAATACCCGTAGCGTCTATTCCCGATACACTGTAATTTATTGTGTAGTTCGATCTTCACATATATACATTTTAGACTTGCATAAAAAAAAACTATCGCCTTTCACTGCGAACGTACACATAACAATTACAACAAATATTCACACGAACAAATTCTGTGTCAGTGTAACAGTGTATTGCGTAGGCCCAATTGTGCTTATACTTTGACACAGGGGATGGCCTGCGTGTGACCTCCCTACCGTGTTGCCCTATGTTATAAGTTATCGAATTTACTATAGATTTTATTCGATTAGTGATTTTTTAATTTAAAGTTTAATGAGTATGTGCCTTTTACATTTGTAAGGGACAATGGCGAAATCATAGGTGACAGGTATTATTAAGCATCCAGATGTGTCTTTATTTTAAACGAATATTAAATAATTTCGTGATTATTTTAAAACTCTCTAGGCTTAGTCTCTCGATAATAAGAATGGAAATTATATGTAGACAACAATGGCGGATCCTTTTTTGGAAAGACGAAAGAATGGCGCCATCTGCGGATTTTTTTTTAATCACAATACCGTTCTCTGATCCATTTGTGATGACTTTGTGTTTTGATTTCGTGTGCTAAATGTTGCATCATCTGATTTAGAGACTTCTGCGAATATCCCTTCAAACTTCAAGTGACTAAGGCGTTCTCCGTCTATAATAAGCCCCCTTTTCACCATTGGATGCTAAAAATATGCCAAGAATTGAGTTCGGGATTTAGCCATTTTTCTTTATAGGTTTGATTGAAAATAGTAATTTATTTCAGAAAATATCAGTTATTGCTACGTTGTTGATTACATCAAATATTGTATTTTCAATGATCACACACAGAAACGTCTGAAACAGTCTTTTTCATGTTTTTTTTGGTGATTATTATTATTATATTTTGAGAAATGGTTAAATAGTTTATTGAAACTATAGTCGAGTATACAATTAGAATTAAGAATAGAGTTGTAAGGCCCTGCTGGCTGTGAACCCGAAGAGGATCCTCGATGATGAGACGTGCTAGGCGTCACACTGAAGACCCCAATCGTGTTGGGAATACTGATATAACTACATTGCTGAACATGAAAGTACATACTATAATTTACATTTGGACAGACTGCTGAAGAGGTTGCGGGTTCGAATCCCATCCATGACGTATTCCGTCATAAATATATTTATTTGTTCTGTATTTTTTTATCTATAATATGTATGTGTTTAGGTATATATAAGTATATATATCCACAGTTACCATAGTACTCTGTCTAGTTTGAGATCAGAAGTTGTGTTAGGGCTCCAAGCCTTGAGTGTGAATGTTTAAACTATTTAACAATAAATATAATTTGTTATTTTGTTTATAAATTACCTAACCAGTATTGTTTAATGCGAGAGATCTTGATTTATTTTATTATATTGCCACTACGGAGGGGTGTACCTATAGCGTCTTTGCCCGATACAAAACACTCTGTCAATTGTTGCGGAGGGAATTCTTGACACATACACACTTTAGACTCACATACAACATCTGCACATAGCTATTAAAACAAAACATTCATAATATAACCCACACACACATGGATACATTCTGTATCATAACAGTGTAAGGTGTAGGCCCATTTGGGCTTATACTTTGAGAGAGGGGAATGCTTGCGTATGGTTGCTCTCTACCGAGTAGCTCTATAAACAATCGCTAGAATCTCGCGACTGTTCCTCACGAGAAGCTTTAAGAGTTGAAAATATGATCTACCTGTGCACAAGTGTTGTTGTATTGATAAGAAATATATTTCGTCTATATATACCTTGTTTGTTTTATTTAATCTTAGTTGAGCGGTACAACAAAAATCGTGGGTACCGCCACGGGGCGAAGCTAGTCTAAAAAAAATAGTCTAACTTATATCATCAGGTATCGGCCAGTGAACGTGATGTCAAAATCGGTCCAGTCGAACAGATTCCTTTGTATAGTTTTTTTATGTAAGTACTGTGTGTAATTTGATATGCGTTTAGTGAAAAGCTGTTAATTTGGAATTACACACTTCAATTTTAATTATTTGTATAGATAAATTTTAATAATAAATACGTTTATTTCCACCACAAAGAACTCATTGTACAATAATCATTGAAGTTAGTACAGATACAATATTTGTAGCTTGGGGTGGACTGGAGCCTAAACTAGGCCAAAACCTGTATTTCAGGACTCCAGGATTCACACCAGCTGGGTTTACAGGGACGATATATTGTGTTGCGTTACTATGTATATGAGTGTGTATGAGTGTGTGTGTGGTGCGCGCGTGCATGTGTGTGTGTGTGTGTATATATTCGTGTATGTGTGTGTGTGTTCGTATGAGCGTAGTGTAAGTNAAAAAAAAATCTTAGAAATGAGGTTTGGTCTACTATACCACTTACCAAACGGATAGGGTTTGTGACCGTTGGGAGGGGTCCGGATGGCGTAAGAAATCGGTTCCCGGATCCCTCCCGTCTCAGGCGCAGAGTGGCACACCGTGTGGTTTTAGTCGGTTCGATTCCGACACACCGCCCCGCATATCTCGGTGGAAAAAAAAGAGGCTTGTGACAGTGCTGTTGCCCCGCGCAGTTCGCTCCCTCAATCGCCTCTTACGACACCCCCGGGGTGAACAGGGCTGGTGCTTCTTAGTATTCCTATCCCCCCACTACACGGATAATATAAAAAAAACAAATGTTAATTTCAAAAAATAATCTTTACTTACAACCATTTTTACACTCGCGCACACACACAGCGAGACATGACGGAAATTCAGTTGGAAAATAACAAATGTTAGTATATAGACATTATCTAGAACAGGGAACGGTATAAATATTATGTACAGCCGTAAAAACTATCTCGCCTCCACGAATTGGTAAAAAAAAAACTAAAACTGCCACCGATTTCATGTTCTAACACTCGCATCAAAGAAGACTACATATTCTTGAGATCATTACAATAAAACATACATTTAATCTCAGGTAACCTAATGCTGATTGGTATCGATACGTTTGTAACATGTAACAACGCCATCTGTTGAGGGGTTGCTAGTAACGTGAAACCGCTGGCGCCACCTACCGACGGCAACTAACAATCTCTTAGAAGAATTTCTTCGCTTGAGCTTCCTTTCTTTCTCTGTGGACAAAACGACAATGTGACGAATATAAATTTGAAGTGGTCTTGTGATTATAAAGAAAATATACAATTACTTATCGAGAGAGGTTTTGGTAGGAAAAATCAATGGGTTTTAAGTTGGAAGATTTTAAAGTAATTGAACTACGAATTTATATGTATCAACAAACTTATGTATATGTAGCCACCAACTGGGTAAAAAATGAATACTGTATGCTAATCCACGATATGGTATATAAATATAGCAGAAACATTATTTATAAGGATGACTTGACGGCATTTAATAGACAAAAAGGAGATTAGGCAATATCGATATAGAAGAGACTTTGATCTAAAAAGAAAAGTTTTTTTTTAATAATTCACAGAGTAAATTAAATATTAGTGCGTCTCACTACTGCTACTCTGATCTACGTCATTTATTACTCAGTTTAATTTCCGTACAAAGATTGTCTGTAAGAGATCAACGCTTTTATCTATCTGTTACGTGTATGAGTAAAATAAACAGTGGAGTGGCGACGTTATTTCAAATTTAGTTATCACAGTAACCAACGCCACCTAGTACCGAGTAACAGAACTGTTATTCGTGCTGCTCAGTACTAGATGGCGTGGGATCGCTATAAATACAAAACGCAAGCGTACACTTACTTATATAGCGAGTAGAGGAACATGAGCGAGAGCTGCGTGGCCACGACCAGCAGCAGCCCCGTGAAGCTCACGCAGCTCGGCTCCGCGCAGGCGCCGCCCGCCCCCGC
>PKRV01000791.1:52566-154782 GCA_003709505.1 Hyphantria cunea
GCCCCCGCCCCCGCCTGCGCCGGGCCCGGCGACGCCAGCCTGGCGGACACACGGACAACGCTCTTAACGCACACAAACTCAGAAAATCAATTTGTAGATCACACAGCATTGTCACTAGTGGGGTTCACACCGACAACACTCGACCGCAGGTAGAACCAGTGAGTTGACCGTTTAAACCACTGCGCCATCCGTACGGTCAATATTAAATAAAATAATTGCGTATCAGATGAAATAAGTAATGCAAGGTTTTTTTATGTAATAGAAAGCAAACGAGCAGACGTATCGCTTGATGGTAAGCGATTACCGCCGCCCATGGACACCCGCAACACCAGAGGCATGCCAATTGCGTTGCCAGCCTTAAGTACGCTCTTTGTACTCCCTCTTAAAAGGTCGGTTTGGTGTCCATGGGCTGCGATAGTCAATTACCATCAGTAAGTTATAAATATGCATAAACATTAGTTGTAGAAGTACCTCTGCGCGACCGAGTTGACCGTCTGCTTCACTTGCAGCACGGAGTCACGCATCTCCGTTAGGAACTGCGGGTTGACCCCACCTGGAATACAGACACATTTATTTTACAAAGACGACAGTGGTCTAAACAAACATTGGTTTTAGATCCGATGTATATATGTAAACTAACTTTTGCCCGCAGCTTCGCTCGCATAGAAATAAAATTTCCATTCCCTAATGTACCCCCCTAGAGATTGCATTTCCAAAATTCCTTCAATTCTTAGTGCTCACTTCCGTTATATAAAGAACCTACATGCAAAATTTCAGTATTCTAGGTTCAGCGGTTTGGGCTGTGCGTTGATCTCTGTGTATCTTAGTCAGTCAGTCACCTTCCGCTTTTGTATGTACAGATGTTCCTAGCTTTGTCACGTGGCTCGGCTTGCGTATTTATCGGTTATCGCAAAAAAAAGTACCTGTGTCGTGTTGGACTTTGCGAACATACATGAAACGGGCACAAAAAACAACTGGACTCAAAACAACAATTCGTAGTGTTGTCCGGTTTGGGATTTGAACTCACAACACTGACACCGTAGAAAGAAATTTAAACCACTCGGTCAACAGTCAAAAATACCTCCCTGAGAATCAAATCATGTTCGTGCCAAATTACAAAATTTCATTAAATTTGGTGCAGTGGTTTTGCTGTGCAAGTGTAACAGATAAGACAGTTATTTTTGGATTTACAATATAAGTAAGTAAGTATGTAGAACTCACCTGCGGCCGCCCCCTGGCCTCCCGCCGCGATGAGGGAGTCCGACTTGCGAGACACTTCGATTATGAACCCTCTGTGGAAGACATAAAACGCATATATTAGAGACTAATAATAAGATCAAAAAATGACTTTAAGAAGTGGACAAAATTGAAATGGGAAGCGCCAGCCTTCAAATAAAAAAAGAATCATTAAAATCGGTTCGGTTCACCCAGTCGAAAGTTATGAAGTAACAAACATTGAAAAAAATACAGTTAATTGAGAGACTCCTCATTTATTGGAGTCGGTTAAAAAGTGTCTGCCGTTGATGTTTATTAAAATTAGCTTCTCATCAGAAATTTAGACAAATTCTTGTGACAAACGGACTGATTATTTGTAGAAAGTGTATTTACGACGATCAAATATAGGTGGCGTGCACGTCGACTTGCACCGCGATATTGTTTGATGTAAAGCAATAGGGAATGTGGAGGAACGGGTAACATATTCCTCCAACACAATTGCGCTGTATGTGGAAGTCGCCACAGGGAATATGCATAAAGCTTTTGTTTCTCTCAAATATTTTTTCCTAGTTTCTTTATTATATCACAATATACTTATAAGGATTTTTTTTAATTTAATAATTATTTAAACCCAGAAAATATTTAATGAAAAGTCAAATTAACTGAGGGAAAGTTTAAATTTGCTCCGTTGATTTGACTTTTTAAATGTATTTGGGTAATAAAATCTGTAAAATGAGATCAATAAACCAGCTAGATCAAATTACAGATGGTGTTTTTGTTATTCAACTAATCCTCAAGTAATTATGCATGTCTTTTTTATTTCTTATCTGGTCATTTACGACTCTATATCATAGAAAATAGTATTAATAAGCTTGAAAATAGTCGAACTAATATTCAAATTGAAATTTAAAACACTGACTAAATTGGAGCTGTTCAATCGCCGCCATTTTGCGCGCGCTTTTGACACAGCCAATGGCGTCGTTGTCATTTGGTGTTTGTTTACTATTCAATGTTTCAGTTACTTTATACTTATTAACAGTTTTAATTGCTATAAAAATCATGGAAGAAGGTAATTTTTCTCACAAACACTACTAACAAAGTTTGAATTTCGACTCCGATAATTTGGATTAAGTGACTATCGACGTCACATTTCCTTTCGACTAATAGTAAGCGTTTAGTGAGTTTGAATTTCCCTCCATTAATTTTCAAATTTTATTTAATATTTTCTGGGTTTAAATATTGGCTAACAAATTGGCTGGCAGCGGATAGATGTGAATTGCCCAAGACTGGAATAGTTGGCGCTTCGTGGGCAGGTGTTTGTCCAGTAGTGAACGTCGGTAGATTATTGTTATGTGTATACTAACTTGAGCTCCGCGATGGTGTTGGCCATGATCTGGTTGTTGGTGACCAGCGCCTCCCAGTCGTGGCGACCGATCGGCAGGGAAGGTATCTACGCACAGCATTCGAATCAGTAAGGTTCAGTCTATGCTGTACCTATCTATAAATATCCTCACATATCTCACACACAATCGGTTTTTTTCTTTTTATGTTTAGCCCTGCCAGAATGACTACTTCGCGTGATGGAAAGAATAAGCAGAACCCAAGAGTGGTGGTCACCATACTCATTTCGAATACAGACAATACAACAGTGCAGGTGGTGATCCACACCATAGCTTAGGGATACTTCTGCTGCTTCTTCATCACTTAGCCGGTAAAACCTGTACTATGGTAACCACCCTGCTACTAAATATAATTATAAACCAGCTGAGACACGCCGCGGGTAAAACAGGTTTTCAAACAGTTACTCTTTATATCATCAGCTATCTGCTAGTGAAAGTCCCGTCAAAGTCAGTCCAGCCATTGCAAAGATTAGCCGGAACAGGCAGACAGACAAGGTAGGTTTTAAAATTGATTACACAAATATTTAATATAAAGCTGACACATAGATAAATTACACCTAGACATAGGACAAATGAGAGTATCTATTACACAACTATTAGTTCTGGGTGGGAATCGAACCCACGACCTTTGGATTAGAATTCAGAGGCATTATCCACTAGGTTAACAGGTGATTCTACAACCGCCGAAAATTAGTGATAGAATTAGATCATTTCATGAATAGATCTTTGTGATAATCACTACTGTTTTGTGTGATAGCAAATAAATATTTCGGTCATGTAACATACAGCGCCATCTAGTTTCAAACTAATCAAAGCTTGTATAATGAAGGCTAGATTGACTGATAGAACACTTTTAGTCTACTAATATAATCGTTTGTATCTCTAGATAGCTTCTATACTCTATAGCTACCTGTGCAGGGGGAGCGGCTCCGGGCTGGATGGGTTGTCCTTGAGAGTGGCTGTACACGGCCGTCAGCATCGACAGAGAGTTCATTTGCTTGCCGATCACCTGCAAAACATTATTATATTAGTCTGTATGAAAAACAAGGTCAAGGTCACATGCATGGTCGTTCGAACCATAAGTCAAGTTTGAAGGACCAGTAGTACCACTCAAAAGTATTGGCTGGATTCTCAAGAGAGTAATATTATTTCCGTATCCCGTAAGGTTTCCGTAGCATTATACGTTTTCAACGTCTTACTGTTGATCTAACTAGTATATTTCGTTATAGCCGCAACAGAAATACATCATCTGTGAAAATTTCAATTGTCTAGCTATCACTCATGGGAAACAATTTGGTGACAGACACACTGACGGACGGACCTTTGTAATTACCCTTTTTTACTCCTTGGGTACAGAATCCTAAAAAGCTTAGGTCAATTACACTAGTTATACAGGAAACGGGCCCACATACGTCCGCACGCACCTCATTGTTTATAAATTTTAACTCCCCTTCGCTATTTAGTTAGCAACTGTAGTATATACAGCAAGACGTTCTTCACCCAGTTTTCATGTTGTCTATAAATAATACAAAATGAAGTCGCTTTCGCTCTCTATTCGCTTAGACCTTTTAAACTAAACAAGGACTTTTAATGCAGTTCCCAGCAATAGATAGCGTTACGAGAAAAGCTCGAGACGAATCTACTCACACTATATACACACGGAAACTTCTCGCTGATCTCCTGAGGCACGGAATAATGAACCTTATATATGTGTAAATAGCGTCGAATATCGATTGGTTTCGACGGCGGACGCGTCTATGGTACGGTTTACGAGACGTTTCTAGAAAGTGATGGAATCTCGCGGCCGCAGTTCAGTTCAGTGTGAGCCCAGCGCGGTACACATCGAAGTGATATCAGCGATACCTAGCGACCTCGGTGACCATTAAGGAATGTTATTTGAAGAGATTTTGTGATTTTAAAAGTGTTTTGTTGATTTTAAGTGGCGCTCATAGCCCAGTAGCGCTCGGTGATTAAAAACAATCACCGAGGGTAAGCAACGACGGCGCGGTCAGTACCTGGATGGGTGAGCGCTGGTGGCATGTTACCATGAGCGTCTCCGTGATTCGGAGGTCACGTTAAGCAGTCGTCCCGGTTGTTATCATAGAACAACAGTCGTGAAGCTTAGTTGGAGGCCTTCGGGCGGCTTAAAAACATGCAACGGTAAGATTAAGTAGCCACAACGTTGTGTTGCCAGTCCCCAACCCGCACTTGGCCAGCGTGAGGACGTATGGCCTTAACCCTTTCCTGAGAGGAGACCCGAGTCCAGCAGCAGTAACAATGGTGATGCAAAAGCAAGGTCTTTATGTGTAATACATGGATATTATAGTACAGGCTATCAGAGAATGTCAAAGAGTTTCATACGAACGAAGCCAGGCCGGGTCGTTAGTTGGAAAATAATTATAACACCAAACCCCACCCAACTCCAGTGACCAAGGCTGACAGAAAGATCTTTAATGCAACGCCTGCATTAGGGATATCAATATATCTTGTCTCGCGGAGAACTTTACAAACATACATGAAACGATCACAGTGTTAACCCCTGTGGGATTTGAACCCACAACACTTATTCAATCAAGCAGTCTAACGGGTAACTTAGTATAGGTATGTTCCTATAAGTTATGTTTTAAATAAAGGAGTTACACACTAACCTCGTCAACTTTCTTGTTCAAATCCCTAAGGATGTCGTGTATCTGCGTCTGTCCCTGGAAGATCTGGCGAAGCTCCCTCTGGCCGTCAGACTCGAACCAGTCGTCGAACTCTCCGTCCTTATCGCGTACCTAGCAATCGTAATAAACACACACATGAACTAACATACTAGTGTCAGCTCCCCGTCACCCCCTGGGTATCATTAGAGCCGACCGAGGGACCAAACTACAAGGCAACAGCACTACAGTGTTGGCAACTTAATATCAAAGGCTTATTCTTAATCAGTAGTGGGTTTGAAACCCGGGCAGTACATTACAAAAGGTAACCAAGAATGATGATGAGGAAAATATTAAAGAAAATAAGTATACCTCATCTGGATGTTCTTTCCTGTAATCTTCTTTTTGCTGCTCCAGTTTCTTCTGATACTCCTGGTACTCTTGAGACAGCTTCTGTTGTTCATCTGCACTCATCTGCTGGCCCGTTCCTGTTCATAGAATGAAAATAATGTTCTACAACATTCACACAACTATTAGTTGTGTGAATAATATATATATATATATATATATATATATATGTATATATTATCTGTTATCTAAACTTCTCCACCGTTTTGATGTTTTCATGAGTTATGTACAAAATTCCGCAAAATAAGAAAATAAATTAAAACAACAATTTAAAAAAAGTACTTAATACTTTTTTCATTTAAATATCGGAGCCATAACTAATATTAATAATCATTTCGGACAACGCCATCTAGTCTCAAACTGAGAAGAGCTCGTATTATGCGTACTAGACAACGGATATAAACACATATATTTTTAATAAAAAACAAACTCCAAACACCGAAACAATTTTTTGCAGATCATACAAACATAAATGTTTGTCCCGAGGTCAACCCGGGACCTAGGACTGTTGGTCCGGATGGCGTAAGAAAGCGGTTCCCGGATCCCTCCCGTCTCAGGCGCAGAGTGGCACACCGTGGTGGTTTAGTGGGTAGTCTGGCTGGTGTCAGTCAGGAGTCCCACACGAAGCGAACCCCCTGTACCCGCAGGGGGGGAGCGAAGTGCGTAAAGGCATTCCACCACGTCAAAAAAAAAAAAGACCTAGGACTGTGGTGTTAAAGGAGGAGAGCGAGGCGACCTGGTTGCTGCTGCTGCGTGTGCAGGGAGGTGGTGAGCAGGTGTATGACGTCGTGGTCGTCGGCCAGCCCGCCCGTGGCCGCCGACAGCCCGAACAGCCCGCCGCGCGGCAGCTGCACGTTCTCAGCGCGGAAGCACAGCTCGTAGTCGGCCTCGTTGCTGGTCATACCTGTAACCACACCCACGTGAGCTTACACAGCTTCCGACGCCTGGAGCGAGCCTGCCCCATCTAGGGGCATGGATTCTATATAATTACTAATTATATTTATTTTTTTTTTTTTATATTTAAGCTGCCAAAATGACTCTGCCCTGCCTGATGGTAAGCATGAGCAGAATCCAAGTGACCCACACTATGGCGGCCTGGGGGGAAGGAGGATGGTGAGGGAGATAGGGAGCGTTGGATCGGGGTATGGGCCTCCGGTATCCTCACTCACTCGATGAAACACAGCGTAAGCGCTGTTTCACACCGGTTTTCTGTGAGGCCGTGGTATCACTCCGGTCGAGCCGGCCCATTCATGCCGAAGCGTGGCTCTCCCACGGTAAATAATTATTTATTACAGCACATAATTTTTAAATAAAACATCGCTCCTACTACAACTACTTACTGTTTAAAATCCTTCTGCCATAATTATTTTAACTGCACTAACATTGGACTCTCATGAAAATTACCATCTCCCGTTTTAATCCCAAACAGGGATTGATTTCTAAAGATACATTATTAGTACACCTCCACACGATCTATAGAACATACATTTTAAATTTCAAGTCTCTTACTTCAAAAACATAGGACTTTCATATAAACTACCAACCCCTGTTTTATCCCCTTAAGGGTGGAGTTTAGTAAAAAAAGGAACCTACCTACCAAATTTCAAGTTTATGGGTGTTAATGTTTCTGAGATTTCATGACTACGAAACGCAACTTTTAGAGATTTTGGACAGACAGACGGTCAACAAAGTGATCTCATAAGGGTACCGTTTTTCCTTTTGTGGTTTTCATGGGAGAGCTACGCTTCGGTACGAATGAGCCTTGACCGTAGTGATAACGGCCTCACAGAATACCGGTGTGTTTCACCGCGTGAGTGAAGACCTCGGAGAGCCATATCCTAGCCCCTCCCCCCATCCCCCAAAGGCTGGCAACGCACTTCTGACGGCTTGCTAGCGGTTGTCCATTAGCGGCGGTAATCACTTACCATCAGGCGATAGGAACGCTCGTTTGCCCTCTAGTCTATTAAAAAAGTTTCAAAAAAATGTAACGCAAAGCGTAGTTCAAACTCCCGGTAGGGAGGAGCCCGACCCTGCAAAGCATCATAACGTTTTACAAGATCCAATTATATTGATATTATGAAAGTCTGTACCATTATGGAAATACACGGTGAGTGTGTTGAGGTAGTACTCGATGCGGGCGCGCGTCGGGAACGGCTTGTTCCTGAAGTCCCGGAGACACCCTGACAGGAGCTGAGTGGTACCGTCACTGGAAACAAAAAACATCCATTCCAATAAAATAAGCTAGCGATCCGAATTCGCTCGGAATTCTTTGAAATATTGGTTTTCCTCTAAGATGTGTATATTATGTGCATATAAATGTTTATCTTGAATCACACTATCTATTGCTGAAAACTGCATTAACATCTGTTGGGTAGTTATATGATATATATGTACTACAAATTATCTGTGGGAAAACTTCATGCGCGATGTAGGATAACTACGTAATTCCAATATTATCTACTAGATGGCGCTAGCCGTACCCACCTCTTATGGTCGAAGACCTTGGTTCCATCGTTGAGCACGGCCATGATGTAAGGGTTATTGTGTTTGTTGTCGTTGTCGAACGAGTCGAATATCACCGCCAGACCGTTCCACCTGTCCGAAGACCCGAAGACTTCTCCGGTGTAGTCTCCACGCTGGGTTGTGTACCAAAATGCCTGGAAATGATATGATATTTACATTGAACTTGTGAAAGCTCTTATAAAGGAGACTGCCATACAGACGACGTGATTTTTTGCTCGATTTTAATAACAGCAACAGGTATACGCTTGAGATGTATAGATAATGGTACGCAACGCTCCCTGCACGAGTCTCTCGGTCGAATTTTTATTTTTGTCCAATCAAATAACATCCCAACTCTGTATGTGTTCGTCTTTTCTTGTTATAGCGAATGTGTGGATTACATACGTATATAGGTACAGAAGTGCGTGCGAGTATCAACATTACTGTGCGACTGAACTCATGACCCATGACTGTACAATACGCAATCTTTGTAGGTACATTTTAACAAAAAGAAGTATATAAGTACTTATTTTATCAATCGATCTAACTACAATATTACAGGTTCTCTTAGTTTCAAACTAGATGGCGTTGTGACAAATGTCCGAATATATTTTTATTACATACATTTCTTGAGACATCTCCAGCATTAGGAATATACATCCGGTGTCGCGGGGGTTTTTACAAACATACATAATACATAATGGACACAAAAATAAATCAGACTCAGGACAACAGTTTATAGATCTCACAAAGTATTATCCCGTGTAGGATTTGAACCCACGACACTTGGCGCAGTAGAAAGATAAATAATAAATAAATAAATATTTCGGACATCTAACACACAACGCCATCTAGTCCCAAGCTAAGCAGAGCTTGTGTTATGGGTACTAGACAACTGATATAAACACATATATACTTTTTTTTTGTAAATAAATACATATTATACATAGAAAACATCCAAACTTCGAAACAAATACTTGCAGATCACACAAACATTTGGTCCGACCCGGGAATCGAACCCGAGACCTCAAGCACAGCAGTCGCATACGTTACCACTACGCCGCCGAGGCAGTTAAGATAAGATAAATTCAAAGAGTGTAAAGTAGTACTTACAAGACCATCAGCTCCGATCCTCCCTCGCCCTGTCACCTTGAACATGATGTCCACCTCCCACCAATCGAATGTGATGGCTTGCTTCGTCCAGATCGCACCCTTCTGACTGCGCAGAGATGGCGCCAAGCGGACGCTCTCTCCCGACGCGATGGCATCTGTAAATTAATATCATTACATATATATATATATCATTTTCATTCCCCTATCTCGGATGAGTATTTTTGCCCTTCGATATCTGAGTACAAAAGCCATTTTTATCCGCTAGAGGATAAAGTAAATTGAATATAGAACATCGTGTGCACTAACTTTGTGAATTCCAAAGATCATTAAACCTATTTATTTCTACCTTCATGGTACCGAATTTATGACACAACCATTTTTTTGCGTTTCCTCGGTGAGGTGGGATTAAAAATTACGTATTACACTCGAGTGATTTTTTTTATAATCGTGCTCTCTTTCGTTTTCCTCGCTAATGCACAGGATTCTAATTTTCGAATCACGCTCGATCATCGAAATTGAGCACGCGGTTAAAAAGCAACTTTGCACTCTTGTATTACAAATAACTATTAAGGAACAATTTCACCACCTCTGTTCATGCTGTGGGTTGCATCAATTATTTATTACTTTGCCCGCGACTTTGCCAGTTATTGAGTGGCCCATGTCCTTCTTCAAGAAACCAAAGAACCATGGAAAATTTCTTTGAAATCAATGTAGCGGCTTAGTTTCAAACTGTAGGGTACCGTGAATAGTACCAATTAAATTGAAACAAGTAATAAAATAAATTTGATATTGTTTTTGAAGTAAAAACTTGTTTAGCGGCGTTGTACACTCTTTGTAATGGGTAAAAAATATTAAACTCGCGTCACGACACTTGACCTGATCGAGAATTCGTAAGACGGAGGATGAGTAGACCATTAATTGTCTTGTTTGTGTACGATAGCGCAATAAATGAAGTATTTTACCACATAAATGATTGTACTTTTATACTGATAATTAAAACAATTCGTGCAATATTATTTCCTAACCATTCCAATATATCAAAAATGCACAACGTTAATATTCAAGTATTCATTTCTGCCAGTTTATCTTTATGGCGCGTTATTGTGAAATGATATATTATGTCACTCCATAAAATGTGGTCTTTATATAAAAGATAATGTCGAAAATAAATACTATTTGCGTGATGACGTATTAAGGATACATGCAGTGTCACCAGCCCCATTCATAATTCAAGTTTCGTTAGAGAAGACTAATGGCTAATTTACACGTATTAGTTATCGTTGCATACTGTGATTAGAAACAATCACCGAGGGTAAGCAAGTTTGTCGCGGTCAGTACCTGGATGGGTGACCGCTCTAGTGGCATGTTACTATGAGCGTCTCCGTGATTTCCGAATAACGAGGTCACGTTAGGCAGCCAGTCCCGGTTGTTATCATAGGATAACAGTCTTGAAGCCTTTGGGCGGCTTAAAAAACTGTAAGATACGTAGCCACAACGTTGTCTGGCCAGCGTGGGGACGTAGGGCCTTAACCCTCTCCCGAGAGGAGACCCGAGCCCAGCAGTGGGACATTATGGGTTGTTGATGAAGAGTGTTTTGTAAAAAAGGCTATTTTACACGTAACAAGATCCATTTCTCAAATCCATCGAACCACTAACACATAACAATAATGATTCAAAAGCAAGGTTTATATGTGTCATACATGGATATTATAGTACAGGCTATCCGAGAATGTTAAAGACTTTCGTCACGTCATGACAAGTGGGACATTATGGGTTGTTGACGAAGTGGTTAATTTCAACTGAATTGTAACTAAATTTTAAGTTTAAGTAGTCGAGTGTTTACATGTGTTTAACTTGAATTTTAAATTCTATGTAGTTTGGTTACTGTGGACGATGTAAGCCTGGAGTTAATATTGCACTTCGCGAAATTGTTGCGTCCACACACGAAATAAAAGCAAATTTAGTTAAGGCCACACCTGCGGGGGAAGGGCGGTTATTTAAAAAATGGACTCAGTTCCATTCTTCTTATTCACTCTTTGAAATCGTTTACTGACCACTTGTGACTACAGAGATGTTAAGTGATTGTGTACACGCGTGAATCTAATTAAAATTTTGTTAATTACTTCGTTCCTTGATACATGTCCATAAAGGTAAACGCCGACAGATGGAATGGCGGCTAAGAGAATAATTCAAATACAATATTTAATGCAACGAAATAAAGCCAGCCGTCGCTCACCGCCACTCTGTCCTAAGGGGGCAAACTACACAAGGCAACAGCACTTCAAAGGCAATAAAACCCTACAAAAACTCGTCTGGTCAGTACGGCGAGGTATTAATATACACATTAATCCATACTAAACACTATAAATGCGAAAGCAACTGCCTGTCTGTCTCGCTTGTTGTTAGCTAAACTGCTGCACAGATTTCATTAAAATTTGGGATGGAGATATTTTGATTCTTGATGAAGGAAATAGGCTATTTTCTATCGCTGTAACCGATATATACGCGGGAGCCGCGAACAAAAGCTACTGCGCCATATAGATAAAACAAAAACCATTAAATTCATTTATTGCTTGTTTTACTTTGAACGGTACTATTAATTAGACCTATCAAAATGTCGGTCACAAGCGGTGTCGTTAGTTAGTTTTTTTATGTTTAAAATGACTACTCTGCCTGATGGAAAGCATAAGCGGAGTCCAAGAGTGGTGGTCACCATTCTCACTGCGAATGCAGACAATGCACAATGCAGTATGGTGACCTAATGATACTTCTGCATAATTGGCTCTCCGGTCTCGCACTCACCAACGAAACACGTCAGCACGTACGCTGGCATTTTGCGCTGATTTATAGTAAATAGATTAGATTATTATAAATAGTAAATAGACTATTTATATAGGTACATCACGCGACGCGCGGTAGCTAAGTCGCGCAATTCCGGCTGAGTTTCTTAAAAAACAAAACCGTTTTTGCATCACATTTCATCGATACTCGGCTCGTAATGGTTGCGTGATTTTAAAGGGGGAGGAGGGGGAGAATTGTACCCCGAAAAGTTCTATAAAAAAGTTCGCGACAGCATATGTCTATCTAAGGATATTATAACCCTTTTTAATGGTAAACGAATTGGTTCACGTCTCGTCGAACGTCACGCCTCGGGATTTCGTGCTTCATCTAGTTAGCTTCGTCGGTTTTTTGACTTTGTTTTGTGACTGCACAGCCTCCCATCCAAAAATGGGGGCCATCAGACTGCGAGCGCAGACAATGCAGCATTGCGTCCCACACTATGGCGGCTTAGTGAGATGCTTTTTCACGCCCCGCTTAAAGGACCCGTGATCATTGTGGGAGGGAAACATGCGCTGGTAGTGAGTTCCAGTTTTAAATAGCTCGGCACAGGAAGGAAAACCAAACTGTTTAGTTCGAGAGCGTATTTCTACGCAGCACGTTTTGTCCTATAGAGGAAGGGAGGGGAGAGAGGAAGAGATATAAAGAGAAAACGATCCGGCATACGTTAATTATTGCTGGACACAGTAGTCCGTAGGCAGCAATAATCATACCACTAGTGTTATGTTATTTGATATAGTGTAATGTAAGCTTGACAAATGCGCTTCTGATATCGACCTGTTCGTTATCGACACTTCACTAATGTTCACACATTATTTCGTATTATTTAACATTGGCAACGAAAACACTGGTAGATAGATAAAACAAATATTAAACGTATTATGTACACGATCCAGCGCGACTTCGCATGGAAGACTTCGAAATTCTCGGATATCATCAACTATAATATACATGTGTTACACATATATATCTTCCTCTTGAATCACTCTATCTATTGGCGAAGACTGCATTAAAATCTGTTGAGTAGTTTTAAAGATTTAAGCGAACAGTGCGGAAGCGACTTTATTTTACACTATGTAAAGATACAAGAATTCATCAACGGCCTAGAACAGTTGCTGGTCATATTACTATTCTCTCTTAGACAGTAGTATCTTAACCTTGAAGCACATGGATAAACTAAGGCCCTCTTTTTCTTAATACCGGATGAAAGAAGGGTACTGAATAGGCAGTAACTAGAGCCTATTGTTTCGCCTATACATACCATAGTTAAGTATAATCTGAAGTGACAAATGACACCATAATGTTCTTTTAGTCGGTGTAGTCTTAACGTAGACCAGCGAGTCACGCAAGAGATATTATATAGTACACAAATGTGTGCACAAGCAGGCACACACTCTGTGCCCTACTCTCACGGCTTTACGTGCTCTCCGAGGCGCTAGGGCTAGGACTTCAACGTCCAAACTCAGGACTATTACTAATCATTTCTTCAGAAATCTTCAATAACACTTTTTAGAAATAGACACTAACACCTCTTAATGGGTGGTCTTATAGGCTAACTGCTAGACAAACATCACCCCACAGGTCATTAAACGTGAACGCTCGGTTACATCTTAGGACAGGAACGACCCGAGACAGGTGACAACCTGGTGCGGCCGGGGAGTGTCGTCTAAAGCGGGTCTGTGTGCCGCCTCTTACTGTGTAGAATGGTAAGAGGCGCGACGTCTTGCCCTGGGGGTGACTCTAGTTGCCCCGGGGTGTACCTCAGTCGTGGGGTACGGCAGGAGTGACTCCAGAGCCGCTGATGCATTCCTGGAGCTCCTTCCGATTGCCGAGGTAGGCCGCAGCGGTGGTTAAGTGGATAGAGTGGCTGACCGGTTCTCCGGGAGACCCACACACGCCCTTCATTTCCGCAACGAAGGGTATGGTGTGAATTCCTCGCGTTAAAAAATAGTATTTAAAGCAATTGTTTAGCGTAACGAGAATATCAGTGATATCTTATTACAAGTAGTTTATGTATTTACATGCAAAGATTATCTTAGACATTTATGGGTATAATACAGATAAGTTAACGATAATGTTTATATACAATATAGATATACATATCAGCGTGTCTTTTAAAAAAAAACTAGCTGAGCCCAGCGGTGTAACCCGCGGTACAACCAAAACCGCGGTTAGCGGCGCGGAGCAAAGTAATAAAAAATCCTATGTAAATCCTGTATCCTATGCCTGTCTCCTGGTTCTTAGCTACCACCCCACTAATTTTCAGACAAATTATATATATATATATAGTATAACGAACACGACTTTCTTTTATATATATGTATGTTCATGCGTACAGCGCATGAATCGTTCCCCTCGCGGTGAGGTGCGCGGGAGACGCAGTATGCCCGGCATCGAAGCGCGCGGCGCGAGCTACCGCTCCAACCACTCCGCTTCAATACTACTACCGAGCCGAAGCGCGCTCTTTAAAGTTCTCAAACTTGTACTGTCTAAAGTTTATTACGAATATTATATTATTATACAGTCCACTTTGTTATTTTTAATAAACTAAAGCCTAAACAATATACATACACAGATATTGAAAAATGATGTGTTGGTCTAGTTTTAAACACTGAAACATATTTATGTAATTTTGTTTCTCTTTTATTCTACAGGGGCTACCATCAAGTGTTTTGAGAAGGAACGAGTGTCATGTCCCTCCTACACAAAGGGAGGATCTTCCGACCAGGCGAGGTGATCATGCCCGGCGGGCCACTGCCCAACTGCTGGGATGTTGCATATATATTTTAATCGGCGCGGGAGTTCTATTGCGCGATGCAGGATTGGTAGTTTCTGCGTGTACTACATCACTCTGTAGTTCAGTGTATCTGCGGTAGATGGCGTTGTAGTATATTTCTATTGTTCTAAATGTAAATAATAAATAAAAAAAATATAAATATGTTCAGACATTTTAACACACACCGCCATCTATTCCCAAACTAAGCAGAGCTTGTACTATGGGTTACTAGACAACTGATATTGATACTAAATACTATTATACTTTTATTTTTGTAAATACATACATATTATACATAGAATACACCCAAACTCCGAAACAAATATTTGCAGATTATACAAACATTTGGTCCGACTCAGGATCGAACCCGAGACCTATTGCACAGCAGTCGCATTCGCTACCACTGCGTCACAGAGGCAGTCTATACAAACAATATCAATGAAATCAGTGGCATATTTAGCAGGTGTTTTAAATTTCACTTTGAAAATTAGTTCAACTATTTTCAAGCTGTTTTTCTATGTCATAGAGACATAAATGATCAGGTTAAGAAATAAAAAAAATACATGCATATTCCCTATTTTATCTCAAATAAATACTGTCCTTATTGCTACCAATCAATCAGGCGAAAGTTCTTTGAAATTTAGTTCGGATAAAATCGTTTCATATATTATTGAGGCTAAACTAACAAAACTTTATTAATTCTAAACTACCAAATGCTTGTCAAAGTGTTAGAAATTAAAAAAACGTTGTGGGTGTTGTGGGTTCAAATCCTACATGGGACAACACTTTGTATGATCCATAAATTGTTGTTCTAAGTCTGGGTGTACTTTGTGTCCGTTTCATGTATGTTTGTGAAGATCCACTATAATGAGGAAGTAGTAAAAAAAAAAGTCATATTGCAAATTTTCAAAAATGAAAATAATTTATAAATATTATGTTTTCCTACTATATAAATAGCCTTTGTTTTATATAAAATACTATGTATTGCTATCTATTATCTAGCAAAATTTATATGATATATGTCTTTTAAAAGAAAATGGTCATTGTTGAGCTAGGAAAAGTGATTTTAGATTTTCTTTTGTAAAATGTTCTTTATTGTATTTACTTGTTATTCTAGTGTTTTAATTATATACATTTTTCTTAAGTTAGGGGACACCTTACGCTCCCAACTATCTGTTTTCATATATTTCTGCATTCCGTGGCAACCTGTAATTAAGGCAGCACTGATGGTTGTATATTACTGTTATGAGCCTCTTAGCTTTTAAGGTGTATGTATGTTCTTGTTGGTTTTCTAAATAAAATATATAAATATTTTTTTTAAGAATATGTATATACCTTGCTTTTTTATGTCTTATTACCCATAGAACCTCAAAACAATCATTTCTTAGATAAAAAGAGAGGATGGATGCGAGAAGCCGGGAATTGAACAAAGTGGCGTGCAATTGGAGAGTTCTATAGAGTTCTATGTCCAGCAGTAGGCTGCGATAGACTGATGATGAGTTAAAAAGGTTATACTTTTATTTTTAATGCAACCTGCAACGCCTATGAACTTCCTTTCTTAGGAACCGTGACCTCTGAACATCGAGTTTTAATTTAAACAAAAATTGAATGCCAGCTATTTATGTAAATAGAACTAACGTATCGAAGCTAAACAGTGATTGAATAGTAGTTAAATTATGTGTCGGTGTGTGTGGGGTGTACCTGTTTGTATGTAGGAGTGGGTTTAGTTGGCTTGTTTGCAGTAGAACAGAATCGATTTAAGGCAGATTCGCTTCACGGCAGAAATACAGTGTTAGTATCTAGATCTAGTTTACTGTAAACTGCCATGCCACCCTTTAACTGCTGACAATGCAGCATGGTGACTAATGCTATGTCTCGCACTCACCAATGAAACATGACAGTACATTTGTTGTCACTTTAAATTTCTTGAGTTTTCTTCTTAAATTTCTGACTAATGAACCTGCTCACAAGGGAGGTCCCTCCCTGTGTGCTACTTTAGAATTAAGAACTCATTCATAGTTATTAAGTTATGAAAGATTAAACTAGGTTAGGCCCATATCAATGTAATGCAATATTCATTTGTGTATTAACGCTACATAATCAGTTTTATCAACAATTTATGTGCAGTTCTTGCATTATGAGAATGTTGCAGTATATTGCACATTTAACTGCAATTAAGCATATATTTTTTAAATGTTAACAAGCTAATCCACACAACCTCATCTGCATTTTCTATTGTGGTGTTAGCAGCGTGAATATAATTTCCTGTAATAAAGGTTATGGTGAATCAACTTTAAAGGATAAGATATATATTTAAAAGATAGGATTGGAGGCTCAATAATGCAGAAGGATCACTAGGCTACCATGGTGTGGGTCAACATGCTTCATTGTCTGTATTCCCAATGAGTATGGTGACCATCACTCTCTTCCATCAGGCAGAGGAGAGTCATTTTAACAGAGCCATAAACAAAAAAAATAAGAATTAGACATATGCTGTCAGGAACTTTTAAAAAGAACCAATTACTTCATACATTATATTTCCGAATCTATTACCGTTTACCGTTTCTATCTTTTGTTAGTACCTGGATGTCCGAAGCTATAACCCGTATTTATTTTTTGGCAAACTTCCTAAAAAAATTCCTAGCTAGGTCGATTTATCATTCCCAAAACCCCATGCATACTAAAAATCATTGGAGCTGTTTCTGAGATTAAATATATTGACAAGAACTCCTTGTTCAAAGCTATTAGATTCCCGCAAGCTGTTAGTTACCTGTAACAACTTCCAGTTATCCTTTTCTTTTATAATAATGGTATGAGAAAAGATAAAGGAAAGGTATTTGTGTAGAGATATATTTAGAACATGGAATGGCACCATCCCTATCCTGTGGGTGATAGTCAGAGCCGATCAAGGGTGGTAATAAAAGAAAAAAAAATGGTGTATACAAAAACCTATCTAATCAGTGTGGTCATGCCAGAGATTAGCCAGAACAAACAAACAGACAAAAATTGTATATTGAATATAACAGACCTGTTTTGTTTTTTCACATGTATTTAGTAAAAAGCTATTAATTTAAAATTACAAACAGACACTTTGATTTTATTAGTTTGTGTAAATATTTTCACTAGTTTTACAAGCATTAAATTTCTTAGTATTGTATGCAGTTAGTTTCTTTTATTCTTTCTTAGTCTAATAAGAATACTATCCTTATATTAAATGATATTTCTAATGATTTAATGTAACATAAAGATTTATTGATAGAATAGCACAAGAATAATATGTGTAAATTTAAAGGTATTGACAAATTAACATCCATTACAACTAAATAGGTCGTAAATGAGTTCGTAAAACGGCAATAAACTACTTAAAAACATTTAATTAAAAGTTAAATGAAAAACTATAAAAGTGAGACAGTCATCAACATATTCAATACAACTGGTATATTATTAGTAAAATTTTTGGGTAATATTGTAATTTTAATGTTATTGTAACCTGAATCAACTAAGAATTTAATAACACACGAATTATTTAGGCCTTTTATGCGTGTCGTTTGCCGTCGTGGAACCAAAAAAACATGATCTTAGCAGTACTAGTTCTATCCCTTTCTACCACATCACGAATTGCATATTACTATCTCAGCCACACTTGACAGTTTTCACTGACGTGTCGCTGTCAGACTACAGCAAAGCGTAACAACAAATCATTTACACCTTATTTTTCGCTATTTATAACTTAACTATAATATGTATGAACACAGAAAGGAAGAATAACAATGTCAGCTTGTTTCGACAAAGGTCAAAACTAATATAATATTCAAATCAGACTGTAAAAAAGGTTATACATACTGCCTCCATACTCCCAAAATGGAACTGATCCATCTTTTTGCGCTAAATACGGTGGTTTAAAAGAAAATTTGTATTCAAATCGTCTATGTACAGACTGGGTGTTAACGCACACCAATAAATATAATATCACACTGCACAGAACTAAATTTAATTTAATCGAAGACATCTCGACGGCAACCGTGCCCGTTCACGTCAAGTCTATCAAAAAAATTGTTGATCGTGAAATTCGTTTGTGATTTGTCCGCTAATTTACGTTCGGAAACGATACAAAATTTCATTTTGTTTTATTAAATTGTTTTTCTGTTGATATAAGTTTGAAAAGCTCATTATGTATTCATCAATTTTAAATTTTCATTATTATTTAAGTTATATTTAAAAATAAAAATTATGAGCGTCAGATTATGGGAATCTCAATCTCATCCTTTGTCTCTAAGCTCAAAATTAAATATAATAATTCAAATAGTGATTTATTGTTAAAAAACCTCCACGTACTAGTAATTGTGTATTTTTATAGTAGAAAAAAATTATATTTAAGGTATATAGTTAGTTAAAGCTACACCGTTACACACTCAATGATGGGCGAGAGTAATAACGAAGGAAATGGACAGAGACATATTGTGGCTACGTTACTTGTCATGCTTCTCGTCCTACCTAGCGATCCATTTAAGGTCGGTTTTGGAGTGCGAGTCAAAGGAGCTGCAATACGAGCGCATGGGAGATGACACGCACTCGCGTTGCATATAGTTCGCATTTCGCATTGAGCGCTCAATGCAATGCCAAATCACGAGTTTGATTAAATAATTTTAACAGGACGTCACAGCCAACGTCACGTCAAATGATCGAATAAAAAAAAATAAAACAATTTATTGAATTAACAATCATTAGCTGAGGACTTTGAAGAAACTTTATTGTTTCAAAACATTTAAATAATTCGCTATGCTGTAAAAGCATATTGCGTTTGCTGCTACAATGTTGTCTCCTATTGCAAGGCGAATACTAGAATGCGGAACAAAGTGATAAAAATCGCGAGTACTGCGAGTAGGGGAGTGTGTGGCTGTGCTGTGCGAAGAGCATAGAGTGGCTGTAGTCATGTTACACATGAAGAGAAATAATATCGTGAATATTATAATAATCCTATTGCTTAATGTTTTATTGTATCCACTATTTATTTCTAAATACATTTATGTAGAACCGAATGACATATTTTTGTTGTTTGCCTTGTTTAATTCAGTACTTTATGAACAAAGAGAGTGGCTCGATTATTTAGGTGTTAGAAAAGTGAATAAAGTTTATAAAGTTTTCTATTTTAATTAACTTATTGACATCTCATAGACATAGCAGTCCCGAACACCCATAATGCCCGATCTACAATATCTAAAAAACAAAATATGTCAAATTTTCCTCGGTTCGTTAATTACCACTCGACGATACGAAGGCTGGAAGCTGGGCCGGTTAAAATTAGTTAGGTACCTACCACATCTCCCTGGTTTAATACCACGGTACGAAAATTAGGTTTTTATATAAAATGTTCCATGATGACATGATAAGCGTATGTAGACCCTAAAGATTCCTGTACTGATTTCAGACTGGCATAACAATCTTTTTTTTATGATATTGGAGGCAAGCGAGCAGATGTATCGCCTGATAGTAAGCGATAACCGCCGCCCATGGACACCCGCAACACCAGAGGCGTCACAAGTGCGTTGCCGGCCTTTTAAGAAGGAGTATGCTCTTTTCTTGAAGGTTTGAAGGTCGTATTGGTCCGGGAATACCGCAGGCGACAGTTCATTCCACAGTTTTGTTGTGCGAGGCAGAAAGTTCCTTGAAAAGCGCACAGTTGTGGACTGCCAACCAATCTATCGAAGGAGGACGATAAACAGCTACCAGTACCACCTTAGTTCCCTTCGTAGAGGCTTCGAGAAATAAGGATTCTGTGGTAGCAAAGCTAGGAGGGGAAAAAGCCAGGATGTTAAAGGGAACAGTGAATATAAATGTCAAATACACCATCCCTCCTGCTGGCTCCGTCATCATGAACAAATGTGTTGTCTGTGAGAGGGTACTAAGTGGATAGAAGATTAGGTGCACGTCAAGTCTCCGACTTCAGGATGGCGTGTTTTGTTGGTGTTACTAATAGTTTCTGTGAAATCGCCAAAGTAGTAGTAGTAGGCAAGCTCTGTGCATTAGAGTGACATAAAATAGGTGCTTCGTTCTTGATGTGAATTGAATGTGGACTGTAAGCTTCGGCGTAATGTATCGGTTAGGGAGACGTATTCTTCATTTGAAGATAATTCAAACTCATAATCATTATTATCAGAATCATACGTTATCATCTGTTTAAAAATAAATTTAATTAAAGATACCTCCCAACCCAATTCCGATATTGTATCGAGCGTGAGACGCGCGGCGAAGTTCAACAGTTTAGGTGCCTACGGTCCTTCAAAATGAGTTGTTCTACGCGACGAATGTGGTCTGGTGTGATACTGGTTCGCGGTCAACGATCATGCGGTTCATTCTCAACGGTTTGGTGGACATCCTTAAAAGCTTTGGTTCATTTAAACATGGCTGTCCTACTTAGGCTGTTAATGCCCAACTGATTTCGCAAACACAAAAATAAATCTGTGTGCCTTCCCACACTAAAAAACGATGACAATACGTTATGCAGGGGCGTCGGCACCTGACGTTTACTCATGATCGTAGCATGCGCGTGAAACGTACGCTTCCGATAATAACTATGCCATACTGTTCGTATGGGACCTATGCTATGCTATCACATGCTCAAGCTACAACCTCAAAAACATACCGTCAATAGCGTTTGTCTCCATTATATTAGAACAGTCTTAGTACAATTACACAAATAATATTATAGTTATGCAAACACATCCTCTATTGGCATGTCCCTCTGCATCACCCACTGGCAAACACCACACGTAGTCTGAGCAAACATAGTTCTACATTTAAAAAAAGAAAAAGAAAACATGAAATAGTATGAAGACACTAGTCGTGCGAGCATAGTTTTCCAATGTTACGAATGTTGATGTGTTTCTGAACGTAATTATATGTGCGAACTTCCCTTTAGAAAATGTCAAAATTTCGTTGAATTGTTTATTATTAATGTATACAAAGTAAATAAAATTAATTTAATTTAAGTGAGAGAACATATTAAAGTAATAACAAACCAAAATAAAATTGTTCATATGGAAGCCTTTCAACAAGTTACATGCAGAAACACAAGTTAAACGTCCCTTGTTCGATTGAACTAATGCCTGATGTAATGCTGTCTTGATTGGAGCATCCTTGTGCGGCTCAGAAGAAACATTCTGCTTGGACCACTTCTGCCCTGCAACACTGTCCAGTCTGCATAGCTGGTATGCGATGACTTAAAAAGCATAATCTTGCACAAGTAGTGTAATTTTAATGTATATTAAATTAAATTAATTAGCTTAGCTTTAGCTATTTAAATTAAATTAATTTTAGTTTTATTGATCACGAAAAGAATCGCTGGTGCATAGGCACATATGTATAAACAAATACATTTCAACTGTCTCCAGAAATGGTATAGAGCATATGCATTATTGCAAACTACAAACTTTTAATAAATTATTAGCTATTAATATAGTTTTTATTTTGGGGTAAAGTTAATTCAGAAATATTGTTTATGGTATAAGTATAACTTTTATATGATAAACCCTCTCAATTTTAGATGTACCTCAATTATGGAAAAAAAAATGGACAATTCTCAAGATGAAAGGCACAGAAAGGGAAAAATTGTTGACACTGTTGAGGATGAAAACAAAAAAAAAGAAGAAAGGTTAAGAAAAGCCAGAGAAAGGTCAAAACGATATCGAGAAAAGAAAAGAAATAAGGATGTTGCACTGATTATTGGTGGCCTTACTGATGCTGATAGAGAAAAACGAGAAGAAAGATTACGTTATGACAGAGAAAAGTCTAAACGATACAGAGAAAAGAAAAAGAATGAGGCTGCTAAGGACCGTGCTCATTCTTCTAGTGATTCTACTGCATCAAGAATAAAAAAGGAAAGACAGAAGCAAAACTCTAAGCGCTATCGAGATAAAATACGAATATTAAATTTACTAACACATATTTATAGCCAGAAGAATGTATCACACAGTATACATAGTTCTCAAAAGAGTAGTTAATATAGTATGTTTGTGCTTATTTACTCAAGAAAACACAAGGGTGAAGTGGAAAATTCATCATGGCAGAGTAGGAAACGCCCAGGATACAAATGCATCCAAAAGATATAAAAAACTCGTTAAGAACACTTATCAATTGAATTGAAACAATTATCTGAAAATCCTCTGCCAACCATCAACAAAACATTTCTTGATTTCATTACTATGAGTAATAGATTGTTTATTTTTTTATTTAATGAGGGTTGTCGTACTTTATTTGCCTCCAGATAGTGCTTCGCATGTGTCTGGTCTTAAGAGCTGTCAGATAGCACAGATTCCTACAGAAAATATTTTTATTGTGATATTCTACGACTTCAGAAGGGTTATGGATTTTATTATGGATTATGATCAGAGAAAGTTGCCGAACTGGAGATTGGGCTCAAAAATAGAGGCAAATGTCTTAAGTATTTTATTTGCACACATAGGCACTGTACAACACTGTGCAATTTTAGTAAAAATGATTTGTTTTGTAATGTTTTTAATAATATATGGTTTATTTAATGAAGAATAAATGACTTAAAAATTAAATCGTGTATGTATTTTGGTGGTTGGATCTGATACCTTAATGCTGCCGTAACAGTACTTTCTACTGATAAATAAAAAAAAATCCTGTGAAAGTATTCATTAAACATTCTTTGCGGACTGCAGATGAAAACTGTGTGTTTATGATCAAGGATCAAGGATTAAAGTTTATATAATAATAATAAATAAGTACTTCGGACATCTAACACACAACGCCATCTAGTCCCGAGCTAAGCAAAGCTTGTGTTACGGGTACTAGACAACTGATATAAAAACATATATGCTACTTTTTTGTAAATACTTATATTTTATACATAAAAATCACCCAAACTCCGAAACAAATAGTGACAGATCATACAAACATTTGGTCCGACCCGGACATCGAACCCGCGACCTCAAGCACTGCAGTATATTAGCTCGACCATAAAATTTTACAAGTTATTTAGTTTCACCCACCATTGTAGGTGACGCACAATATAGTTACTTATTGAGATGCTACTGGATCGTGTGGGAGCGCCACACTCCGGCATGTATGGGCCAGCTCGACCCGAGTGATACCACGGCCTCACAGAAAACCGTTGTGAAACAACGCCTGCGCTGTATTTCACCCATACCCCAAACACAGCCTCCATCAACAAAGCCCTGCCCCCATCCTCCAATGCACTTGTGATGGTAATCGCTTACCATCAGGCGATACGTCTAGAAGGTTGCCACTAATTCCATAAGAAAAAAATGGCCCTGGGATCTTGCATTCACCAACAAAAAACAACATGTTTAAGTTGGTCTTCTTAAGGGGTTCATCCCATGTAACGGCCTGTTTTTAGGGATTTTTTAGGACTTTTTTACGACCAGTAAATAGATAGAGCCTTATTAAGTTTATTATCATTTAATAATATATATTTTGACTGTATCAATTTAAACTTTGAGTTAAAAATATGATGTAGAACATGAGTTACAGCGTTCTGAACAACTCCGCCTCGAAAAAATGGACTCGCACTTCCTCCACGATTCCGGCTGATTGGCTTATCTGAAACAAAAAAAATAAGCGACATTTTAATCTGTGAACCTAAATGCACGGAATGGACTATCATCAAATGAATATATTTTGCGTATTTTATTTTGTTTGTTGTTATTAAAAAATCTAAATTTTGGGAATTTTTGGTCGTCAATAGTTCATTCCATGCGTTTACATGTGCTGAATTCAACCCTTCAAACTTCAAGTCATTCGATCAAGCTGTTTTTAAAATACAATGGAGGAAAGTTCGAAAAGCCCAGTTTTGAGGAAAACGCGTTTAAAGTTTCAAGTCCGCTTGACTATGAAAATCTCAACTTACCCTCAATCGGCAATGCCTGGTCCATAGATTATTCCTTCCTCTTCTTTTTGAAACTCTTTCTTTTTAAGCCTGTAGAAACTTGTATGAACGTTTATTTGTATAAAAGGTTGCCAGGTATGAAGCCGACCCTACACTCTGCCGACTAACGACTGCCAACTCAGCGCTCCGAACAGCTGCTTCTTCTACTTGCTGTATCTTTAAAACGACTTCGAATTTTCAAAAATCACTTTACTACCGTATTATATACATATCAAGAAAGCAATTCATGAAAAAAAAACGATTTTTTGAGCCTATCACATGGGATGACACCCTTAGGGATAGTACCGCCCCGTTCGGGCCGGCCCAAACGTGCTCACATCAGCGTGGCTCTATTACTTAAATTATAATGTTATTCCAGCATGATGACCGGGGACAACCACTGTCGCCGTCGCATCACCCGGCCTCAGCTCGAAGTTTTAGTCCAATACATGGAACGCTACCCAGCCTTGGCTTTAGCCAAGACCCGCTCCAGGGAGGGGCATATACAACGGAAGCGCATGTGGGAGAAAATATCCCGGACCCTGAATAGGGTGGAACAGAACCAAGCTAGGAATGGACAAAGCTGGCATCGGGTATGTCTTAATTCTCTTTCTAAATAAATATTTCGCACATCTGAAATACAACGCCATCTAGTTTCAAACTAAGCAGAGCTTGTACTATAACAGCTAGATTGACTGGTTTAATACTTATATGCTTTCCTTTTGTAAATACATACATACCCATAACAAGTAATGAAACATTAAAAGAATAAAACCCGACTGCGTCAATATCATAAATAAAACACATAAGTTATATATAATATTGTTAATCACCGTTAAAAATTCTTTATTTTGATACCACACTCGTTATAGTTTGATTATTTTTTATTTGGCGGCAAAAAAATTTAATTTTGCGTGTTTTTAATGTTGATGTACCCTGTGTCACTCTCACGATTAAGACGAAACTCCTTCTTTCGCAGTCGGGTAATTAGAGAGGGTAGTCATTGGCATTTAAAAATTTCAAAATGAAAATTAAAAATGTATTAATAATTGTTATCACGCCATCTAGTGACAACAAGCCGAGTTTTACGATGGAACTCTGCTTATCTACTCTAGATGGCGACTACTGATCCTGGATCGCGCAATGAATGTTATGCGCCCGTAGTATTGCCCGTACTTGCTATCTTCGAACACCCCAATTCCTTACTATCAGCGGCCATAAAAAATATTTCGCAAAAATACCATCACAATATTTTTTTTTCATTTCCAGTACTGGGTGGATCTAAAGTTCAAGGTTCGTCGAAAGTATTCCATGATACAGAAATGTCAAATAGAAGGTACGCACTGTACAATACTGCTGAGCCCCCTGGAGAATCGTATCGTGAAGGTTCTCACCGACGACAAGGGTAACCTGCTCCCCACAGGGTCTATCTATCATCAGATGTTTCAATACCCTTTGAAGGTAAATACAGTTAGATTTCTTAGGAGTTTACTGCCACAATGACTCTACTCAACCTGATGGAAAGCTTCAGTAGATTCCAAAAGCGGTGGTCACCACTGTGAATGCAGATATTGCAGCATGATGGATGACATCCCTCTTAAAGGACCCGGGGTCGTAGTGAGAGGGAAATTCGGTATTCAGGTAGTGAGGTCAGGTTCTAAGTACTTGATACAGAACTTCTTGGAGGGGTCCGGATGGCGTAAGAAAGCGGTACCCGGATCTCTCCCGTCTCAGGCGCAGAGTGGCACACCGTGTGGTTTTAGTCGGCTCGATTTCAACACACCGCCCCGCCACAAACCCCGGTGGGGTGAAGGCCCGAGGGGGTTTCCACACGTAAATAAAAATGAAGGAAGTAAGAACTTATCTAAAGCCATGATTTCCAAGGCCAAGGTTTTACCAGACGACAGCGAAGCTAAAAAGAAGAGAAAATTGTTTTTTTAAACAATTTGCTTGCTCTTCTCTTCTCCGGGTGCCTCTTCAATCCTGAAGGTTGGCCGTCTGCTTTCTGTTCTCCTTTTTCCTTGTCATTGGGCTGGCGTAACAGTCTCTCAACGGAGGTGATACCGGTCCACTCCCGGATATTGCGTAGCCACGATTTTTTCCTTCGTTCAGCGCGTCTCTTCCATTCCACCTTGCCCATCATTATCACTTGAAGCAGCATATATATGTTGTTTGTTAGTCTATACAAATAAATTAAATTGGGTTGTCTGTTTGTAATATTAGAATATCCGCTATTTACTAAATGTATATGTATATATACACGGTACATATACCGAAATATCGTTATTTAAAATACAATTTTTGTCTGTCTGCCTGTCTGTTTGTTTCGACTAATCTCTGGAACGACTGGACAGATTTTGACGGGACTTTCATTAATAGGTAGCTGATCATATAAGGAGTCACTTAGGCAAATTTTTTTAAGACGAACCCCGCAGCTTTGCCCGCGCTTGACTTTGTACCGCGGACCCAGCTGTTTTGTGTTAGCCATTAGTACAATACTTTTTCGTGAAAAACTCTACCATAGTAATTTTTTTTGTAGAATGAAAAACGAAAACCAGTAAACAACATGGACAAAAAAATTGATGACTTCACGAACCCTAATGATTTGTCAGAAGACGTACAGATTGACTTCTCGACCGTAGACTATGAACGTCTACCAGGACACATACTTCTACCAGATTCTTCTGACGTCAAACCGAAAATCAACAGAATGATTGACATAGATCCTATACAGATATCGACAGAAGAGAAGAAACTTGTAGAACAGTTGAGAAGAGAACTATTAGAGTTTGAGTTAAAAAAGCAGAAGGAATTATTTGACTTGGAGAAACAGCACAAGAAAGAGAAACATGAGATGGAAATGTCTATATTAATGATAAGGAAACAAATTTTGACGAAAGAATTAAATAATTCATAGCATTAATAGTTTAGTTTAATTTTAATATAAATCACACAATAATATAAATCGCACAGCAGATTTCCGCTCGAATTCGAGTAACCATATTGGGAGAACCATGCAAAAGCTCTGAGACACATAGATTGGTTATAATGTGGAGTATATAACCTATCGTTAGTGACCGCGGCTGCTAAGCTGAAGGTCGTGGGTTCGATTCACCACACAAACCAAATAATTGTATATAATATTGTAATACTTCTGTGTATGCATGTAATTTATCTATAATATGTATGAGTTTAGTAAAAAATGAATATTTTTATTAGCAGTCTTGAATTACAGTTTCCCATTGAAGGGTTATACGGTCTCAAAGCGAATCCAGGAATCTGAAAGCCATTCTTTAAATCCCTACTATAATAAGGCGATTTTAATTGACCACTTTATCTTGCACTCCTCTGTAAGAAGCAAGGTTGCCACCTGAAACTCGGAAGGCTTTAATTCTAGTTTCTAGCAAACATTAAACGAATGTATTTTTTAAAGATCCACGCGGACGTAATAAAAAGCAGTGGACTCTCCTCAATTCATTTACAAAAGCCTGACCGTCCACGGTGGTAAAATAATGAAGAGTGTCGAAGGTTTTCGTCTTATTTTAACCGACTGCGAAAGAAGTAAGGTTATGAGTGGTGTCAATTGATTTGTCTTAATCATAAGTGACATAGGGTACATCAAAATTAAAAAAAGATAAAATCAAAGAGTTTGGCTCCAAAAAGAAATTAATACATTTTTTTTTCGAAAGACGGTCCCCTTTTCATTTCATACATTTTTTTTATATGTTCTATTATTATTTTTTTCACGACGAAGGCTTTGAAGATTTGAAGACTTTAAACACTTGACATTAGCAGAAATGCTGATTAGCTGGTTGCCATTTCATCAAAAGAGGAAAAAAAACAGTTCAAAATGACACCATTTAATCGATCAAATGTTCAAAATTCAATCGAATTGATTTCGAAACTTAAAGTATGTTATTAACAGCGTAATAAGTACTAATATTGACACCACATTAAAAATGATGCGATAACGACGTCTTGTTATTGTTCGCCTATCTTCGGGTAATACAGTATCCCTAAGCAGGGTTTCTCCTTCTACATCTTGGAGATCTGACTCATCCTGGATCATGGTTATTTCAGTATGATGGTCAGGAGTTTCGGTTGTGTGTACCTGGAGAGGAAATTAAAAAATTTGGTTAACATGTCAGTATTGTATACGACTGCCTCATTGGTCTAGCGGTTGACGTATGCGACTGCCAATCAAGTTCGAATCCCAGGTCAGGCCAAATGTGTTATTGTATTTTTCTGATTATAGAAACACTTAATAACAGCTGGGAGTTTAGAAATTGGGGTCTGCTTAACCTATACTTCGGAGAGCACGTAAATCTGTCGGCCCTTCGCCTGATCTTTCCCCGGTCGTGTCGGTTAAGCGGACCCATCGGATTATGAGAGAGAGGGACCGTAGAGTGCACCTGTGCTTGCGCACACACTAGTGCAGTATAATATCTCCTGCGTAGTTGGTGGGTCATCAAATTATCAGTTTTACGTTTTTTGTCTTATATCAGAAAAATAATTTTTAATTTTTTTGCTCATTGTTCCGGCTAATGGATGGCTAATGTCTCTGGAACGGATGGACTGGTTCTGACAAGACTTTCACCGATAGCTGATGATATAAGTAGTAACTACTCAGGCTTATGCTACATTTATTTTAGACTAGCTGCGCTCCGCGGTGTTACACGTGGTTCTTTTTTGTTTCTATGAAATAGGAGGCAAATGAGCAGACGTATCGCTTGATAGTAAGCGATTACCGCCGCCCATGAACACCTGCATCGGCACGAATGGGCCGGCTTGACCGGAGTAATACCACGGCATCACAGAAAGCCAGTGTGAAACAGACCTTGCACTTGGTGTTGCGGGTGTCCATGAACGGCGGTAATCGCTAACCATCATTCCATTTCCTAGCCTTTATTATTCCCAAGATTTGGGGACGGCTACTAGCTCAACCGGTTTCACCTGAATATTAGTTTTTACACGGAGCGACTGGCATCGGACCTCCGCGATCCTGAGGGTGAACTGAATTCGAAGGTTGAATTGTTTGTCAGTATATTTGAGGGCACTGATTTCCCAGTAACGATTGCCATAGATGATAATGACAACTGGGACCGACGGCTTAACGTACTCTCTGAGGCACGGGCGGAAAACACCCCCATATTCCATACCCTGGGCTTCTATTAAGAATTTCTTGTAAGAAAAACCAAACAGCAGTCCGACATGGGAATCGAACCCGAGACCTCTTGATCTGCAGCCGTTTACGCTTACCTCTAGACTAACGAGTGAACGAGGTAATCGCTAATCAACAAAAATAAAAGAATACGGGGCCCTTTTGGAAATTAAAGAAGCACACCGTTTTCTTATTAATAAGTATAATGTGTCCTGCTGATTACAACAAAAACTAAGCCTTATTAAATAACTAAATGATATACACTAAGCTCCGTGATTCGGAGGTCACGTTAAGCAGTCGGTCCCGGTTGTTATCATAGGATAACAGTCGTGAAGCTTAGTTGGAAGCTTTTGGGCAGCTTATAAACATACAACGGCAAGATTATGTAGCCACAACGTTGTCGTTGGGGACGAATGGCCTTAACTCTCTCCTGAGAGGAGACCCGAGCCCAGCAGTGGGACATTATGGGTTGTTGATTGATTGATAAACTAAACCGTTGAGTGTTGATTGAAATAATACTGATAAAGAATTGTTTATAATGTACCTAATTCAATTAATCGTGCTCTCAATAAATAGAACTGTTGAACAGCACGAACAAAGACGTGTTTCATTTTCAGTTTTGACGGGCCCCAGGAGGATAGGGCCATTATCCCGGGTCCAATATCCTCTTTTGAGAAAGACTGTAGTTGTGTGTTTTGTTTATGTTACAAAACCGTACTGTCGGGTGGGTTATTCGAATAAAAATAAAATAAAATTATCGCTAAGAGATAACCCTTTAATCAAAAGTTCATATTTCTAGTTTTGAAATTTGATATTATATAATAAATACATATATACTCATCACACAATTATTTGTGCTGTGTACGGGAATCGAATTCACGACCTCGGGCTTGGCAGTCAGCATAGCATTTTTTTAACACACAACACCATCTAGTCCCAAACTATGTAGAGCTTGTGTTATGGGTCCTAGACAACTGATATAAATACTTATATACTTTTTTGTATATAGATACGCATTATACATAGAAAACACCCGAACTACGAAACAAATGTATGCAGATCATACAAACATTTCGTCCAAGCGGGCAACGAACCGTGGTAGTCATAGTCACAGAGTAATTCACGAGGAGGTCATTTGAAGGTGTGGCAGTCAAATTATTTCTACTGAGAAACAGATTAAAAAGGCTTTAAAATGAACTATTTATCCAAAACTAGCCAGCATTAACCACATTTTTTCGATGTCATAAATTAACATCATAACATGTAATTATTATTACATTTTTGGAATAAAATTAAGTACATATGAAATAAAATTGTAACCCCTCTAATCCACAGAATATGCACAATACATGCCTAAGACATGTACTTTGTTTACAAAAATAAACATAATAACACTTACTATTATAATTCAGTAAAAACCAGTATACAAGGCACTCCAATTAAATCATTTTGACATTTTATCACAAAAAAAACACTGTCACCAGTTACGTGGCAAAACAGGCCGAATAGAACGTGTTCTACGCTCAAATTTATAGGAATTAAACAAAACAAATGTCAGTTGAGAACACAGTGTCGCGCGCTTCTGAGCGCTTCTGAGGCCCTCGAATGAATGGCGTGCATGCGATAGAATCGTATCTCAAGGTCATTACCATGTATTTTGCTAACTTATTGGAATATTGTATTAAAAGATGAAACTATACCTTTTCATAGGTAACATTTATTTAGTGACGTTGAGTGGTAATGCTGTTTAATAGAACGACTAAGAGAATTATAGACAGAACATCGTCACTGTGGAGCTTTAAGCAAATTGCGGCTCAATCTTCTACGTTTTGAAGTGTAATTCTGCGTGATCAATTCTCTTTGGGAGGAGAGGCAAAGGAAAAGCTTTGTATATGAATAGTTGCCGTAAAAAATTGTATAAAAAAAGAGTGGCGCTACTGTACAGTCAAATAAATATTTGATTTCGATTTGATTTGAAATGAATATAGATTAGGTTGTAAAAAAGTGTAACAAAGCGGAGGTATCTAACATTTTTATTGGTTTATCCAATGATAATTTAATTTAAATAATCATTGGATAATAATAAATATCATTGGGTTTATCAAAAAATTGGGTAGCTGATACCTTTTTTTTTTNGGGCCGCTCTGTGGCCAGTGTTACCGCATCGGTAACATTGGCCGCTACGGTCGATTGTGGCGGTGCACCGCGCCCCGACGTGCCCAACCTCAAGGCATCGATAGCACCGCATAGCCCTGGGCTGCAGCAGCTTCACCCGTGCTGCAACCCAACCCACCAAAAGCCGCCCGCTGTCGACTACCTTTTTCGCCGCCACAGCCGGGCACTTCAACCAAATGGTGCCCAGCCCTGCAGCGTCGGCGCGAACCTCGCCAGCCCGTATGTCGCCCGGTGGACATCCACCGCTTCGAGCGACGGCCTCCACGAGGGTAGCTGATACCTTAGTCAAATTAGTTACTTTTTATCATCTGTCAAAACGTTAACTTTAAGAAAAATGTACTAAATACAAACTTGTGACGTCACTACTAATTTGAGCAATATATTTCAATGTTTATTTGATAAAAATTTGTAATAGAAATAAAAATCTGTAATAGTCATATTTTCCGAGATGTTTTGTAGTATTCGTTTTTTAGGAGAAAGACATTAGTGTTTATTTACAATCACGGGCAATTTCCCAATTGGACTTCAGAAATTCACTTATTTAAAGGTAAAGTCAGTCATTAATTATACACACATCACACCAACAGCCTATACCAGCCTACAGCTGAACATAGGCCTCTCCTAAGAAAGGTTTTGGTCTACAGAGTTTGTATCAAGTTATCCTTATAATCTTTCCAACTTTGTTTTTTTTTTTATATATTTTTGCTGCCAAAATGACTCTGCCCTGCCTGATGGAAAGCATGAGTAGAATCCAAGAGTGGTGGTCACCATCCTCAATGCGAAAAAGAACAATGCAGCATGGTGACCCACACTATGGCGGCCTGGGGGGAAGGGGGATGGCGAGGGGGATAGGAGGCGTTGGATTGGGGTATGGGCCTCCGGTATCCTCACTCACTCGATGATACACAGCGTAAGCGCTGTTTCACACCGGTTTTCTGTGAGGCCGTGGTATCACTCCGGTCGAGCCGGCCCATTCATGCCGAAGCGTGGCTCTCCCACGATATGTCGCCAGACTCTTACGACTGGTCATGTCTATGATACGGGTCCCACTTCTACATCCATTCTGACAGAGAGAAATTCTTGAATTGTTATTAATGTGTTTAGTAATTTTGAGTCTCAGAATAGATGTTAGAACTTTATATAAAGTTGGTAAACAAGTAATAGGCCTAAAATTTTTTTCCATGGCATTACCAGATTTATAGAGTAAGTGGGTTATACCAGTGTATAAAATTGTGGTAATGAACTCGAATCCAATGCTGCCTGGAATTGAGATGAAAGACACGTATGTGTGCTTCGGAACCACAAAAGCCAAAAGTTGTGCAGACGGTCTGGACCAGGTGATTTCCAATGCAATGAACGTGCTACAAAACTTACATCATCTTTATCAATGACAACTGGTTCTATACATGTTACAGGCGACTCACATGAGCGTCTGCTATACCGCACCCAATAACCATCTGTATGAGTGACAGGCACTGACCAAATGTTACGCCAAAATGTATTTGTGGCATTTTCTTCCGGTAAGTGCCCATCACGCTCACATGGATTCGGTGTCTCCCATTCCCCGTACACCCACTTGCTTATTATTACTAATATTATGCTACTGAGGAGTTTGTTTCTCTGGTTGAACACGTTAATCTCAGGAACTGGTCTGATTCCAGGCCCAGTTATTGACGGAGAACTAGGCTGTGTTTCAACACGCTACGACGATAAGGAGCGGAGTGTCAATGAAGAATGTTGCAAAGGCGGGAGAATATTATTTCCTTTGAGGGTTTCTAATGCGTGCTGTTATAATTCCTAAATGTTCCCTAAATATGCTTGCTAATCCCGAATTCCTGTCATCGTAATCATAATCCCTCTGCCCCCCTAAAGCGCCATATCAGCACTTTAGGGCATAACCACTCCTCAGTCAGTCAGTTGCTATCTCCCATTCTAGACGGTTGTCTTAAAAATCGTAATTTCCATTTCTTGTAATTTCTAATTCAATAATTTATTAAATTAAAGTGTATAATTTCTAATTCAATTTATATTTGTATTATTTTTTAAAACTCCAAATTCAGTGACCCGTGTAACAGTGCGCTCGCTGCGTATACGATTATAGGTTCACAAAAAAGATTATGAAAAATTTGCTGTGTGTGTGTGTTGATGACGTAAACGTATGAGGTCACCATGCCGAGGCGGGGCGGGTCACGACGCGCCGCGCTAAAGAAGGATCTTTTGATGATTCCGTCTTTAGTTAAGACATCGACGGCTTTGCAGACTCCATCCGCGCCTGGGTAGGGATGATGACAATAGTCAACACGAGATCGCCGATGTTGACACTTCTTTGTGGTAGTTTCCATTTAACACGTTGTGGCAGAGTTGATAAGTAGTTCTTTGTCCAACGGGACCAAAAGTGTTGCCTCAAGTGTGCATCTGATATCGGTTGATGATGACTCGCTCAGTGAAAAAGCCGGCTCGACCGGAGTGGTACCACGGCCTAACAGAAAACCGGTTTGAAACAGCGCTTGCGCTGTGTTTCATCGAGTGAGTGAGGATACCGGAGGCTCATTCGCTTGTAGTTCAGTGTGTTTCTGTTAGATATCGCAATTGTGATAAAATATGCAATCATTCGTAATGTGTATTTATTAAGAATCATTTGTACCTTATTCATGGAAATAATTATACCAATTCGATAATCGTACGGACGAATTACTTGCGATTTCGCGATTACGCTCCAAAGCGCCATTATCTGTCAGTGTCAAGCATCAGAAGTGCATTCGTACCATAGATAAGAATATGCTTCGAACATAACAATTCATTGTTCATTCTCGCCGTTAATTCCCGCGAAGGCCTCGCCTCTTTCTGTACTTACTGTGCCTCTGTGCTTTGCGTGCTATGCCGTGTCGTGTTTTTAGCTAATATTTTTTTTTTGTTTTATTCATGCTGCATCTAGACATTTCATTGTAATAGTGCAGTGACTATTGTATTTGTGATGTGATAATTTATTGCAAATATTCATCACCCAAACGCCTACAAAAGTTAAGTAAATAACATAGATATTATTATTGTTTTTTTAACTAAGCCTGTAAGTCCCACGCAACATAAAGGTTTTGTTAAAAAGTGAGTGTTAAGGTACTTGGTTTTATATAAATTTGATTCGCTTAAACTTTGTTTAAGTGATAAAAATTACTTTGTTTATCAATGCGCTATTTATAGAACCCATTCAAGTTAGTCACATCGCACGTGCGCGCCATATTTAAACCGCTCTCTGCCCAAAGTTACTGTCCTGTCTCAGTCCAATAGTAAAAATAAATAGACTTATTTCAGAGTGATAAGCAAGCATAGATTGAAAATAGCTGAAAACCTTCTTCCTAGGTGGACTCCTACAACTATCGATGATAATGAACCTTAAATAATCATTTTGTTCCAGACCAGACCTCATCATGGCCGCCAGCGAACCTTTACGTTTCCATGAATTTTGTGGAAAGGACGTTGTACTCTCAAGGTGTCGCACCCAAGCATATCGTCTATTCCTAATAACCCGCACGTTAATGGAAGTACTAGATGGAGACCCCGGTAGCCCTGGGACTGAAGTCACATACACTCACAGGCCTATCCAAGCTGGAGAAACGGTATTTTACCTCTTTTCAATCCCGACGCAAAAATTGTAGTGTTATAAGTCTGAAGTGTCTGTGTGTCTATGGGTGGCATCGTAGATCCTGAACGAATATGCCGATAATGATGCGCGTTTTCCTGATATCTGACGCGTTCGTTATAGTTCTTAGTTATAATTTCACCAGAGGATCATCACATTTGAAGATGATGTAGAGATTTCACTAACGCACCAAGCTTCGATGGTGTTCTGGTACTTTAATGTTATTTGCATACCATACTTGATCTAACGGAGCAGTCAAAACTTTGAATGTTTGTTGATTTCTTTCATTGGCTCATGATAAAAAATGGGTAAAACTGCATTCCACAACTGTTTGTAGCAAACATACAAGTAAAGAGGGTATTAGATTGTAGAATGAACTTCCAAACCTATAAAGTTCATACATGGAAATATCGTAGAGATACAACAGCATTCAGAACCATATCGACCTCACGTCGTTTCTCCGTGTGGTGACGGATTAATAATACGGAGTCACCACCCCTATTCACACCGTGGCTGTCGTAAGAGCCGACTGAGGGAGCTAACTACCAGGACTACAGCACTGCGAAGAGATGGAACACTTGACACAAACTATATACCAACACGTCCGGCCAACGTGATATAGTAGGCCAAAACCTCCTTGCTGAGGAGAGACCAATGTCTAGCAGTAGTCTGTCAAAAGTTTTTGATGATGCTGATGTAATTTCTTTGTCATTTATTTCACGATATGTAGAGCAGAACCTAATACTATAGAGATATAAGCGCTTTGCTGCTCTTGAAGTGCCCTAACACCTTCCAGATTTAGGGTGGCTGAAAACACTCGGCGTTACGCCTTCCGTTATACTAACTAATGCTAAAAGCTATACAACAATTTCTCTACGTTGTTTTTTTAAATGACTGCCTAATGGAAAGAATGAGTATAATACATGACTGGTGAAAACCATCCTCAACGTGAACGAGGACAATTCAGTATGTTACCATACTGAATTGTCCTCGTTCACGTTCCACACTGTGGTTATGTTGTTGAGATGCTTTTTCAAACCCCGCTTATAGGATCACAGTGGAAGGGGAACACACGCACTGGTAGAGAGCTGCGGCCGTGGTACCTACTCAGGTGAAATACGCCCATATCTGCTAAATATGGCTCTTCCACCAGATAAAGCATGTGGTATCTAGAAATCAAAAAGGTTTTACATACATACTACATATATATCATGTGTCTGCTTTACTTTTCTCCAATTTAATAGACTCTTTGTTTATCAGGGACAAAAGCTGACGAAGCCAAAGTACCAGAAAAGTAATTTAACACTTTATTTTCAGATAACTCTTCTCTTCGGCAAAAACATAAATGTTTTGTGGTCAGACCAATCACGTAGGAATGTCACCCTGGGCTTCACCAAACATGATCCAAGTACTCTGTCCAACGTACCCAGAATCTCTGAATTGGCCAGGTTACCAGGGTACTGGGTAAGGGAGCTACACATACGCTTGCGGTATAGACTCCAGTTCTATTTCGATTCTGCTGGGCAAATCTACTTCAGTGATAGTCGCAGGACTTGGACAGGCCCAAGAGTTGCAGAGACAAATGTAAGCCTTTGGGCAGTTCTATCTATTCCTAAAAAAGGTACTGTGGAATTTGATTGTGTACCAATAGCCAGAAGAGATCTGAATAACGTTGTTCCAATGACTTCATCACACCGAGGTGCTGTGCCAATCAGCGTAGCACAAAGCGCGACACATTCTGTAAGTTTATTCGGCACTATTATATATTAAAGCATAGTTTAACTGCCTGGTTGGTCTAGTGGTTTCCGTAAGCGACTGCAGATCAAGAGGTCTCGGGTGCGAACCCCGCGTCGGATTGCTGTTGGGTTTTTCTTACAAGAAATTCTGAATGGCACCCCGGATTATGTAGGTTGGCAGTGTTACCCGCTCGTGCCTCGGAGAGCACGTTAAGCCGTCGGTCCCGGTTGTCATGGACATCTAGGGCAATCGTTATTGAGAAGTCAGTGCCCTCAAATATTCAGGATATTTGAGGGCACTGACTTCTCAACTAATTCACCCTTCGAATTCAGTTCACCCTCAGATTAGCGGAGGTCCAATGCCAGTCGCTTCGTGTAAAAACTGATATTCAGGTACAACCGGTTGAACTAGCATCCGATCCCAAATCTTGGGAATAATAAAGGCTAGGAAGATGATGATGATAATCGCTAAATAAACTTTTTTTGTTCTTCACGCCAACAAAGAAAAATGTTTTTTTCCAGATTCCATCGTCATCCAGTCAAAGTCCAAGGACACTTCAGCAGGGCCAAGGCACTTCTTCAAGCCCTTGCATCATATGTTGCAACAGACCGGCCGACACAGCGCTTTTCCCGTGCGGGCACATGTACACCTGTCACGATTGTGCCCTTGAGCTGTGGCAGGGGAGAGGGCAGGGCTCATGCCCTACATGTCGCAAGCAAATTGGAAACGTACTTCGCGTTTATAGAGACTGAAATGGAATTGACGATGGCATAGTAGCTTAATCGGTAGCCTCGTCGGTTATCAAAATGCTGAGTGTCGTGGTCTCAAACTGCACATGGGACAAAACTTCGTGTGATCCACAAATTGTTGTTTTAAGACTGGGTGTTTTTTGTGTCCGTGTCATGTGTATTTGTAAAGACAAGAAAAAAGAAAAAACACTTTTGGTCTATGTACCGTATGTATATCCATACATATGTATTTAATAAAATCCGGTTATTTCAATATTACAAACAAACATTCCAATTTTATGTATTTGTTATATTAATAGATGTATTAATTACGTATTAAAAGCAAAGTGTCAAATAATTTCTCGAAGATTTTCCGTTTTATTTGAAATCTGAATATTACACGGGTACGCACATAAAGGCCCCGTACACCTGGATGCTTAGATTCCTAGGGTATCCATGTTGAAATTTCGTCCCCACTGATCCCCTAGGGAATCTTTTTAGATTTCAATTTCATTTTGAACCCCCAGAAGATTCATTACTTTTCGGTTTTTCAGACCCACTTCTAAATTAATTACCAGATATATAAAAAATTCTAAAAGATACCATTGAAGATCGATGTGGACCAAAAATTAAGCAGGGGATCCAAGTGAATGAAAATCTTTTTAATGAATCCCCTGAATTAAAAAGGAAATGATATCCAAAAAAAATCCCTAGGGAATAAACTTGGCATGAGATCCAAGGTGACGAAGGCCACATAAATCTTAAAAGGTATCGTATAAAACGAAGTGGCTTAGATTTTTTAAAGTACTCAACGGATTTTAATGCTATTTTCAGTAATGCATAAAACGATTCATGAAGGTTTATATGTGTAATACATGAAGTATATATATAAAAGAAACACTAGAATTAAAAAGACTCTATGGGACGCTGGAATGGGTCGCTAGTTATAGATAAACTGCACAGGGACCCAGTAAAAATGATAGCGGCAGTGATCCAACGGCAATATTGGTTTCTTCATGGATTAATTCTTCTCAAATGGATAATAAGGGTGGTCCGCCCACTCCTTTATAGGAAGGGTTCTGTATTTTCTGTCAAATCCCTTCAGGATCTCCCGCTCTTCAGCTGTCAGCTCGAAGTCGAAGATATCAATGTTTTCTTCAATGCGCGACTTTGTCACGGACTTGGGGAGAGGAATTGTGCCGAGTTCCACCTAAAATGAATAAATTATTTAGTAACATGATCAATTATTACTTTTTTTGAATGAATATAACATTGTGTTTTTCACAAAATATTTCCTCAGTCTAGGTTTTATTTTAAACAAAACCTATACCAACCCTTCTTGCCAGCGTGGTACAGTAGACCAAAAGGAGCGAACTGTTAGAAGCTGTTAATAATGATCGTGAGCTTTCTAGAAAAAAGTTTAAAAAATGAACGAAGCCACGAATGTCATGTCCCTCCAATAAAAAGGCGGGATCCTCTGACCAAATGAGGGAATCATATCTGACGGTTCTGAAAATTATTCCTATCGCGACACAGGATTATCCGTTACTCCGCAGTGCAGTGGGTCTTCGATAGATTGCGTTAAAATAAATTTTAGTGTCTGAGTGTGGAAGTCGTCCAAATGAAGTTACATAGTTCTGGTCTACTCACCAAATATCTCAAAGTAATTTGTGGTACAGTTTTATTGTACTTGCTGGCTATTGAAACCAGGGCGGGATCATCAACTCTAGGTGGGGGCGCGTCTGAACTTGCTTTATCATAGAATAAAGAGCCGAAAGGAGTGTAGCTCATCACCGCGATGTTCTGTTTCTTGCAGTACGAGAGAAGATTTGGCTGCTGAAGGTTCAGGTTCACCTGGTAAGAAAACGTATTGGTAATGTACATACTCTGAGTCACGATGACGGGTGGATAGAACTCCAATGGCTCCATTATGCAGGATCAGTTGCATTCAGTTTAAATAATTCACCGTAAATTCAATCAGGCACCGTATATCGGAAGCCCAAGCTTTTCTCTCAGGAAAAGCGGGGATTACATTGGGGTTCCCACACAGGATGGGGCCACCTACAAACTGTAGGTGGACCGAGGTACGTCGGGGTTTTAGGGTTTTCATTTCTAGGGTACACATGGTTCCTAGGTTTTTAGTAACCGAGACAGCGTGCGGTTTTATTCGGTTCGAATCCGACATAGCTACCAACAAGCAGATGCTATCCGCGGGGACTACTGCATAGAAAAAAAGCAGGAGGGGGATTCCCTTATGTTTCTGGTGTTAAATTGAATTGAACCCCCGTTTGAGTGTGTTTATGAAATAATAGAGCTTTTACTTAACCCAGTCAAACCCACCCATGGAGAAAACCCACCTCTACTTGCAACGCAGCTGGCTTCTCCAGTCCATGATCCAGCAGTCGGTTGATCTGTTCCTCGTTAAAGTTAGACACTCCAATGGACTTGGTGAGACCCAAGCTCTTGGCTTCGATCATCCCTCGCCAAGTTTCCACATAGTCCGTGTAATCGTATGTGCCGTTTTCCTGGTAGATAGTAAATTAATTATAATAATATCATTATTCTCCTAAGAGTTCATGAAAAGTAACTAGTAGTCCAAAAGTTATATCTGTCATCATCATCACCATCATCATCAACAGTCTTCAATAGTCCTCTGTTGGGGACAGACTCTCTTCAGAAAAAAGGTTATGGCCTACAACTCTCTCTCTCTTGTGTTTAGTATTAATTCTGATGGAAAAATAATGCAGAAGCATCATTAGGCGCTATGGTGTAGTTCGTCAAGCTGCATCGTTGCATTGAGTATGGTGGCCATCACTCTTGGATCCTGCTTATGATTTTCATCAGGCAGACCCATTCCATAAAACCTTTATTGCACGATTTCGAACTAATTGTTACTACGTAGTTAAACCAGTATCCAATAGATGGCTCTGTGATTTCAATAATAATAACTACATTTATGTCATATACAATAGTCTAATAAAGTATCAAACAGAGCTTGTACTACGGGAACCAGATTGCTGACAAACATACTAATGTATTTATAATTCCGTATGTATTACCTATAGAAGAAATACACACAGGCCCAGTAAGTATCCCTCAATAACTTTTGATAGTTTACGGCTGGATATGTCTCCCCTGCGAATAGAGGTGGAGTATAAAGTTTGGAACTTACAAATACTCCATTGGGAAAGTGTATGAGGTACATATCCACATAATCCAGCTGGAGGTTCTGCAATGACTTCCGTAGAGCGGGCACAACAGCGTCTCTAGCGTTTGCATCGTTGAACAGCTGGAACATTATACGAGTAGAGTAGAAGCATTCATTTATACTTTTAAACTAATATAATGAATAGGCTGAGCCCCGCGTATTTACCCGCGTTTGTTGCTGTCGAAGGCGAACCAGTCTTAAAAGTACTCTTGTTAGTTAAAGTAAAGTTGTAGCTGTAAAATTTGAAATTATGAAGTTACAATTGAATTTTATTCATTAGTATAAATTCGAAAGATCCTCTTTACTTTTTTTATTATTAAATTATTGATACACGAACTAGTTATGAGTAGAATCGTCCATCCATCGAAGAAGCTACCAATCATGCATCGCGCAATAGTAGTTCTCGCGTCGATTAACATAAACATATAACTTCCCAACATCAACCGTTATGCAGTGGCCCACCAGGCATGATAACCTCGCCTGGTCGGAGGATCCTCCCACTGTGTTGGAAGGACTTGACACCCATTCCTCTACCATTCTAATAATAATTAAATCGAGTTATGCAAAAAACAATCCTGTCACTTGGCTATTGATACTTTCTCTAAAAATCGAAGTAACTTTATGGTACTTTACTGCATATTTCGATCCAATCTATTGCATGTTAACTTCGGAAAGGCAATTTTCATCAGCTTGAAAACGTACTTGGTACGTATATTTTTGCAGGAAAAAACACAATACCTGGTCTATGGCCATTTTAAATCTGGTTATCTTACCTTAGTAGTAATATAGACTTCATCTCTCTTCATTCCGTCTCCGAACTTCTTCACCAGCGCCCGTCCGACTTGGTCTTCTATTCCATAGATGAAAGCTGTGTCAATGTGGGTGTACCCAGCGGCGAGGGCCCACAACACAACATGTTCTACTTCGCTGCCTGTATGAGTCTTCTAAATAAACAAAGAAGAAATTGGAGAAGAATTATCTAGTGTAGTATGTTCTTGAGAATTTTGATAGTTCTAGAACACGGCGGATATCTCGACGTTTTAACTGCTAAGTCCTGTGTGTTAGACTTCCATATGGTAAAACACTATGTGTGATACATGAATTGTTGGTCTACGCCTAAGTAGGCGTACTTTGTGTCCATTTTTTAGGTTTATAAACATTATCAGTAACACTACTAGGTACTAGGTAGGTAAAATACTACTATACAAAAAGATTTATACTATAGAAAATACTGTTCGCGAGTTTTGTTGCTTTTCAATCAACTGTTGTTTATATACTGTTTTATTGGCTTTAATTTTGATTTTGCTAACACCAACCTAATTTTTTTCTTAAATAAAAGTAGCCTAAATTACTCTTTATAACATCGGCTATCTGTCAGTGAAAACACCGTTAAAATTAGTCCAGGCATGCCAGAGATTAGCCTCATTTTATAAATGTAAGCACCGTATAATATACTTTCATGTGCATGAAAAGCTCTTAACTTGAAATTACAAACAGGCACTACAATGAAATTTATTTTTTAATAGATAGAAATCTATAAATAGCATTGCTTTATGACAACTAGAATTTGTATCACGTGTATAGTATAACAATGATTTTTTTTGGTAAAATAATTGCTGTCAACCTCGTGCATGACAAGAATCTATATTTTACATTTACTTTGATTTTTTACTCTTTCATGTCGTTTTCATCACTATGTCACTTTATTTTTCTCAATCGTCTTCATGCATATTTTTTCGGCAAACTTTAAAACTAATTTCCTTTTTTCCGGATCTTTTATCAGGAGGTGTGCCTCTTCCTTCTTGAGCCGTACCCCAAGGCGTTGTTCAGCCTCATATCTCAGTGCCCCGAATACGGGGCACTCAAAAATAACATGCAGGACGGTCTCCTCCTGGGCTGGGTCGCAGATACATGACGGGCTCTCCTGACACTTGAAACGGTGCAAGTATTGGGAGAACCCCCCACGTCCCGTCAGCATCTGCGTGACAAGGCCCTGGGGGCGGATCCTCTGCACCAAGCAGTACGCATCTCTCGCGTCCGGGAAGAACACTTTCGTAACGGAGGCGGTATGGCCCGACTGGTATCGACAATATAACAGTGGTTCTGAAGGCAAGTCAGAACCTAGCCTTTCTAATATTCACCATGTTAAGCACTTAACTATTTATATGAGTCTCTATATAACCTTCCTAGATAGTAGAAAACTGAATATAGTTTCTTAATCTTAGGCAAGTGAGTCCAAGTATAATTTACTATTGTAATAATATAATTATAACTGCCTCTGTGGCACAGTGGTATCAACGCGACTGCTGTCCATGAGGTCTCGGGTTCGAATCCTGGGTCGGACCAAATGTTTATATGATCTGCAAATATTTGTTTCGGAGTTTGGGTGTTTTCAATGTATAATATGTATGTATTTACAAAAAAAATGTATTTATGTATTCATATCCGTTGTCTAGTACCCATAAGACAAGCTCTGCTTAGTTTGGGACTAGATGGCGTTGTGTTAGATGTCCGAAATATTTATCGTTAAGACATTAAAACCCTTTCGTGCCTTGGAGAGCACTGTAAACCTTATTTATAGGATAGGGGGCAATCGAGTAGAGGTGATTACCGCCGCCCATGGACACCCGCACCAAAAAAAGGGTGGTGGCCATCGTTACAGGTAGTCAGACCCCTGAATTTTCATGTCGCCTAATATTTGGGCCCTTTTGAAGGAGAAAGCCAGCAGTGGGCTATTAAAGAGTGATGATGGTGTTAAAAAACATATCAAAAAAATTCACCACACTAATTCATTTGTGATTTTTGACTTTACTTGTTACGTAATTGAGTGTTGTGTTGACTAGTTGGTAAGCAGTAATAGTGTTATCAGAAACAAACTGAATGCTTACTTTTTTATCGGTGTGTTACAACAACATTAATTGCCGTCTACTACGTCCGTCGGTCCTCTGCGAGACATAAGACTCTCGGTAGAAAGGAGTTTTTGATCTTACACGATGGCCAAACGATACTTCTAGATAGTTTAATTTTATTTTCCATAATTTTAATTTAGTTGTTAGTATATGTAGCCACAGTTTTGGATAAATAAATAATTTATACTGATATGTTTGAGCGGTCCTTTCTAGTTGAGCAGTCCCTTCTAGAAAAGGTATTTTTTGCTTTAAGGGTCCAACTTCCTCATTGTAGTTATATTTGTTAACAGAAATGAACTGTTTTGAATTTTTATGAATTTTGAATATATGTTTATAGTTACGAGCCCAGAAGCAGGCCTAACTTTCTTAACATCGTGGATTGAAAAAGAAAAAGAAAACTTTATTACCTCTGAATCAAACCCAAGCCAAGTGCCTAATGCCAATCCTGGCATTTCTCTGCCATCGTTAAGCTTCACAACTGGAACTGACGTCATCTCCACCTGGAAATTATATATCAGAGAATCATTCAGGAACTATCTGTGTGGCTACGGATTAAGACTACAGAGTGTCTCCATCCCTATACATCTCATGACTGTCGTAAGAGCCGACTAGGGGAGCTAGCTCTTACGTGGGAGAGCCACGCTTCAGCATGAATGGACCGGCTTGACCGGAGTTATACCACGGCCTCACAGAAAACCGGTGTGAAACAGTATTTGCGCTGTTTCACCGAGTGAATGAGGAAACCGAAGACCCATTCCTCAACTCTCCCCCCCCCCATCTCCCAAAAGTCGGCAACGCGCTTGTGACACCTCTAGTGTTGCGGGTGTCCATGGGCGACGGTAATTGCTTCATCAGAGGACACGTCGGCTCGTTTGCCCCATAATCCATAAAAAAAGCTATGCAGGAACATCACTGCAAAGAGGAGGAGCACTTGACACAGGTCAGACAACCTGTCTGGTCAGCTTTGTATATTAGACGAAAAACTCCTTCCTGAAGAGAAACTAGTATAGGCTATTGATATGATTATCCAGCCATTGGGATTGTTGTGACGTTCCTGTTTAATGATAAAGGATGCCTAATGAACAGACAGCTAATTGTCACCGATATTCTCAATCTTCAAAAACGTTCGTATGATTCAGTAAAATTATTTTGCAACACAAATTTCAATTTTAGTTCGTCTGTTCTAGACGCACAAATCACCATCAATGTGTTTCTGAAAATCAGCGCTGTAGCGTAAATGGTGCAGCATTATGCTGAGCAACATATTTTTTAATTCACTCTGCGACGCAATTTTACAGCAAATAGTACTTTGTTTTTAATTATGAGTATTGAGTATGTATAGAAATCGCAGAAACGCAGTATCTTAATAAAACAAAGACTACCAAAATTATTACCCTTTCTTTTCGCTTCGCTGTAATCGGTTGAAAATAAGAATGAAATCGCAGTATCTTAAAGAGGACGAGGCCAATTACATATATAGCTATATGGACAGGATGAAATGCTTAAAAAAAATATTTCCAAAAAAAACTTACAAATTTTAATCCACAGATTAAAAGTGCAACAAAATACAGTAGATTTGTCATTTTCCCGAGCAGAATATGAACTCTTGAGAATAATAAGGAATTATAAACAGATTGTTGGTTGTTTGTTGTTGTTGTTAATATTGTCCACGAGATAAATGCACAATGCCCTTTGTCGTACTGAGCCCTTGCGCGTGTGTGTGACGCGCTTCTCGAGGTAAACCAGAATTTCGAGGAACTACTATTGGTTTACTTCACATCTAAGTACTCGATCGCCACTATGCAATCGTGTTTAACTTTGCGGTTGGTAAACAATGTCATCCTTAGCCTACAGCAGTACACAGGTGGACATAGACCTGCCCTATAGCACGCAAGGCGGATCGATTTTGGGCTGTCAGCGTCCATTTCCTACCAGTCAGCGCAAATCGTCACTATACTACAGTTTACCGCGTTTGTGAAGACGCGGTCTCCGCTCCACGTATCATATCATATACTTTCACGCAAAAGCTACTTAACCGATCATCATGAAACTTTGTACATATACTCTTGAAGGTATTAGAAGTAACATAGGATACTATTTTTTTTACGAATTATAAGATAATGTTTGTCAAAAAATCGTCAAATTTAGCTACTTCAAAAGCATGAAACTTTACAGTAATATAGCTTATACATCAGAATAACACATAGGCTACTATTTGCCGCGATAACCGACATATACGCGGGCGGAGCCGCGGGCAGCAGCTAGTACATATTATATATTTTTAAATCCTATATTTACTCCATCTAAAGGTTGTATACTGGATGTCATAAGAGGCGACAAAGGAAGCAAATTACATAGGACAAAATTACAGTCATGAGAACGAAAACTTAAGACAAACCTCATAGCAATGTGTCTAGCCGGAGAGGGGAATATGACAAAACTTAATTTTTAAGACGAGGCTCCGACTCAGCAGGGCACGTTAAGCCGGTCCCGGTAGCCTGTCTACACGCGCCCCGTCGTCGATAGGAAGAGAGGGTGAGGGTCGCGCGGGACGCACCGAGCGCGTTCGCGAACTCTCGCCGCCGGCACTTCACTTGGCTTCTGGCCCGCTGCGATTTTGCATCTTTGTTGATATTGAACATACATTCAATATCGTGGAAATTAAACGGTTTCTACGCAAATTTGAATTTTATTCCACAAGTAGAAGATAGGAACCGCCTAAACAACCTATATGAATATCTGTGGCCATAGTTACGGGTAGTCGGAGTACTAAAAACAACAACAGATTATTTACGGAAATTTGAAACCGCCAAGTACCTGAACTGTAGAAGTCTCATTGCTACATGTTTTTTTTTATGGTATAGGTGGCAAACGAGCAAACGTATCGCCTGATGGTAAGCGATTAATGCCGCCCATGGACACCCACAACACCAGAAGCGTCACAAGTGCGTTGCCGGCCTTTTAGAATACCGCAGTCGCGTATTCCACAGTTTTGTTGTGCGAGGCAGAAAATTCCTTGAAAAGCGCACAGTTGTGGACTGCCAACCATCTAGATGATGGTGATGAAATTTCTGTCGCGAAGGACGATGGCGGAAAAAGGCGGCAGGAATCAGCCCGAACAATTCCTTGGAGCACTCCCCATGGTATATGCGGTAGAAGATGCACAGTAAAGCCACATCTCTACGCAGTGCCAATGAGTCTAGCCGAATTTAAACTTCCTAGGAATCGACTATTCGAGTCGCTCTCGGTTGAATGCGGTCCAAAGGGAGGAGCTGGTATTGGGGTGCCCCGGCCCAAAAATGAGGACAGTATTATATAGAATAAAACTCGAAATTAACTTTAACAATTAGTAATACTTTTGAAGGTAGTAGAACCACACTGATTTTAGCACGAACGGGTTGGCTCGACCGGGCCGGTTCTAGCCTCTCACATAAGACTAACCTAAAATCATACCATTCGTATTATAGTGTTTTGTTGTTGAGCCCCAATAACGCAGAACTCTCAATAGGCCACCTTGCTGCATTGTCTACATTCGTATTTATATGGTGACCACTACTTTTGTATTCCAATCATGCTTTCCATCAGACAGAGCAGAGTTATTTAGGCTCTACCAAAAAAAAATAGTTAAAATAAGAAGATACTCACAGACTCCACCTCTCGCCAATCCTAGGTCAGTAATGAATTGATCTTAATTGACAATGTTCGTTAAATCGACGTTAATTTATACATGTTTTTATGTCGTTCAACTTTCACATTGGCAATATCGGATCAATAATGTCACTAAACATTTAATTGGTGATTTAACCTACGTATATATTTATGTGTGGATCGTATGTGTGTTTATTTTAAAGTACACACTCTGGAATCTCATTCCTTGAAATATTAATTAAGGTTTAGACTGGTTTCGATCAAATTTTTTATTATCAGTTTAAATTGCAAAATGTTTACCTGGATTTTTCTTATTTTTTTCTATTTTTTATTTTTTGTTTTTATTGTACACACTAAACACACAATAAATTGTTCATGTACATGTATAAAGGAGAGCTTAACCTAAAAATGAGTTTTTCTTCCAGCAAACACTTCTTTTTTGTGTGGGAATCCCCTCGGATACCACACTTGGTACAGAAAAGGGCGCAAGCACTTTGCAGGGCTCGCGCCGCCTCCCCGGCCTGCTTCTGCTAGGGTGATAGGTGGCCTCATTTGTCACCCATCAGTCTTCCAGCAAACCCTGAGTGGATAGATTATAGCAAAGAAGCATCTGCTCGTTTGCCCTTTATTCGAAGGATGCCGCAAGATTCGAAAGATAGCCTCTTGCATCCAACCTAAAGACGGTCTCTTAAGGTTAGATAAAAATGATAAACCATTTCTGATGAAATTAGTAGACAATCAATCAATGAGTGTTGTGGGTTGGGTGTCCACATGAGATCTGAGTCCACACTTTGTATCTACAAATGGTGATTCTGACTCTAGGCGTTTTTTTGTGTCCTTTTTATGTATATTTGTAAAGTTACGCCACTGGATTTGTTTCTAGTAAAAGCGTTGTCTTTAAAATACAAACCTTCAGATAAGTAACAAGTGGCTCAGAATTGGTGCCGATATGTTTATAAATTCTGTGACTTTGGGCGAGGAAAGTCGCAAGCAAAAGTTAGCAATAGATATAATTATTATTTTGCAAATATGATACAGCGTTATCTAAACAAAAAGTACACAATACTTATAGAACACGTTCAGATAGTGTACTTTTTTATTCATTTTTGAGCTTGTCAAATGATTTTACTCTGCCTGATGGAAAGCATCAGAATTAGCGTGTTACGTTGGTCAGTGCGAGACCGAAGTCCCAATGATGCAGAAGCATCACCCCCGCCGTGATATGGGTCACCATGCTGCATTGTTGTATTCGTATTGCGAATGCGCAATGAGTATGATGACCATCACTCTTGGATTCTGCTCATGCTTTCCAGGCAGTCAGAGTAGAGCAGAGCAGAGAGCAGGCAGGCAGTCACTTTGGAAGAGACATACATAAAAGAAAAAAGAGATATACTTGTTAAATACACGCGGACAGAAAATAATAAATAAAACAAGAGTGTTTAACAGCATCTTTCTATATTTATGACATCATTAATTCTTCTCAAATGGGTAGTAGGGGTGATCCAACCACTTCGTCTGCTTTATAGTTCTGAAATTCTTGTCGAATCCCTTCAGGATCTCTCGCTCGTCTGATGTCAGCTCGAAGTCAAAGATACCTATGTTTTCTTCAATGCGAGACTTTGTCACGGACTTAGGAAGAGGAATTGTGCCGAGGTCGACCTGAAATAAAATAAAATTATGGCATAAAGGGCAAATAAGACAGACAGATTGATTCAATGATGCACAAGATTCTCAATAGACCGCCGTGGTATGGGTCACCATGATGCATTATTGCATTGTCTGCACGAGCTAACAGTATGGTGACCACCACTCTTGGATTCTGTTTGTGCTTTCCATCATTTAAGCTTTGAGTTGATGAATCATTCAGCCAGGGCATGTCATTTATATGTATGTATAGACTATCTGCACCTCGCAGTGTTGCCCGCGGTTATTGTTATAAAAATACAACTAAAAATGCGGGTAACACCGCGGGTCCAAGCTAATCTAAAACGAAAGTAGTCTAACGTACTCCTTATATACCGTAAAAGTTCCGTTAAAATCAATCCAGCCAAGATTAGCCGGAACAAACAGAGACAACGATTAAAAAAAAATTTTCTTTTGATACAAATACATGCATTTAGTAAAAAGGTGTTAATATGAAATTACAAACAGACACTTCAATTTTATTTAATGGTATAGATAATACTCACAAGATATCTCAAATTGATTTGCGGTACAGTTTTATTGTACTTGTTGGCGATTGAGACAAGGGCGGGGTCATCAATTCTAGGAGGGGGCGCGTCTGAACTCGCTTTTTTGTAGAACAAAGAGCCGAATGGTGTGTAGCTCATCACTGCGATGTCTTTCTCTTTGCAATACGAGAGAAGACCTGGTTGCTGGAGGTTCAGGTTCAACTGCGGACAAAAAAGAAATTTCAGACATGTTATACACGGCCATTTGATAGATAGCAAGCAGATAGAGCAAGTATGAAACGAATCTATTGCAAAAATTACTTGTGTATTACTTAAAAGAGGCCCATGACTACTAGAATATTAATAAAAACTGCCACATTGGTTTAAAGGTTGCTGTATGCGACTGCCAATCAAGAGGTCTCAGGTTCGAATTTCAGGGTCAAATGTGTTTTTCTGATTATAGAAATACTTAATAACAGCTCTGAGTACTTGGAAGTTGGGGTCGAAACCCTCGTGCCTCGGAGAGCACGTAAAACTGTCGGTACTGCGCCTGATCTCTTCCCGGTCGTGTCGGTTAACCGTCCCATCGGATTATGAGAGGGAGGGAACAGAGAGTGCACCTGTGTTTGCGCACACTCTTGCACTATAATATCTCCTGCGTAGTTGGCTGGTCTCCGTTCAGACTGGCCGCCGTAGCCGTAATCGGCTAGGTGAACATCAATAAAATTGTAGATATGTTTTTACAATATCACAGGAGTTTACTGCTGGATAGCCTCTCCTAGAAAAGAAGGTTCTCGTCCGCTACACCACGCTGGCCAGACGGGTTAGGTCAGGGTTTGTGCCAAGTTTCGGACCCGATCCGTCGCCGGCGTGGCCGCGGATGGGCGGGACGGGTTTTCCCCCCCATCCGCCTCACAGGCCAGCCGCGAGGGGGCGACGTTAAGCGTGTGCCGTACGTCGCCTAAATTGAGAGTCTTTACCATCAGACGGTGCCCGCTTCAGTGCGGACAAGCGCTGGGAGGAGTCCGGATGGCGTAAGAAGGCGATTCCCGGATCTCTCCCGGCTCAAGCGCAGAGTGGCACACCGTGGTGGTTTAGTTTGTAGTCTGGCGAGTCAGTCAGGAGTCCCACACAAAGCGAACCCCCTGTCCCCGCGCGGGGGGAGCGAAGTGCGTAAAGGCATTCCACCACGTACAAAAAAAAAAGGGTTTGTGCCAAGTGTTCCTTCTCTTCGCAATGCTGTTATCCTGGTAGTTAGTTCCCTCAGTCGGCTCTTACGACACCCACAGTATGATGACGTGACCCACAGATGATCTTTAACAGGCTCTCAGACAGATGTTTGGCCTGCTATACCACTCTAGCCAGGCGGGTTGGTATAGAACTCCTTTTAAGTATTCCGTCTCCTTGCAGTGCTGTTGTCCTGGTAGTTTGCTACCTCAGTCGGCTCTTACCACACCCACGGGGTAAATAGGGGTGGCGACACTCCGTCTTCTAAATCGACCTTCTAATAAATATGAACAAATAAAAACTACCTCAATTTGTAACGCAGTGGGCTTCTCCAGTCCGTGATCCAGTAGCCTATTCATCTGTTTCTCATTGAAGTTGGACACTCCAATAGACTTAGTGAGGCCCAGGTTCTTGGCTTCGATCATCCCTTGCCAGGTCTCCACGTTATCTGTCAGGTCGAAGGTACCGTTCGCCTGGTGGAATAAATGCGACTGTTAATTTTTAGCCTTTTGAGTTTGGGATGTGTTCAATTTATTCAAATTTGAAAGGTAGCTACATCCTTTATGTTTAGCTGATTAGGGACAGACAGTTACTTTCGCATCAATAATAAAAACAAAGTAAAACTTGATGTCTGTAAATCAGGAAGCACCAGTACTTACAAATTGTCCAACGGGCCAATGGATGAGGTACATGTCCACATAATCCAGGTTGAGGTTCTTCAGTGATTTACGGAGCGTGGGGACAACAGCATCCCGAGCGTGGGCATCGTTGAAGAGCTGGAAACATTTCGAAAGGTCAGCAGAATCTTTTTATGACGTCGAATTAAATTTGGAGGCACCTTAGTTATTTTTAGCCAATGACGCAAATAGGATACATGTATCTGAACATGCTTCACCCCATCAGGAAGAGGTGTCTCTCCCTGATGGAGTGAAACATTATGTTTTAACGGTAACTTTAATGGTATAGAGGTGCAAAAGTGTTTTTCTGACCTTAAAGCTCGGAGGATACTTTTCCTCCAAACTCCAGGCTTTTATTAGCATACATAGAAATTCTTAATACACCACCCAGAGCTTTGAAGTTTCTCTCTCTCTGTTAAATTGTAAAACCAATGACCACAAGTGTATGCAAGTCCTTTTGGTAATACAGACATTTATTGTGAGGAAAATAAATTCACCACAGGCAACTAAAAGAACAATCTATACAGGACAATGTCACCTCAATGAAAAGAAAACCATTGAATAAGCTTTGGGTAGGCTTTTTTTTTTATATTTAAGCTCCAAATGACTCTGCCCTGCCTGATGGAAAGCATGAGCAGAATCCAAGAGTGGTGGTCACCATCCTCAATACGAAAAATAACAATGCAGCATGGTGACCCACACTATGGCGGCCTGGGGGGAAGGGGGATGGTGAGGGGGATAGGGGGCGTTGGATTGGGGTATGGGCTTCCGGTATCCTCACTCACTCGATGAAACACAGCGTAAGCGCTGTTTCACATCGGTTTTATGTGAGGCCGTGGTATCACTCCGGTCGAGCCGGCCCATTCATGCCGAAGCGTGGCTCTCCCACGACTTGGCTGGTATAGCAGGTCAGATCCTCCTTAAGGATGATCTTCGTCTAGCAGTGAACTGTAGATGAGGATGGAGTCACGTCAAACAATGGCAGAGAGCTGCACCTTGTAGAATCTTAAAACCCCTTGCCAATTTTACCTTGGTAGTTATATAGACATCTTCTCTCTTCAACCCTTCAGCGAACTTCTTTCCCAGCGCCTTTCCCACTTGGTCTTCAATTCCGTAGATGAAGGCTGTGTCTATGTGGGTGTATCCAGCATCCAGGGCCCACAGCACAGCTTGTTCTATTTCATTACCTTTGGGCTACATCCAGCAAAAAGATAAACGGAATTATTAATTGCATACATACTGGGTGTAATTAATGATGCCCAAAAATTTACATAATATGACACAGTAAGTACATTATGAATTTCATACTAAAATATCTCGGGTCTATAGTCGCACTTCTCAAAAACAGCTTGACCAATTTTAATGTTTTTTCTTTGTAGGTATATATAGTTAGGATGAGAGAGATAGTGATAGTATATTGTAATTAAAATATGTATCTGTATTATTACCGGTTGACCCACACAACTTCGTCTGAAGTTCGAAGATTTAAAAATCGTATCGGTTCTTGAAAACCTTAAAACATATAACAACAAGACATACCTTTCCACCACTCCCCAGCCATGTCCCCAAGGCCAACACAGGCATTTCTGTGCCATCATTGAGTTTCACAACTGGCACCACCGCCGCAGTAACCTGGAGTTAAAATTATCAATAAAGTAAAAAAAACTACAATACGAAGACGTAAACTTTTGATAAAATTTGTATAACATATGTAACCCGGGCCATTATAAGGAATTAATTAGACTGCCTCAGTGGCTCAGTGGTAGCATACGCGACTGCTGTCCATGAGGTGTCGGGTTCAAATCCTGGGTCGGGCCAAACGTTAGTATGATCTGCAAATATGTGATTCGGAGTTCGGGTGTTTTCATGTTTAATATGGTATGTATTTACAAAAAAAACAATTATGTATTCATATCAGTGGTCTAGTACCCATAAAACAAGCTCTGTTTAGTTAGGTACTAGATGGCGTTGTGTGTAGATGTCCGATATATTTATTTATTTAATTGACACAGTATTTGTTACAACAGGTTCAGTAGTTTAGAGTTACGGTGAAACATACTGCAAGACTGCCAAAACTAATGAGTAAGTCTGTTCATCTCTATGTGCCTGACAATTACTTGCGTGGTTGTGGTCGAAGACAGCAGCCTCTGCTCGCTTATCCACCATTAGTAATAGCCCCACTGTTGCAGCGATCAATTTCATAAATGATCTTTTGAAAGCTAGCTCTGCTTAACAACAGACATATTTTTTGATAAGACTGGTGAATTTTGTACTTATGTAATGACAGACCTAAATACTACTACTGACTTATTTTTAATATAGGATCTAATTTTGTTGACATTATTTGTATTTAATTTATGTTTGTTGTTACGCTGTATGTGGAAGTTGCCACATAACAATTTATAATATAATCTATAAATGAAACGATCTTAACAAAACTTAAGTATTAGGTCCTATATCAGGCTTAGGACTAGCTCTATTTAGGAACATTTTGTTTTCTTCAGTGACACACAAGATCCTTGAGGTCATCTATCTGAATCTCTGGAACTGGCAGTCCCAACACATTGTACCAGATTATACTACAAGTCGTTCACTGTACAGGCTGTACAATTATGGAATGCTTTGCCAAAGGCTATAAAGCGAATCAAATCTTTGCCTATTTTTAAAAACATTGTACAAGAACATTTCTTAGCTTCATAATTTATTACCTGCTTAAAAATATTTTATCATTTGCACTTCTTTACTATACAATTGTGGATAGTGTTTATGTAATTTTACCTGAATTAAGTACATTATTATATTTATTTTGAACACCAATACTACCCACGATTTTGTGTTTCTACTGTGGCGACTTCCACATACAGCGGCAACATAAAACATATGACAACGCCATCTACCGCAGATACACTGAACTACGGAGTAATGTACTACACTAAGAAACTACCAATACTACATCACGCAGTAGAAGTTCTGGCGCCGATTAACATATATACAACTTCCCAACATCAACCTGTACCTATACCACACTACAGTTGATTTATCCATCCAAAGGTTGTCTGTAAGAGATTGCTTTTGAGCGATAAGGCCGCCATTTGTACATGGTCATTATATTGTTTAGCTCAAATATATCTGTATCAATTGCTGTACAATAAATTTGATTCTATTCTATTCTACATAAAAAATGAAAGAATCAGTAGTCTAAAACGTAAAATCTGCATTCGAGAAAAACATATTTAATCACTATTCCTTTAAAAATGGTTACTAAAGCAAACTTTTACTTTTTATTTAAAAAGTGCAAGCGTATTTAAAAAGTGCAATCAGCTTATTTACATGTCTTATTTACAAAAGGATTAGATAAGTATTTACAGATTACCTCGTAAATTCAATCCTTGCGGATGCTGGTGGGTATCACGCACATATCGTTCAAAATAGTCCCCTTCACACCCAACAAAAAGACCACACCTAAAAATCAATTGTTCACCAACTCGTGACAGTACCTGCGGATTTCTTTTAATTTGCTCAAACGCCCCAACAATCTTGTCCATTAACATGACGCGGCTAGCCACTTCACCACCGGAATAAATTATGCTTTTCACATGTCCCCACAAATAAAAGTCCAGAGGAGTAATATCAGGTGACCAAGAAGGCCACGCACAAGCTCCTCCACATCCTATCCAACAAACCGGTGTTGAAAATTACGCGGTCTAGGTTGATGGGGGTTTTCATAACTCCTTAAATGTTCATTACGAGTATTGAACAACCCTACTCTGCCAAATGTCGCTTCATCAGTAAATAAAAAGGGCCGTTCGGCCAGCAACCAGTTGCAAAATGCAACACGTGCAGGTTTGTCTTTGTTGTGCAGGATCGGTAAGCTTTTGGACACTATAAAGGTGAGGGTATTTCCTCACACTCCATGGGAAGTATTGGGGCACATTAAAACGGTCGACGGCGTCATTGGTGCTCGCGGCTGGATTGGCATAAAAAAAACTCCAATATCTATTCTTGTTCGCGCACTGTTGTCGAAATTACGCGAAAACGGGAGCGCGAGTTACACACACATTTCTAATCGATCGTGACGTGCGACTGATGAGTGTTTATATGTAATTCAACTTCAACTTTTGATTTAATGGCTCTATGGTGTGACCACAATTTTGCCAATGTCATGTTTTTGAAAGACAAACTGTCAAAGGATTTGTTGTAGAGCTTCGGTAGAGCCGGAATAATAATTAAATTTTGATTAGTGACAATAAAAAAATACTGTTATATGTAATTATTATATTTTTAAAAGTATGCAAAGAGTAAACAAGTTCTGAAAAATTTTTGTAAACGCTATAACTAAATATTTAAAAAAAACGTATTCTCTATTTCCTAAGTTTTCCATGCATAAAATATAAATAATATGCAATCGGATAATCTTATTTATACCATAACCCTCTCCTAAGACGAAAAAATATAACTGATTTGACCGGGCAACATTTCAGTGACGAATTATGAATAGGGGTGCAAATGTCAAATAGCGACAATATTATTTTGTAGTTTTTTTTTTAAAGATATGATCGAAGATTGATAGCTTAGGATTTTTGGCAATAGACGTACACTGGATATTGTACGTTGTAATAATGGATTCGTCTCAGCTGATCAATATGCAATTATAATAATTGTGATATTAATCATCTTACAATTCGACTGTGGAATTATTCTAGAGATGATTACATCTCTAAGGCTCTAATGCTGAATCTTATAAATGACTAAGAATTATTGTAAACCTATGTGGCGACTTCCACATACAGCGTCAACATAAATATATGACAACGCCATCCACTGAAGATACACTGAACTACGGAGTAACGTAGTGCACGAAGAAGCTGCCAATCCTACATCGCGCAATAGAAGTTCTCGCGCCGATTAACATATATACAACTTCCCAACATCAACCGTTGGGCAGTGGCCCGCCAGGCATGATCACCTCGCCTGGTCGGAGGATCCTCCCTTTGTGTTGGAGGAACATGACACCCGTTCCTCCACACCTATATGTAATTATGAGGCATAATAGTGCAATCGGCATACATTGTCATATAGAAATATTTCCAAATGTAATATACACCTATTAGAACAGCAAAATACAATTTATATACAGCCTAGTGATTACTGATACTGACTGTTATAGCAGAAGATGAGGCTTGTGTTATGAACATAATCATTTGATCTGTGCCTAGGTTTAATTTATCTATGATGTGTATGTAGTTTGTCATCTATGAGCATGCTATCAGCAGCATACTATGGGTATTACAGTACAAACTCAGTCTAGCTTGGGACTAGTTAGCTTAATGTGAATTAAGTGTGATTATTACCCAGCTATAAACTATAGACAATGCAACATTCACAAAAAAGTTGTTGTTGTGATGGTATATCATAGTCGTATGTAAAAATTAAACACACTACGAGGTTGCGTGCGTAGTAATGTTAAGAGAAAGTTGCGAACTGATTAAAGATGTAGAGACCAGGATTGAAATGTGTGTAGAAGCAATCAGGTCCACGGCGGAAAACGCGAAACCATCTCAGTTTCGTGTTAGAATTGTGGATCTCCGAAAGCAGTAGTGTGAAACTTATTGACTTTGACCTTTAGAGATAATTATATTATAACTACATATATTTAATATATGATGTGATGGTCGTTCGAAGGTAATTAGATTACGAACAACATTCACACTTTTGCACATACCAATGATATAATCGTTTTGGCTTAAATACTCTAACTTATAAATAGTTAGGTATTACACAGTGGATGGATTAGGTATTACACAGTGGATGGATTAGGTAAACACAGTAATTACAGTATGTAAAGTCTTGTTTTTTTTATGTTTGGCCAAACCAAAATGACTCTACCCTGCCTGATGGAAAGCATAAGCAGAACCCAAGAGTGATGGTCACTCATACGATTCAAACAATGCAGCATGGTAACCCACATCATGGCAGCCTAGTGTTGCTTCTACATCACTGGCCTTCCAGTCTCGTCACCAACGAAACACGACAGCACCAACGCTGTCATTTTAAGTTGATCTCTGCAGAGGGTAGAATTGCCCCAGCCTGAGTGTGACAAATGAGGCCCTCTGTCACCCCAGCAGAAGCAGGCCCGAGTGGGGGATACGCGCGCCTCTCTCTTTCAGGTGGCAGCAACGGAAACCTCAGAGTTTTCACACAGGAGAGGGTCACCTATAAACCGTAGGTGGCCCGAGGCACGTCGGGGCTCCAGGGTTTTTCTTTTTAGGATGTACCTGATCCCCCGGATCCTAGTACCCGAAATGGCGTGTGGTTTTAGTCGTTTCGAGTCCGATATGCCGCCTGGAGGTGGTATTAGAGGGGATTTCCGTACGAAAAAGAAAGTGTAGTCCCGCGCTGGCCTGACCATGCTTACATCAGCGTGGCTTTTCTCTATTTATATATTTTAATGGCTGTTTTTACAAAAACGTTAGCAGTATATTGTCTCGTTGGCGCATTGGTAACGTAAGCAACTTATATAAATGCATATATAAAGTATATATATATTTATATAAGTTGCTTATCACACATAAAACTAGCTCTGCTTAGTTTGGGACTAGATGTCGTAGTGTGTTAGATGTCCGAAATATTAATAAACAAAACACTGTACTACCTCTTCCTTTAAGTCGATTAAATAACGTTAAGGTCAACAAAGCCGTGAGCAAAATATACTTTTATTGATAAAAATGTTAAATAATTAGCCTATTTATTTATTTATCATCTCTTATTTATCTGTTGAGTTCATGGTCAGAAGTTAAAGATACCAAAAGTCTTGAGAAAGATTATCTGTGTTCAATTTACTATATGTATGTTTGACTGCACAGATTCTTTAACAGTAATGGTTAAGCGGCCATCACGCCTCTTGCTACTGCGCCGAGTGGTTCTAATCCACTTAAGACAAGAAACAACACTTTACGTGATCTTCAAATTATTGTTCTGATTCTGGTTATTCTTTATGTCATAATCATGTGTGTGTGGCGACTTCCACATACAGCGCAACAAGAAAACAAACACACTACAGTGCCATCGACCGGATATATACCAAACGACGTAGTATCCATCCACACCGTATTCGGTGATGGCGACTCCTTCCTGTTCATCCTGGGTTCTCCCTTTGATGGGTTTGGATATGGCAAGGAATACAATAATAGAAAATCCGGTTGCATTGCGCACAGTAAAGCTGGCCGTCCGAGTTAAGGGTATAATTGTACGACACCTTGGGCTTGGTTTTGCGTTTTTGATGCTTTGCATCAAGACCCTTCACACGGGCAGTCTCGAACCTCTCGACACCTGTGACAACTGTCCTTCGCCACCCGGGTCTGAGACAAGCAATCTGCTCCCAGGAATCAGTTGGTATGGCACACGCGAGGAGGTTTCGCTTAAGAACGTCTTTGTATCAGAGGTATTGACCGCCCTGTCTGCGTTTTCCGCAAGTTAGTTCAGAGTAGAAGATTGATTTCGGCATGTAACGTACTGTACGAAGGAACTATCGATCCTGGATCGCGGTGTAGAAGTTCTCGCACCGATCATATCTATACCAATATTGGTAAGTCAGTGCCCTCAAATACTGACATACTGACAACTAGTTTAACCTTCGAATTCAGTTCGCCCTCAGTCGCTCGTAGTTTATTACATATTATGAAGTCATTAATTTATATTGTATAATATATACATTAATTCAACTGTGGTCATTTAATTTTTTATTACTCTGAATTATTATGAGTGCTCAATGATCAGTAAATACCAAAAAAATCTATATACAATAAGTATTAATTTTGTAGGTACCTACACCAATATCGCTAATTATTAGGTATAGAAATATATCTTTAAGCAAACCTTTTGTTTTTATAATACGGAAATTTATTACCTATGATAATTAATAATTTTACACAAATAATCAGTATTTGTAATCGTCTTCCTTAAAAATGGAACACACACCACAAAGAAAATAAAAAAAAAATACTCACATAAACACAAGCTAAAAGCAGCACTATTTTCAACAACGCCATCTTGTAAATTGTCAAAAAAGCGCGGCAAGTACTTCTACAAATGCAGTTATCAAATCTATTTTTATTGCACAACTTTTGGACCTTCTGTGTCAGTGTAGACAAGGCCACGTTTGGCCGTATACTGAACGAAATAGCGCTGTGAACACACAGTGCACATATGTAAGAAACCTGTTAAACGAGCTAACATTATATAAATATAAGTGTTTTAGATGTTGTTTAAACAAGGCAGGTTTGTACTTTTTGTAGTAACAGGAAGAGATAAACTTGTTTACAGATGACAAATAATTTTAATAATAATTTATTACATTCACAATTGATATTGATTGTGTTTCCTTTTTTTGTTTAAACAGACTAAAACAAAGATTACATGTTAAAGCACACAAATTGGTTCAAAAATCGAAGTTCATGGTCGAACATTTTCAGAGCAAATATGAAGCGCATACAGAGATTTTGTAGCCGTTCTAGCTTACTCCAAAGTTCTTCTGTAGCGTCGAGGAAAGAAACATCGGCATAGTCAAGAAGTGGAAAGAGAAGGGACTGAGAAAGTAGAACTTTATTCGAAAAGGGGAGAAAATTTTGAAAACGTTTAAGAGAGTGATATTTTCCAAAAAATATTCTGCTCACCTCTGTAATATGTGTGGTCCATGACATGTAGCAGTCCATAAACATCCCAAGATTTTAATTTGTGTCAAATACGTTATGATTGCATTATTACAGGACACTGGGGGTAGAGAATTCTAATTGAGGCTATTATACATGTACCTGCCACCAATAAATGCTTGAGACTTGGCGGGATTGACAAGCAGCCCGAACGATTTTGCTCATGTATAGTATAGATATTTTGGAGATCGTTATTGATGCGAGTTACAGATTCCGTGACCTCGTCAACCTTAAAATGTCGGTAAAGCTGCAAGTCGTCCGCATAAAGATGATGCCGAGAAGAAAGTTCCGTCAAAATTGGTGCAGCCGTTCCAGAGATTAAATAACAAACAGACTAAAAGACAAAAAATGTAAAAAAAAATTTTGGTGTATACATACAGATGCATTTAGTAAAAAGCGGATATTTTAATATTACAGACATTCCAATTTTATTTATTGGTATAGAAAACATTTTTCAATAAATGGCTCATCCAACACTATCTATCCCTCCATCCATCCACCAGCCGGCCACTATCCACCCATCCAACAACAAAATATTTCTACCCGACCACGGCGAACGAAAAAGGAAGGAAGGAATAGTTTTAATAGTGTGTTTATATTTACATGTGCCACCGCAGCGTGTAAACTACTGAACCGATTTAAACGAATGAAGTCATAATGGCCCGGGTGCCATAGGCTATATATATACATATCAAAAGCTTTTGTGTAGTCGGACTATACACAGTTTGTTATTTTCATGTTCAAACCTTTTTTTTTTTAAAAGACAACTCCCGCATTAGGAATATAAAATCCTGTGTCGCGGGTATCTTTACAAACATACATGAAACGGACACAAAGTACACCCAGACTTAGATCAACAATTTATGGATCACACAAAGTGTTGTCCCATGTATGATTTGAACCCACGACAATTGGCGCAGTAGTAACGGTGTGGCGACCACTGAAACCACTAGGCCAACCGTGTGTATTCGAATCAGTATTTCGTGAGATTAGGGCGTTTAACCAAAGAAACAAACCTTTCAGCTTTATAATACTAGTGTTGAGGTCTACAACAGTTGTCGTTATCGCTTCCTTGTGCACACGGAGTACCTGCTTACATGAAAGTCGATAAAACCACATACTGACCCAGTTCAAGCTTGTTCTCGTAAACAATATCTCCTAACGTTTAATTTGATATAGAAGAACCAAAGAATATATTTGTAAATATGACTGTGATGTCTAGCGAAAAATTGCCAAACATTTTTTATGTCCTGATGGTAAGCGATTTCCGCCGCCCGTGGACACCTACAACACCAAAGGCGTTACACGTGCGTTGTTGACTTTTGGGGCTGGAGAGGGGGATGGGGAGAGAGTGTGGGGAGGGGTTTGGGGATGGGCCTACTCTATCCTCACTCACTCGGTGCAACACATCGTGAGCGCTATTCCACACCGGTTTTCTGAGGCCCATTCGTACCGAAGCGTGTGGCTCTGTGTGTCTTGTATCGCAGAATTGAATCTATATAAACAATGAAATCAAATTAAACAGTCTGTAATTTCAACTTAACAGCGTGTCACTAAATGCAAAAGAAATTGTATACGGTATTTCATTAAAAAAGCAATTGTTTTTTGTCTGTATTTGTTTTGCTCCGGATAGTCACTGGAACGGCTACACCGATTTTACGGGACTTATACTGGCAGATAGCTGCGCAACTAGTCTTGTTGTTGGAAAGGTTAAAAACCACCGCGGGTCTCAGCTAATCAACAATAAAACTTGTATCTTATCCACCAGTCCAGTCATTGAAAATTGTCGATGTGATGTGTGATGTACCAATGATTAACTGATCATGGCTAACAGTACGCCACTTTGGATAAATATCATTCACTGAAACACTTTTTTTTTCTCGTAAAAACCCGCGGTCCAACAACATCCGCGGTTAAAAAAGGCGCAAACTACAAAAAAAATAATGAAAAAAGTTTCCTAAGCCTGTCCCGTCTCCTGGTTCTAAGCCTTCACCAATTTTAACCCAAATCGGTTCAGCCGTTCTTTAATTACAAATGGTTTAATTAAACTAGCCCATAATCACTTTTCTAATTAGAGAGATATGTATGGCATGTATGGTATTGTTAATAAAACCGTTGTAAAAGGACCGAAAAGAAACGAAAAATCAATGGATTTATACTTTTACTGATTTACGCAACATTTTTAATCTGTAACAAATAGACTAAAGCTTCTTAACAAGTCTTTTTTTCTTCTAGCGCATCATTGTCGGTATCTACCATAAGTTATTGATATGAAATACTTTGAAAAGTTTATTTAAGGTTTTTTTAATTCCACTAACAACAATCACACCAGCTGAAACAGAAATTATTTGTGTTATCACACTAGCGTGGGTCATCTAGAGCCTAGAACGTATCAGTAGAGATAAAAAAAGGTTATTTATACCCATAGATTCCTTGTAGTAGTAAGATTTGGTGTTCAATACTGTAATACCATTGTAATCACACGATAGAACATACACCTTTTCCTTTCACCTTCTGTTTGTATTTAGAGATATTACTCTGAAACAAAATGGATTTTTTAAAGTATGTATGAAAATAAGAAGTTTTACGCCATCTATTGCTAACTAGTTGTATTAATATAAAGTTTTACATCGCCATCTAGTTCATACCTATGGAAGCTCTCGTCACTGAAATGCGTCGGATTTTTAGTAACTATTTTGTGCCTGTTTTAGATGTCTTTGATGTAATATAAGCATTATACAGGGTTGTTAAATACGTATTATAGAGACATCGACACACGCCACATTTTGAACTCTGTGTATTTCATATAAGTGCACTCAAATCACTACAACTAATAACTAGTCGTGATACCTGGACTATTATATACGTTCGTAAGCCTCATCAGATAATTTGAGTAAATTTTATAACTTCAATTTCGGATATGGCGACCTCATTGTCACCCACTCAAACATGATTATCTATATCTATAGAAATGAATTTTTGTATGTCCTTTATTGAATCGTAAACTATGCATTTGATCATGTCATGATCTTTAGTAAAGTTTGTGAAACCTTTGTGGGCTCGCAATTTTTTCTGAGTTCGTACGACCAGCTTTGCCCCGCGGTGTAGCCGACGGTTGTTGTTGAACCGTATGTAATACCGCAGGGCTCTTCTAGTGTACTTATAATTTTGAAAAAAATTGCCGCACTGAAAATAACCTGTCGGTACAAACATACTTTTTTGAAACTTTTATAATAATTACCTTCAAACTGCTTGTTTGAAACAATTGCCTCACATCCCAAGAGAGTCCTTTTGATATTGGGCAGCTTGAGCAGTAGTTACAATGCGGAGGTTCAGGGGTTTTCTGGTAAAAAAATAAAAAAAATATTTTAATCGTCGAATCCCTATCAAACCATCCCCGACACATAGCCTGATGTTAGCCGATAGGCGTTTCTCAGGGTTCCTTCCCTCAGAACTCGATCTCACTAAGCACAGGTACATTGGAAATACCTGTTTGTAATTAGCAAGTCAAGGTTGCCCTGTGGGCCTCCCCACGAAGGATCAACTTCGCCTCCCCCCAGGTTATCACCTCCGGACTACATACAGACTCGTTTCCGCCCGAATTGACTCGACATTGTAATTTCAGGGGGCGTAGAAAACTACTCACATAGGCTGTATACCTATTATCTGTTACACAATCTTTTCGTCTCATGTTGTATCTTACAATGAACTCCGAAACTATCTAACTGACTTTCACACTATTTTTAATGTACGCTTAGCTGACGTAAGCCTAAAAGAGGATGCTTCATATTACATTTGACCAATAGAAGCGGATTATACTTAAAAACAGACGAAGACGAAGTTGCGTGGGTCAACTAGTCTTTACATCTTCCTAGCCTTTATAATTCCCTAGATTATTTGGGGTCGGCTACTAGTTCAACTGGTTTCTCCCGAGTACCAGTTTTTACACAGAGCGACTGGCATCTGACCTCCGCCACCGTGAGGATGAACTGAATTCGAAGGTTGAACTAGTTGACAGTATATTTCAAGGCACTGACTTCCCAATAACGATTGCCATAGATGTTCATGACAACCGGGACCGACGTCTTAACGTGCTCTCCAAAGCATGAAAACACCGGAAACACGAAAACGCCATCTTCCAGTCTCCGGGGTGCCATTAAGAACTTCTTGTAAGCAAAACCAGCAGACTGACTCTGACATCGAACCCGAGACCTCTTGATCTGCAGTGGCTTCCACCCACCACTAGACCAACGAAGAAGTTTTTATATACTAGTCTAGACTAGTATTTACATAGTGTAAAATAAAGTAGCTTCAGCTGCCTGTTGCCTTAAATCCTTTAAATCACTCAATAGGTTGCTATACAGTTTCCAACAATAGATAGTATGATTCAAGGGCAAGGTTTGCATGTGTAATACATGCATATCATAGTGGAAGAAATCCGAGAATTTCAAAAACTTCCGTGAGAAGCCGGACCAAGTCGCTAGTTAATATTTAACAACAAAAAGAAAATATAATTGGGTGTTAAAAATCTGTACCTCACAACAGCAGGTCCCCAGCCCGTCTGGGTTGGAGACAGTGTCAGTGGGAACCTGAGAGTGTCCAGTGTAGAACAGGTCTTCTTTCCAGATAGGCTGCTTACACTTGCTGTTGTTAATCGTTCTTGACACACACGGAGCGCACGTGAGGCTTTGTGAGCCAATCGTAGATGAAGACATTAGGGAAGATTTAGTACTAAAACTTGTAAAAAATTTAAAAAATCAAAACAGTCTTTAATAAACTTAGTAGTAGTAAGTTTATTCGAGCGATATTTGAGCGGTTTCGGCTTGCGATATTTGCATAAAGTCAGTTTCCCTTTTGAAAAACGTAGTCGGTTTTTTTACGAAATATAATTGTGGTCGGTGTTTTTTGTTGTCTGTTGGCTTCTCCGTTTCCAATTCTTCTTTTTTTCTTTGTAGTAAAATGTAAGGTTATTGATTTAGGTTCGTTTATTGTTCATGTTAAAATTTGTTTTATCGGCAGTGTATGAAGCCAACATAATTTTCTTTTAATAAAAGGAATTTAACATTTTGTGTCTTTTGTCAGTGTATACAAAATTTCGGGAAGCTATCTATTATTCGACCAGTTCTTCACCGATATTGTCTTTTGGTTTGTATGCATAAACAAATAGTTGAGCCAATAGTGGTGCAAACATTGCTGTTTTGATAAAAATAATATTATTTTACAAAAAATTACACAATTGGGACATGGTGTGTTCTTGACATTTAACACGGACTACTTTTTTGATATTATGATTTTTGAATTTATGGTTGGAAAGGTAACGAAAACGGCTTTATTCTCTTCTTATATCATTAGTAAACAGTATTTAACCCTTTTTTAATAATTTACCTCAATGTGTCACCTACATTCTTCTATAATCTGTGGTTGATGTTTTCTAATTTTCATGACAGTTCATCCACATTCAACCGCAAAACATGAATATTTTTCTACAAAAACTGACATGTGTGTATAAAAACCAGATGCGAAAATGATGAGCCAATTCTTCGCTTATTATTTGGTTTATTCGTACATACCAAAACCGAAGAATAAGCCATTAATTTACAGGCTCAAATGAGAATTAGCACAAGTGAAAATCGTAAACCAAAAATTGCAAATAGGACGAACAACTAAACAAAGCGTTTAAAACCACCTGTAAATACGTTGTACTTAATTAATATTCAAAATGGAAACCTTATCGAAATATTTTTTTCCTAATCTCTCTCAAAATATCTTTCCTTGTTTTAATTTATAATGGATTGGAATAGACCTGGCAAATTACTTCGCCCAAACCCTGATTGGGAGGAAGACCTGTTCCTAACTTGTGTAGTGGGGCCTGTGGAGCGAGCAAGACTTAAAGCATATGTAGAAGATGTGAAACGGAAGAAACCTAGAAAGCCGTGTTACTGCCAGGTACTGGGTCAAGTAGTATACTGGTACTGAGAAAGGTATATTGATTTATTAGGATAAAAAGACCTTTCACATTGCTTGCTCTATGATTTGCATTCATAATAGTATCACTAAGTTGACGCTAGATGGCACTATTTTTATTTTTATTATTCAATTTCAAACCAAGTGACGAACGCTAGTAATAATTTTTAACCAGATACTTAATTATAAGTAAATATAAATCTTTATCGTATTTCAGGAAAATAGGTATACCTAGATAATATACTTAGAGTTTAAAATACAGATTTCCTTTGTCATAGGTATATATATATATTCTAAAATACTTTCAGGACGGCAGTCCCGGAGTAGCGCCTTTGATGACACTCAACAATGGTAGGACTATACCAAGTTTGGGTCTTGGCACTTTTATAGGATACGACCATGAGGTGAATTTATTATAGAGCCATCTGTTGATAGGTAGACGTGTTATTAACTCGTGTAGTTTTCGTTAGGTACATAAGTCAATTTTATTTTTATTTAAGGGTGTCCCTCTCCCTATAACAACTTATGATACACGGAGAGCCGTGGAGACTGCCATTGATGCTGGTTACCGCCTCTTTGATACAGCTTCTATGTACAAAAATGAAGATCAGGTAACATATTTAATTATTTCAATGAGTTATTTCTAGATTCACTGCATTGTTGGCGCAGTGGTGGCGTACGCCGTTACCTTGCATGAGGTCTCAAGTTTGATAAACAGGTCGGGCCAAATATTTGTATGATCTGTAAATAATTGTTTCGGAATTTGGTTGTTTTCCATGTATGATATGTACCAAAAAAGTGTATAACTATTCGATCGAGGGATAGGCGATGGATGTTGGAATCGAACCGAGAGATCCAGACTCCCTCTATAGATATAGATAGATATAGTTGACTTCTTTCCTCAATGACACCAGCACTTAAAGAAGCAGAAGTATGACCACCGTTTCAATCCTCCCAAGACATAAAGCGTAAAGAATTTCATATGCAGTTGTTTTAAAACAGGTGGGACAAGCAATAAAGAACAAGATAGCTGAAGGTGTCATTCGAAGGTCTGATGTTTTCGTAATCACAAAGGTAACCTTATTTTATAGCGTGTAAAGATACTAGAGGTACGATAATTTAAGCAATAACGGGCTGCCATGGTCAGAGCGCTACTACTCTTCACAGAAGATCACCGCAAAAGGACAGCATTTTGGAGTGTTTCGCTGGAGAGTGCGAGCCCGGAGGTCCAATAATGCAAAAGCATCACTAGGCGATATGATATAGGTCGCCATGCTGCATTGTTGCGTTATCCTGAAACACAGGTTTTAACTCGATCAACCAAATCACTAATTTGAAATGTTGATTGTTAATAATGAGTTTATCAATTGTAATTTCATAGTAAGAAATAATGAATACTCAGTCCTAATCGTATAAGTACTTAAGAATTAATTTTTTGCTCATTTTAAGTTAAGTCTACTCTTAATAAAAACACCCAAATCTTGTACATTGAATACGGAATAAAATTTTATTTATTTATTTATCTGAATTCATAATGAGTATTGTGACCACTGCTCTTGGATTCTGCTCATGTTTTTCATCAGGCAGAGTAATGTAAATTTAGGAAAAATCACCGAGTGTAAGCAACGACGGCGCGGTCAGTACCTGTACCAAACATCTTGGACCTCACTCGCGTCTACTTGTAAAAACAGGTTTTTATTAATAGATGCTGACAGATATACATATATATTGATTGAGCTTATCACATAAATATTCATGTTAGGTTACAGTCGAATCCACGAGCTCAGATTAAGGTCTGAAAAAGTCTACCAAATCTAATGTGTGTACCCTTTTTCAACTACTTTAGTTGACATAAGCTCTCGACTAAATAGATCGATTCTTTCTCTCTGTGCCGAGCCTTCCACTCTGATCCCGGGTTCTTTAATCGGAGCGTGAAAAAACATTTCAATAGAGTGGGTCACCATGCTGCACTGCCAATGAGGATGGTGGCCACCACCCTTAGATTCTACTCTAGCTTTCCATCAGGCTGAGTGAAGTCAATTTGGCAGCAATAAAGTCGGCAGGATGAGAGTCTCTCCAACAGCAGTTGGGGTGTTATTCAACAAAGATATATATGTGTCCTACAGCTAGGTAATGAATACCACGCTGAGGATGCCGTGATACCAGCTCTGAGAGAATCTCTCCAAAAACTGGACATGGATTACGTGGATTTGTACCTGATACATTGGCCTGTTGGCTTGCGTGTAAGAACATTTATACATATTACCTATATTAATAAATAAAGCTGAAGAGTTTGTTTGTTTGCTTGAGCGCGTTAATCTCATGAACTGCTAGTTCAATTTGAAAAACTCTTTCAGTGTTAGATAGCCCATTTGTCGAGGAAGGCTATAGGCTATATGATGATATATCATTACGTTGAGACCAGTAGGAGCGGAGCACTAATGAAGAATGTTACAAAAACGGGGGCAAATTATTACGCTACGGGTATAAAAGACGTAAACGAGATGGTTTGGGTATCATTATAAGTATTATAAATACTTGTAAGTATGTAAGTATTCTATTAGTCAGTCTAACTGTCATAGTATAAGCTTGCGTGGTTTGAAACTAGATGGCGTTGTGTGTGAGGTGGCAGAAATATTTATTTATTACTAGCTTTTTACCCGCGGCTTCGCCCGCAGTGGAGCCATTAAATAAGTATGAGAGACAAAGGGTAAGGGTATAGTAGAAATGAATCAATATGATAACTAAATTTTATTGCTTGGCTGAGATTAACAATTTTTAAAAATTACTACATACAATGAAGTTTCAACACCTTAAAATATGCTTTTGAAGTAGCTAAATTTGACGATTTTTCGACAAACAATTTTTTTATCTTTCGTTTTTTTTAATAAAATGTATCCTATGTTACTTCTAACACCTTCAAGAGTATATGTTTAAAGTTTCATGGTGATCGGTTAAGTAGTTTTTGCGTGAAAGCGTAACAAACAAACTTACATTCGCATTTATAATAATAGTATTAGGATTAGCTTTTGCCTTTTGCTTCTGCCCGCGTAAAGATTATCGTGGTGATTCTTACAATATATAACGTTTTTATTTTTGAAATCGCTTGAAATGAAAAAAACACTAAATATTAAGTGGAGCAAGTCGCAACGCATTAGTGAAAACCGCATACAAATTGGTTATACCATTCTTTAGCTTAGCGTGTAAAAACGTACTGACAATAAGACACTATTTTTAAAAATCATTGTTTTGAGTTGTATTACGTTCATTAAGCCCCCTATAATAGTCTTCCTATCTTCTATATCCCGACCATGTACAGAGAGGGACTAGTAACAATTTTTTATACGGATTGTTTTTGTGTTGCCACATTGTTGCTGTTGTTTTTATACATATAGTGTTGCTGAGCACAAATTTCTCCATTTTATTTTTTGTTAAGGCACACAGAACTTCCCCCCATTTCTCTCCATTCCCCTCAAATTTCGACACATTTACAGAAAGACGGCTCCTACGATGAGACGGACTACCTGGACACGTGGAAGGCCATGATAGAAGCCAGGGCCCGTGGCCTCACCAAGGCTATCGGGGTCTCCAACTTCAACCAACATCAGCTCGACAGGATCATATCCTTGAGCAAAATGAAACCAGCAGCCGTTCAGATCGAAGTAGCTATATTTATTCTTTGTTTTATACCGTACTAGATATTTATTTACTCCTTATATCATTTGCTATCTGCCAGTTCAAACCGTAATGTCCCACTGCTGGGCACATATCTCTTCTCAGGAGAGGGTTAAGGCCATCCGCCATACGAAACATTCACGCCTCGGCACGAATGGGCCAGCTCGACCGGAGTGATACCACGGCCTCACCGAAAACCTGGATACTGGAGGACCATACTCCAACCCCTCCCCCTAACCCCTCCTCATCTCCCAAAGGCCGGCAATGCAATTGTGACGCCTCTGATGTTGCGGGTGTCCATGGGCGGCGGTAATCGCTTACCATCAGGCGATACATGCCATAAAAAAATAACCTCCCCACGCTGGCTGAGTGCGGGTTGGGGAATTTATTTGCATAGGTGTGTTGAAAAACACTTAAATACATACATTATTGGACAAAACCAGCAAACCCAACTCCACTTCTCTTTCAGGTAAACCTAAATATCCAACAGAAGTCCTTGATAGCTTTCTGCCACTCCCATGATATCGCTGTGATCGCCTACACACCCTTTGGCTCGCTGTTCTACAAGAGGGCGGTATACGGAGCACCCCCTCCTCGTATAGACACCCTGTACCTCACCAGGATCGCTGATAGGCACCATAAAGCTGTTCCTCAAATCGTGTTGAGGTATCTTGTAAGTATACCCGATTATTCACGTATGCGGGTTATCAAGGAAAATAATAGCCCATCTGTTAGTCAGATATATTAGCTATATAACTATAAAGTTTCACATAATTCCGTTCAGTACTTTTTGAATGGTAATGCAATAAATATCCGGCTAAGGAACGGGCCCTGTACCGGAGACTCGAGCGTTGGAGGTTGCAGAACTACATTCGTCCTTTATAAGTACAAGCCTGAGGTTCACATGTAGTCAACTGTCATCCTAGCAAAAGCAGGTCGGGCTGATGATTACAGCGCTCGCGTCCTGTGATTAACCGAGGTCCCTGGTACACCTGGTCCCGGGCTGTACATTGAGACAGTGTGCGGTTTTATGCGTAACCATGAGTATGGTGGTATCAGCAGTAATATCTGCAGAGAAAAATAAAAAAGGGGTTACAAACATCCATAATCGTCACAAACTGCTGCAGGATGTATCACAAATTATCTCAAGAGGCCTTGGCTAAAAAGTGATTCAGCAGTCTGATGAGTGTTTATTATCAATTAGTGGTATCTATCTAATGTCTTTTATCTCGTAAACGGCACAAACGATTTTCATGAAATTTAATATGCAGATGATTTCGGGGGCGATAAATCGATCTATCTAGGATGCAGTTTTAGAATATTTTACAAAAGAAAAATCCTAAATATATATTAGTACAGGCTGTGTCTAATTTGGGATCAAACGGCCGAGATGAAAAGAGAAAGTTAAAAATGAAAATCAAACCTATTACTCCCGATTAGGCACTCACACTACCACCTGTCGTATATGATTTTAAAATAAATCTTCTCTTCCAGGTGGAGTTGGGAGTGATACCAATCCCGAAGTCGGTGACTCCTAAAAACATTGAGATGAACATCGAAGTGTTTGACTTCCAGCTGACGAGAGAGGAGACGGATGTCTTAAGGGACTATGAGAGGAATTACCGCACGAGGAAGATTGATTTCTGGAAAGATGCCCCCCACTACCCCTTTGAGAAATAAATTGGGTTCTTACTAATAAACCTGTTTTTTTTTAAGACATGTCCCGTACCCTCCCGTAATGTCTATAATATACCGTGTCGTAGGGTAAATACAAAACCTTTATTGACAGTTTTACCGCAGTACCTAGATGACTGGTATTTTTCTCTGGTAAATTTTCTTAAAATATATCCTAGCTAAGTTATAATAATAATAATCATCATCATCATCAGCCTATCGCAGTGCACTGCTGGACGTAGGCCTCTCCAATTTCAAGCCACTTAGTTCGATCTATGGCTTCTCGCATCCAGCTCCTGCCAGCCGTCCCGCGCAAATCATCGCTCCACCTGGCCTGTGGACGTCCCACACTACGTTTGCTGAGACGCGGTCTCCACGGTCGGTATAATAATAATAATAAATAAATTGTTTATTCAGACCACTTTGTGTCCATTTTGTTAGATACAGCCTGCTAATTCTCAGTTAAACTTTATTTTATGAATAGTCAATCATCACTATAAGTTAAAATCAAATAACATAAATAATAATTAAATATTTAAATAGCTCAAATATTAGAACCAAATAATACAATTAATATAAGAAAAAGAATAATCATTAAATTCAATCCAAAAATTTTCCATTTACATTCAGATAAAATAAAAATGAAATAAAACAGACTAATGATTAAAAAAATATTATTGTGGTGAGTTCCACATACAGTGCAACAACATAAAATACATAACAGCGCCATCTACCGAAGAAACATTGAACTACGGAACAATGAAGACTACTAAGAAGAAACTAAGAAACTACCAATCCTAAATCGCGCAATAGAAGTTCTCGCGCCGATTAACATATATACAACTTCCCAACATCAACCGTTGGGCAGTGGCCCGCCAGGCATATCACCTCGCCTGGTTGGAGGATCCTCCCTTTGTGATTGAGGGACATGACACCCGTTCCTCCACAAATATCAATCACCTTGACGCAATCCCATTGGCAACTGCGGAGCAGAGATTGACGAAACAGTTACATCGCGCCCCGAATTCCTTCCGTAATAAATTATATGAAAATCTTTTACGCCATTTCCGAGGTTATACATATATATACAAGAATTGATAGTTAAACGGTATTATACTAGGTATTTTAAAATACTGTTCTCTAATAAAGTACCAAAGATATTTTGTCTGTACTGTTAGTTTTTATTTACATTTTTTTCTTAATCCAGGCAACGTGAAATAATCGTACACATTACCGCGACCTACGATTTAAACTCAGTAATCTTAATAAACCAGACCTTTTCAGGCATGTTTTGTAAAGAAATTGATGGATTTCAAAAAATATCATTATAATTATAAGCTTTTATTTAGTTTCACCTGTCCCGATGTTTGTCTGTAATCTAATCTTGCAAGTTAAATTTGATCCACTTCCCAACTTCGATTGAGCTGAAATAAAGCTAATAGGAAATAAATTTATGAAAGCATATTTCATATTTCATCTTTAGGTCTGATGAAAATGCAATTATTTGTAATAGGTATTACTATTAATCCAAAATGGGCGCCGTAACAAAATGGCGTCGTACATATTTCTGAACAACCCACCCAATATGGGTATCAAATGAAAGAACATAAAGGTTTTTTTTATTAACAAGAAATAAATGCTTGATTTCAAAAAAAACTTTTAAAATTAATCATTAAAGATCAACAATTTTCTGTGCTGTCGCAGGCCGTAATTGGCACAGCTTTTTGTAGCTTAATCAGTGCAGAGTTTTTGAAGTGTAGAGGCACAAACAATCATAATATTCTTATACCTGACATTTCTACAACCAAATATTTATCATTAACCAGCTGAGCCTGATGATGAAACGTCGAATTGTGCCATAAGGAAATCTCGTCAAAAAGGAGCCTAAGTTACTCCTTATGTCACCAGCTGTCTGCCAGTGAAAGTCCCATCGAAATCGGTCCTACAGACAATTAGCTGGACAACATTTTTCTTTCAGATAAATACCTATGTACGGTTTTAACATGAAAAGACAATTGTTATATGTATTACCTGAAAAACTTTTAATTTGCAATTACAAACAGACATTCAATTTTATTTATAAGTGTGGATTATGCTTAAAGGTAGCAACAGCAATAATATAAGTAAATATATTCAATACCTTTAAACGACCAGTTCTTGTATGTACAGTACTGGGCAAGAAATAATGCACATCGATTTCTAGAAAGAGACGTTCGGTTAGTTTCGGCCTTGTAGAGCATTGTCCCTTTCGCACACTACATGTGTTATATTTTGACGCATGAACGGTTGGACCAATTTCGTTAATTCTTGTAGTATTTGATAGCCGATTTATAGCCAATATATTATGACGCTAAAATCAATAGGAGCCGAATATCGATGAAAAATATAACAAAAAAGGGGAAAATTTATTCCTTTTCAGTGACGCTGAAAAAGTTGCACGGGTTACAGTATTATATTCTCCGTCATGAATCCGTGCGAAGCCGGGGTGGGTTGCTAGTTTACTTTAAAAAATAACGAGTTAACCAGGTTTTGGTCATCCAGGTACTGACATATGACATTACAAGTTGCTTTTTTAACAAATTTCAAAGAGACAGTTTTTTTTATTTTTCGAAAGACGTTCCCCATTTCATATCATCCACATTTTTTACATTTTTTGGTATTATTTTCATCACGACAAAAACTTGAAGACTCGAAGACTTAAGATTTGAAGACTTTAAAATACATGACATTGGCAGAAATAGCTGATCCCAAAATGTTTGTATGATCTGCAAATATTTGTTTCGCAGTTTGGGTGTTTTCTACGTATAATATGTATGTATTTACAAAATAAAACTATACATATATTTATATCATTATTCTTGAACCCTTAACACAAGCTCTGCTCGGTTTGGGACTAGTTGGCGTTGTATGTAAGACGTTTGCAATATATATGTATACTAGCTGACTCGCGATATTTCGCCTGCGTTAAGAATTAAAAATAATTAAGAACAATCAATAAAATGATTTAACATTGCGCCATCTAATAAATATTAACCCAATCCAGTCAACAAACAACTTTATACCATTATCTGTTGGAATCGTATAGAACTGATAGATAATTGTGACTGTCAGATAGCAAACGAATAATTCGCAATAGAACAATATTGCGAATATTGATCGATATATAAACTATCCTATCTTTCAAGCTGGATCAAACTGCACACGGTGTGCAAATTTGATTAAAATCGGTCCCATAGTTTAGGAATCCATAGCGGACAAACAACGTGGCACGTAATTTATATATATTAAGATATATATTTTTATATTTTACAACAAACAACAGGTTTCCGTTAATTTAGTTGAAAGTCGATTTAGCCTAAGAATCAAAGACAAATTTTCTTTCAATCCTACCCTTCTATAGAAACTACCCTTAGTTTTCTGCGTAAAACATTGTAAAGTCGTCCATTACATAGCTATATATGATTAAATCCATTTTATACATAACGAAATGAAAGTTCAGCATTTCGTCGGCCATTTAATCTTTCTACTTTCGATATTACATCTTATTATCAGTGAAATAAAGTTTAGAATGCTTTGACGTTTCCCTAAGTACTTTTTGGCGCCACCCCAGACAAAGCTTCGCCAACGGAAAAAATATTACAGAACGAAGTAAAGGTTCACACCTACTAGGGTGTAATTATATTAGTATTTGACTACCTCGGTGGCGCAGTCGTAACATATGCGTCTGCTGTGTGTCAACATTAGGTCCGACCTGGGAATCGATCCCAAGAGATTCAATTCCCGGGTCGAACAAAATGGTTGTATGATCTGCAAATATTTGTTTTGGAGTTTGGGTGTATTATTATTATACATGCTTGTTTTTACAAAAATGTATATGTGTTTTAGATCAGTTATCTAATACCCATACTACAAGCTCTACTTAGCTTGAGACAAATGGCGCTAAATGTCACATGTTCGTATTATTTATTATTTATTTATTTCAGTGTACGACGTCGCGTCATAAGAAAAGATTTTTTTCTGGTCATTCACACCATCTAGTTTAAAAGTAAACAAAGCTTATATACTATTAAGAAAATCGAGTCGAATTTGGTAGGTATATTTTCTTATTATCTGAAGTCGTTTAAAAACCTAAGTTGACTGATAGAATGCTTGGGTAAGCACTTTGTTTTGTATGTTACATAGAGAAATCCTAAACTCAATATGGACAACATTTAACGGACTTGATAATTGGATACAGTAATCAAACTTTTTCTTATGACTTTAAGATATATTTTAGTAAAGCAATATTGATTAGTTGAAGTATTAACTTTTCTATAAAAGTAGTGATTTATTCTGCGATAAATCAATGCTATTATACCATTCCCCAAAGGCTGGCAACGCACTTGTGTTCCTCACGCCTCTGGTGTTGCTGGTGTCCATGGACGGCAGTAATCGCTTATAATCAGGTGATACTTCCTCTCGTTGGCTTGATAATTACCGAAACAAAAACAAAAAGAAAACCCCCTATGCTCATGAGAGCGAGCTTCAGTAAGCGTACAGATTCATTAAAAGTTGAACGCGGTACCATTAACGCTGCGCCCGTGTGTACCGCACGCCCTGCACTATACGTTAAGACGCCTCTGGTTTAAGACAATCCTGGAAGTAGCAGCCACTAAATTGTGAACTTTGAAATAGCTCAGAATGGTTATTAACAACATAAGGTGGTAAACATAATATATATTTTCAGGTTCATCATGTTTTATTTGAAATAAAAAAAAGAAAATATTGAAAAAAAAAGAGTTATTCGTAAAGGATCGTCGACAAGATATTCTTTTAAAATATATTTGCTCGGTTAAAAATCAATGCAGCCAGCCTTTTGAGAACGCTACCAGTTATAAGCTACGCTTGTGTGTAAATATTGTTATTGTTTTTTTTTCAAGTATTTTAAATTAATTTACACATAGTAATATGACGTATATAAGTAATATACTATACAATATACGTCTAGTGTACGCATACCTTAAATTTACATCAGTGCTAAAACGAATCTCACAAACATACAAAAGTGAACTGTATCCTGTGCGGATACAGTATAAAATACATAAGCAAAGATTTATCGCAGAATAAACCACCACTTATATAGAAAAGTCAATACTTCAACTACTCGACGTTGCTTTACTAAAATAAACCTTATATTAAGACGAAAAGGTTGTATTCTATCTTTCAATTTTTAAAACTTGTGATGTTATCCAGTCGCGCGAATGAAAATCTTGGCGCCAGACGGGCAGGCGCCATTTTGCCGCATTTTCGTTTTGATCGGAGGCACTGACAACATTATCCTGTTCGGCCAGCTTCCGCCTTCGTATTATGCAACCTAATTTACTGTTATGGGCGTCTAACTTTGCCAATAAGATATCTGCGGCCATTCTCGGGGCCCTTTATGCGTAGTTTCGTTGTAAGTTATTTTTTTGGGCTTCAAATCTGGGAATAAAATTATTGTTATCCACATTAGTGAGGAAAATAACATTGAAGAGGAATATAAAGAATGAGTAGGAACTTTAGAAAAATGTACATATTCAAGAATATTTTAGAACTATTTACACAATGCCTCTGAGAGTACGTTATGACGTAATCCCGGTAGCAATATGAACATTTTTGATTATTGTTAAGTGTTGATGGAGCCCTAAAAAGTCAGATAACACATGTTTTCTACAGGTATTGCGTAGTTTTTGGGTTGTGGTGATCTGATGCCAGTTACTTCACATAAGAAGTCAAGGTTCCTGTTCCTGTATTGTAATAGATTTAAAATCTCAATCCATACTTTATTAGCTGAACCACGCAACCTCGTCTCTGTCTCCTATTGCCCGCAGCGTGATTATAGCGCGTGAATGAATTTGTTTATCATAAAGAGGCGAGCCAGCTTCAAACGATAGACTTTAGCTAACTATCGCAGTTTTTGTTTAAAATCTTTGAAAGGGGACCAATTTTTCTAAACATTTTTTTTTAAACTTTAACTGTTTAATTTTTTTCGGATTTTAGCCTTCCTCGATAACTTAGCAGCTAGCTACCTAGGATCGTTTTTTGTTTTTTCAAAAGACGGTCCCCATTTTATGTCATCCATATTTTTTATATATTTTTATTATTAATTCCATCATGACGTAAAACTTGAAGACTCACAGACTTATAATACCTTAAATACTTGACATTAGCAGGAATAGCTGATCTGGCTGGTTGCCATCTCATCAAAAGAAGAAGAATTGAGTTACCTAACAGTGAAATAATTATTCGAATTGAACTAATACTTCTTAAGGTTAGCGCTTTGAATTACACAAACATACAAACTCTTCAGCTCTATAGACAACGATAGTCATTTATCATCACGTATAAATTTACTTCATCATCATCATCATCATCAAGTCTGTCCTAAGAAAGGAGATTCTGGTCATGTTAGTGATGCTAGGTGGTAAAGTGTTTTCAACTCTTCCTTCTGTTTAAAGTGCTTTTGTTCTGTTTCGTTTGTTGCCTTGGTCGCCTCTTGAGTCATTCACGAGATGTATAGGGCGACACTCCGCACTGGTATTCCGTCACCATACCAGTTACTTATTTCCTCCCAATGCTATACCGTGGGAGAGCCACGCTTCGGCACGACGGCACCGGCTCGACCGGAGTGATCCCCCGGAGCCTATAGGCCAACCCCTTCCCAGATCCATCCCATCCCCCAAAGACCGGCAATGCACTTGTGACGTCTATTGTGTTGCGGGTGTCCATGTGCGGCGGTAATCGCTTACCAGGCGATACACCTGCTTGTTTGCCTCCCATTCCTAATATAAAAAAAAACGTTTGAGACATCGCTGTATCATTAAAATAAACATTCAAGATTTGGCTTTCCATTGACAAAAGCATAGACAATAATGGTAATTTTATTTGCTATATACTTTTTAAGAATAATATTCTCTGCTACCTCACAATCTGAACGAAACGTCAGACATTTTTTATTAATTTTTTTAGCAAACTATCAACCAACATGCGATAGATTTATAATATTTATGTTAAATTGTTCGCCCCCTTTTCTGTTTCTATGTGGGCTAGAGCCGTTGTGTTGTTGCTTCTCGTGCCTGCGTGCCGAGTCCAGTATCTAGTAGAAGAGGCCGAGGAGTACAAAAATGCAGATTTCTATGATAACTACGAAGAAAGTAAGTATTTATGTTTTAACTAGCTTTAGCCTGCGACTCGACGAATTTTTGCGATTATAATTATCGCGATAAATAGTTGCTTATATCTTTATTAACGAATCGAAGTCCCTCTTTGCCCAATTTCATTTAATTTGATGCAGTGTTGATTTATGTGACTGCCAATCAAGAGGTCTCGGGTTCGACTCGAAGTCGGGCCAAAAGTGTTATTGTGTTTCTGATTATAGAAATACTTAATAACAGCTCTGAGTACTTGGAAGTTGGGGTCGAAACCCTCGTGCCTCGGAGAGCACGTAAAGCTGTCGGTCCTGCGCCTGATCTCTCCCTGGTCGTGTCGGTTAACCGTCCCATCGGATTATGAGAGGGAGGGAACAGAGAGTGCACCTGTGTTTACGCACACACTAGTGCACTATAACATCTCCTGCGTAGTTGGCTGGTCTCCGTTAAGACTGACCGCCGTGGCCGTAATCGGCTAGGAGATCCACACCACACACACCTACCCGGCTGGCCAGCGTGGTGTAGTAGAACAAGGGTGAGACTGTTGCATCACTTCTGTTTTCACGATCTATGTATTCCGAAGCACGGTTTCCAAACGGTTCGAACCTCACATATACATAATTGTTTTTCTATCGACAGCTGAAACCACAATACAAGTGCCTACCACTACGCCTATGGAGCCACCACCGCACACCAGGGTCCGGAGATATGGCGCCTCTCATAAGAAGCGGACCCTAGACCCACAAGAACTTCGAGATGTTAAAGGTATAGGTTTTCACAATGAAACATATTTTTCAGACGTCTAACTCAGAAACAGAAGGTACTAGTTTAAAGTCTATTTTCAAGCGAAAGCAGGTGCTTTTGTTTGAAAATATTTTGCACTATAAATAAATAAATATTTTGGACATTAGATGTCCAACACTATTTGCAGGTGAGACCAATAAAAAATAGATGAATAAATATTTCGGACATTCAACACACAGCGCCATTTAGTTCCAAGCTAAGCAGAGCTTGTGTTATGTCTACTAGACAACTGACATAAATACATATATACTTTTATTTCTGTAAATACGTACATATTGTACATAGAAAACAACTAAACTCCAAAAAAATGTTTGTAGATCATACAAATATTTGGTCCGACCCGGGAATCGAATTTGAGACCTCTAGTAGTGCAGTCCCATACAACGCTACCACTGCGACACCGAGGCAGTTTTAGTCTATTGTTACGCCAAACGTAGAATTTATTATCTTTGCCAAAGGAGAAAAAATATAGTATTTACACTCAACCGCCAAACTCAGTTGCCAAAGACGATATATTTTTCTTTTGTCATAGATATGTATATATTTCGAAATATATAAACGAGTTTATCAGCAGTTTAGTCAACGAAGCACACGCTCTGTCTAGTTTGAGAGCATGTGACAGTATGTGAGATGTGTAGATCAGGTAATAATACCCTTTTCTCTGTGTAACTGAAAGAAACCCTCCCGACTGAAGTCCTGAACATTAACTACAGATGCACTTCGAGACATTTTCGCCAATAGGAGAATAGAAGCCAGGGCAGCTGCTGAATTCACCAAGACTTCACCTTCAACCCTCTTCGAATCAACCCCTCAGAGTGAAACTTCATTCGAACAGAGCTACACGCTTTCCCAAATGCGTGATAACGTGTACAACCAGACGAAGAAATTTCATGACCATAGCGAGAAACCTACAACATTCAGTAATATGTCCAGGGATAAAATTGACGTTACTGGAATTAAAAATTTAGGAGGTGAGTAACAATAACACAAAGGAAATAACCATGTCAAGGGCTTAAGAAAGTACTCCAGCGAGCCAAGATGAAAGTGATTCAAATCTCTTTCTACCATAGCTAACGACGCAATTACCTTATACTCGAATATCTTATTTAGATCATTTGACTTAGCATCGAAAGACGTCGTTCATACATATATCTCTCTATCTAATAAATAAAAAAAACACTTGTTTCGCGCTGTTTTTTACCGAACTCCTCCGAAACGTTTGGATCGATTAGTAGGTGGGTATGAGAATCGACCAACATCTGTTTTTATATCTCTAAATTATAAGGCTGATGGACATCAAAATATTTTTTTGTCAATTTTTTTATATGTGACAAAAGAAATTTTGCTGGGTCAGCTAATTCATTTAATTTACTTTTGTAGAATGTAAATTTGACTACGGGGAACATAGACCTCTCCTTAGCAAGGGGATTTTGGCCTACTTCACCACGCTTTGATTTGTTTCAAGTTGTCCTTTTACGTGCAGTGCTGTTGTCCTGGTAGTTTGCTCCCCCAGTCGGCTCTTATGACACCCACGGGGTAAATAGGGGTGGTGACACTCTATTATTTTAATCCATTACCACACGGTTCCCGGTGTAAAACTCTTTTACTCTCTTTTTTTACAAAAACTATCATCAACTAATGTAATTTATACTCACGATTGTCGTCACTTGATAGAATAATAAATAATAAATAAATATTTCGGACATCTAACATACAACGCCATCTAGTCCCAAACTAAGCAGAGCTTGTATTATGGGTACTAGATAACTGATATTAATACATAAATACTTTTTCTTTTGTAAATACATACATATTATACATAGAAAACAACCAAACTCCGAAACAAATATTTGTAGATCATACAAACATTTGGTCCGACCCAGGATTTGAACCCGAGACCTCACGGACAGCAGTCGCGTACGCTACCACTGCGCCACCGAGGCAGAATGGATAAATTTATATAGCCATTATGATACCATAAGGCGAAACCGGTCAGGTGTAAACATAAATAAATAAAATAGTGGAATAATTACAAGTAGAATTTAATTCTAGAACTATCATCATTATCATCTCCCTACTCTTTTCCCAACATTGTTTAGGGTCGGTGTGCTTAATCATTTCTTGGCCATATCCTCTCTCTTTTTTACGCAGTTTTTTTGGTCGTCCTGTACTCCTATATCGACTTCCATGCTTAAAACTTTCTTAAATATATTTTGCTCATCTCTACGCATCACATGTCCATAGCAGGTTAACCTGTTGCTTCTCAACTTTTCAATCCACTGGTGCTACTTTCAGGCTTCCTCTGATGTAGTCATTCTTCACCTTATCCATTCTAGTCACACCACACATTCATCTCAACATTCGCATTTCAGCTACATGCAGGCGTCTCTCATCCGTTTCCTTTATTGGCCAACACTCAGATCCATGCAGGACGACAAGTCTGATAATCATTTTATAGGTTTGTCCCTTTATTACAGGATACTTTTCTGTTCTAGGGGTTCTGGAAGTACGTACTGACAGTTCATTAGTACATCAATCGACGCACACCTACCCCTGGATGTCAAACGACAGAACTGACTCTGCGATTGATCAAGTGAAGGAAGAGAGAAGTAAGCTCGTTTTAACAGACTTCAAAAAAAGAAGAAAGTTCTCAATTCGACTGTATTTTTTTTGTGTTTATTACCTCAGAACTTTCGTCTGGGTAAACTGATTTTGATGATTCTTTTTTTATGTAAAAGCTGCTGCTTCCAGTGCAGTGTAGTGCCATTCCAATTTTTGGTCCAGTTATTGAAGTCGGTAGTTTTTGTTAAAATTTTTAAAAACTTAACAATAGAAGTAAATGCCTCGTTGCTGTAGTGATTAGCGCATAGCACTGCCGATCAAGAGGTCTCGAGTTCGATTCTCGGATCGGACCAAAAAATCGTTGTTTGAGTTTTCTTACAAGAAATTCTTGGTAACATCTACAGCGTTGATATTATTAGTTTTGAAGTTATAAAACGCTCACAAGGAACATTCTAACTAAGAACAACAATTTTTGGATTGCAGAAAGTGTTGCCCCATGTGAAATTTGAACCCAAAATACCTAGCGCGTTAGAAAACGGCAAGATGACCGCTTACAATTCGCCATCCGTACAGTTTTTAGATTAGCTCGAGTTGTCATCTGAACCACATATACCTACATAAGAAGATTTGTTTCGGTACGCTAATTGTAAGCAAGTAGGATTAAATAGATCAATTTCTCCTCAGGTGCTCTGAAAGAAGCAATTAAGAGACTAAACAGAAAAGTAGGGATTTGGGAGCCCCAGGATGTCACCAACACGATCCTGAATACGCTGTTAGAGTTTTTGGATAATTCCACTGAGAAGACCTTGAACCCACAAGAGATCCAAGAAGTTGATGGTACTCTGTCAGTGACTCTATAGATTGTGTATAATCGTGTAATCATCACAAATTATAATAATCCAGACAAGTCTTCTTCCAAAAGAACTTTATTGAACGTTGTTCTTCCATACTTGAACTTTAAAATTAGTAGTCAAATTACATGCTTTTTGTATGTGTTGCGTGGAAAACTCCACGAGTTATAACCTCATCAGAGAGAAAAATAGAATCATCATTAAGTGGATTTATGGCATCAGGGATATCTCAATAAATCTTATATTTATACGATAAAATACAGTCCTGTTTGTTTTGAAGATAAATTATCTTAAGGTTCATTCACCAATAGCTTTTAACAGTTTACTGCTAGACATACACATAGGCCTGTCCTTGGCAAGGATAAAAGAGTCTTAAAATAAAACCGAATTAAAATTGGTAACTAAAGTACAGGGAAGTCTTAAATGTTGACCAGAATTAACCTTGGAGAAACTGCAGAACTTTAAACGTGTCTGATGAATATTGTGTTTAAGGATGTAATCTTTGTTGCAAGACAAACTTTATAAATGGAACCGTGGTGGGGGAAAGTGGGAAATTAGATTGAAATTGCAGCTGATTGAAGATACGCATGTAACATAAGTTTCATGTGGTATTTTTTTTTTTTTATATTTATGCTGCCAAAATGACTCTGCCCTGCCTGATGGAAAGCATGAGCAGAATCCAAGAGTGGTGGTCACCATCCTCAATGCGAAAAAGAACAATGCAGCATGGTGACCCACACTTTGGCGGCCTGGGGGTAGGGGGATGGTGAGGGGGATAGGAGGCGTTGGATTGGGGTATGGGCCTCCGGTATCCTCACTCACTCGATGATACACAGCGTAAGCGCTGTTTCACACCGGTTTTCTGTGAGGCCGTGGTATCACTCCGGTCGAGCCGGCCCATTCATGCCGAAGCGTGGCTCTCCCACGGTGACGTATTTAGAACGAGTATTACCATACTTAAACATCATAAGAGACAGCTAAGGGAGCAAAACTACGCAACAACATCATTGCAAAGAGAAGGTCACCTGAAACAGACCCCATACCAACTCATCTGGTCAAAGGCTTATATCTAGCAGTGGACTGTTAAAGGCTAAAGATGATGTTTTCTGTCTGGTGCATACACGACAAGATCAGCAACAGGACAAGAATACATTTTTCATTATGACATATAGCGGAATCAGAGTTTGGAACATGCATATGATTTACATTTCATTTCAGATGCCCTTCAAAGGTTCATCGCTGCACAAAATCTGACTGTCACCAGAACCTCAAAATTTCCGAGTAATAACACAGCTGGCCCAGACTATTTGGCAGTCAAGGACAGCAGGGGGGAATACCTTGAGACCATTATCTCCACCGTGACTGAACTCTATGAGGTCACGGAGTATGATGATGATGACACCGATGATACTTACACTGATGATGCTGGAAACAAAGCACTTCGAAATAGGATGAGGAAAACGGTGAGGGTTGTAAGAATTGAAAATGGGATGTGGTGATGTTTTAGATAAACGAAGAGTGCCAGATGCGTAAATGGTCTTGAACGTTTATTTGTGTGTGTGTGTGTGTATAATTACAAGATTATTATCCTTATATATAAAAAATAACATGATACGTCACATCACTTTTCTTAATAACATGTCATCCAGTGTCATGTTTAGCGTCATGTTTACTAATCTGCTCCCTAAGTTAAAGGACATTTTTAATGTCATCCTTTGTTTCGTGACTCGAAATTCTATCATGTTCACTACATTTGCAGCACAGTGGTAGCGACTGCGAACTATTAGTTATTATCTAAAAGAAAAGTACTTACATAATCAATCAGTAAATCTAGCTGTTATAGTACAAGCTCTGCTTAGTTTAAAACTAGATGGCGTGGTGTGTTATATGTCTAATTTTTTTTTTCAATATGTATCACTTCTCCTTAAGCACGTCTGCCTCATCCTTTCTCTGTATTGCCCACTCCGTCAACTGTCAGACGATGCGTTAAGATATAGTGTCGCGTTGTATTTTTTTTATGAAATAGGGTGCAAACGAGCATGCTTATCGCCTCACGGTAAACGATTACCGCCGCCCATGGACACCCGCAACACCAGAGGTGTCACAAGAGCGGTGCCAGCCTTGGGGTGAGGAGGAGGATGAGGGGAAGGGTGAAAAAACCGGTGAAACACATCGCAGACGCTGTTTCACACCGGTTTTTTGTGAGGCCGTGGTATTACTCCAGTCGAGCCGGCCCATGTATGCCGAAGCGTGGCTCTCCCACGGTAAAACAATTATAGGTTGTGTTTGATGTCCAAAATATTTATTTATATAAATTTTTTAGCAAACACTTAGAATTAAGAAGAAAAAGAAAAAAACGAAGAGGGTTAGTAAGACGCAGAGGACGCTGACACCGACTACATTTAAAGTTCCTTCTGGGTTACTGATCCACGGGCAGTTCCATACGTTCCCGCCTGGGTGGCCATATTATTATACAACGGTAAGTGTCCCTACTCCGAAACTTTGTCTTAAATTAGGTTGTTGATTAACAACCTTTGAGGTAAAACGATAGGAGCTTGTCGCTGAACTGAACCTGGTTTTAAGCCGCACCTCTCAATAGGGTTATGAGAATTTGGTTCAGTTCAACGTCAAAAAAGCACACATAAAATCTCTGGTCCTTTCCCTCTTCATCAACTAAAGGATAAGTTCGATATTATTCTGGATACGTATTTGCCAGGATATGCTCGTGAATGCATTAAAATCCACACCAAGACTGCCTTGTCAGATGTACTGAAAATGGTTCTTCTGGCCCAGGCATCGGTGTCTTCTTTATCAGACCCAGATTCGCTCCTGCGTGGAATACGGTTCTCATCTATGCGATGTATCCGCGCAGTATTTGTTTGATAATTTCGATTGACATTACCGACAATCCCGAAGCCGCTGAATCCAGCATATTTCAGTCCTCTATAGCCTTTATCATAGCTAATACTCTGGTGAACTCTTCCTGGCCAAACCTTTTTCTTTCCTCTACACGCCAACAAGTGCTAGCCTTGGCAGTCACTACTATATAGTAGTTAACATACTTTCTCGAACAAAACGATTCAGCTCTTCATTCCTGTGTCGTACATTAGTTTAGGTGTTTTCTATTCATATCAGTATATGAGTATTTATATCAATTGTTTAGTATCTAGTACCAGTTGTTTAGGACTAGATGGCATTGTGTGTCAGTATATGTAATAAAATATCAACTTAACCTGCATGTTTCAGACAACGTGTCCAACATTACCTACCACCCCTTACAAGTTAGATGTAAAGGGTATGCTGAAGATTCTAGAACATCTTACGTAAGTAGTGTTTAATCATGGTCCAGGAGATGTATTCTTTACGTCGTTGGCTTATAGAATTAAAACTTTCTTGCCGGTCTAGGTACGATTACGACATGAACTTGGTGCAGAGGTTCAACGAGAGTATGGAACAGTATGGCGTACCTACTTGTCCGAGTTATACGTATATCCATGGGAAGCAAATTCTTATTGAAGGAGGCAAAACCACGGTGTATGACTTCGACAACACCACCGTTGTGGCTAAGGTACGTACGGCAGATAGGAGAGTAGACTGAGAGGGAGAAGTGGACTTGCGGTGAAGTAGTTGTTGGGTCGATTTCGACTGAAGTGACCCCACTCAGTCCGTGTGGTGACGGATTAAGAACATGGAGAACCATCACACTTGTTCATCCCATAGGATTATTAAGCCTTATTAAAAATAACAGAAACATTTTTGCCCAGCTAGGTAATGTTCTGGATGTCTTGTTGTTGTTCTTGGATCCCTGCTATTTCAGATCCAGGATGGCACACCATGTGGTTTTGTGGGTTCGATTCCGCCACACTAGCTTGTTGCACCTGTGGTGGAGTAACAGCTTGAGGGGTTTCTATGTGTAGGAAAATTTGGAATCTCGGCAAACTAGGCTGCAGAAGAAACGAGACAGTTTTTTAAAGAAAAATCATACCACCAGGCCGCCAAAGTGCGGGTCACTATGCTGCATTGCCTGCATTCGCGATAACGATGGTGACCGCGACTTTCGATTCTACCTATCCTTTCTGTCAGGCAGTGTAGTTATTTTGGCATGCATTTAGAATTTTTTTTCCTCGGTCTACCAGTGTTTCGTATGTGGTCTGACATCGACCCACATACCTCAGGATGCGTACTGCGCTGATGCATTCGCTGGTGATTTCCTCCCCTTGGTACCAGTGGACCCTCGCGCCAGGGGACACATCGCCAGGTATAGAAAGTATTGCAGGTATTTGGACAGGTGAGATATTACTTGAACCATAATTTTAAAATGAATAAAGCCTCAATGAAGTTGTCATCAAAACGAACTACATGAATAGTGTAGTTGTTTACGGGGTGAGCTCGCCGGTTACGAGTGAACTAAATGTTTTGAGTTCGAACCCTACATGGAACAATAATTGTGCATTAAATAAATAAACAAGGTTGTTTATTTATTTGATGCACAATCATAATTAATTAATTTTAAACAAACAAAACTTATTATCATCATCATTTAGATCCGAATCCCAACTCAAACTTGTGCACACAGAAAAACAAGTAATGAATTATTTAAAAAAAAAAGCCGACTGCGTTAATATCTGCTATCTTTAATAAATTCAGTTTAAAAATAAAGCATATTCGTAATCATAGTTAAAATTTATTTTTTTTGGTACCACTCTCGATGTATTTTGAAAACATATTTTTTTGAGATTACTTTTTGTCGACAAAAATCTTGAGCTTTGTTTTTTTTTAAACTTCGATGTACCCAGTGTCACTCCCACGGCTAAGATGAATCTATTGACACCACTCACATAAATATACGACAAGCCGTTTAGGCGTGCTAAAGAAATATACATATATACACACAAAAAACATAACTCTCCTTCTTTCACAGCAAAAAACCCGACTGCGTATAATTTTTATATATAAATATACTACTAATAACCATATTACTGCATATAATAATATGGTTATTTTCCAGTCGGAACCCAATAGAAATACCAGAACATCCTCGGGCGGTCTACGGCAGGTTCTCTGGAGGATGCTCAGTTAGGTGGACAGATCTATCAGGGGTATACACCCAGAGGACTTGCAGGAGCAAAAGGAGAGCGGTCACCGGCAACCATTTCGGTAGCAAGAGGATGGCGAAATTAGAAATGGCACTTAATGTGAGCAAGATAATAACTCACTACGATTATATTAATTACAAGCTTCGAACCGAAGTGTTACCTGTAGGCCTAAGCTAGTTTATAGTAGCCTAAAAGATTGCTTATATCATCAGCTACCAATCAGTAACAGTCCCGTCAAAATCGATCCAGCAGTTCCAGAGATTCCAGATGATGCCATAGAAAAATTTGATGTAAATATTTACGCATTGGTGATCAGCTGTTAATTTGAAGTTACAACAAAACATCTCAACTTTATTTATTTCTTTAGGCAAAGTTGTGTGGGTCAGTTTGCTGTAATATATATCTATAGATATAGAATTTTATATATAAAACAGTTAATAAGCTTACCTGACCTATAAATAAGTTCTATAACAAAAAAAAAAATTGGCAAAATTTAAGAACTTAATACTCTTCTAGCCAAACCCTTGAAGGTGTAGGCATGAATGTATATATAAGCTGTGCTGAACTGGAATTTCCTCATCTCTCTCTTTGTTGTTTTCTCTCTGAGTAGCCTTTTACAACACATATGGGATGAAGAAGGTGACGACATCATTGATATCCATTTTTTTTGTTCCAGCATCTCGACAACGGCTGCATAATAAGTCCAATGGCGACACTATTGCCTTTGTCTAGAGGTATTTCCTTATACGCGCGTTTCCATGCCTGCGTGTGCACTGGTGCTTGGTGCAACCAGGCCAAACTGGTCGTGCCTTGGATGACGAACATCATATATACGTTCTGGTTTTACAGCTTCTTTAAAAATAAATAAAATAGTCACCAGAAAAGGGGGTACACATCGTCATTGTGTACGTTTATATTAATAAATGTGATTGTTGTTTTAGTGTAAGGTTTTTTATTACCTAACTGCGTTACAAGAAGGGTTATAAGAATAGGCCCGATGACTAATTTTGAAAAACTGTTTTATGATGTTTGGATGTGTATCCTATTGTCAAAAACAGTAAAATTACTACAAAAAAGATGTTTTAGTGGGAAAAATTGCGATTAAGTTCAATATTTACGCCAAAACGCTCGGTGGTGTCATGGCGTCTGTTTATGACAGACGTGACGTCACCATTTGCCAACCAGTGTCAATTATAGCTCTTTAAAACAGTAAAGTGATCGTCGATTATATTCGAACAAAGTGAGCTTTATACATAAGTGACGTAACTCGCTCTGGTTGGTGTTCAATTTAACATGGCGGATTGCTGTATTTTGTAATTTTATATTTGTTTGTTAACTATTAATCTCGCTCTAAATATGAAAATAAATTCAATTTTTGCACTCTATGAACCCCATTTCATCGGATAAATACATAATTTTAGTGGTTATAGGATATTGTCATCATGCGTATTGTAATTTTAAACATCTTAACACCTCACTGACGTCTGTCTGACTTTAATAAGGCAGAGCTTGCACTGCAACGGCTAGTCTGCTGACAAACATCAATTTTACCCACGGCTCCGCCCCTGTGTATGTCGGTTATTGTAGTACAGAGTAGCCTATGTCCTTCCTCACGAAACAAAGAATCTTTATGCAAAATTTCATTGAAATCTGTGCAGTGGTTTAGTAGTGAAAGCGTAACGGACAGTAAACTTTCGAATTTATAATATTAGATTTACATTAGAATACATTGACAATAAAATATCGTGCTAGTCTCAATGAGTGGGGATCGAACCTACAACCCCCGTCGTAAATAAAGGTTTCGTTTTAATAAAATCATTGTTTTACATAAATATTTTGATTTATGAAGTTGTCTAACCAAGTTCTTACATTCAGCCTTGGAATGGTGGAATGGTGGAATGGTGGAATGGTGGAATTAATCAAGGAAAGTGCCCATCCACACCCCTCGGTTCTGACATTTGTAACTTATACCACTAAGTGGTTCAGTTATAGACGATAGGGTTTTATCGGCTTAAATAAAATGCGCAATATCATCCCTTACAGTGTGGTTGAGCCATAGCTAATAAGTAGTAACTGCCTCGGTGGCGCAGTGGTAGCGTAGGCGGCTGCCACTGCGCCACACTGGACCAAATGTTTGTATGATCTGCAAATATTTGTTTCGGAGTTTGGGTGTCTTCTATGTATAATATGTATGTATTTACAAGAAAAGGTATATATGTATTTGTATCTGTTTTCTAGTACCCATAGTACAAGCTCTGCTTAGTTTGGGACTCGGTGGCGGTGTGTGTTAAAATGTCCGAAAATATATTTATCTATTTATTATAAAAGTTAAGTCATAGCCCAGTTGCACTCGATGATTAGATACAACCATATACCTGGATGGGTGACCGCTGGTGGCGTGATACCATGAGCGTCTCCGTGATCAAGACAGTTATCATAGGATATCCGTCTTGAAGCTGAGTTGGAGGCCTTTGAGCGACTTGAAAACATCCAACGGTAAGATTACGTAGCCACAACGTTGTCTTGCCAGTACCTAACCCGCATTCGGAGAGCGTGGGGATGTAAGGCCTTAACCCTTTCCCGAGAGGAGACCCGAACCCAGCAATGGGGCATTATGGGTTGTTGATGATAGGGTGGTACGATTATGGAGCACAAGAAATTATTTGAACGTCCTGGTTACAGCTGGATGCACGAAGGAGAAGAGGCCTATGTCCGTCAGTGTACTGCCATGATTATAATTATTCCAAATCCCAAAAATGTTTAGTATAGTGGTAAATTGAGTTCTAGTTATGTATGCTGTGTTTATCAAATATTTTGAAGTAGAAACTTATATCGTGGGAGGGCCACGTCATGCCGTGGGAAAACCATGCTTGGGTACGAACAGGCCGGCTCGGCCGTAATAATACCACGGTCTCACGGAATACCGGTGTGAAACAGAGCTTGCGCTGTGTGTCGAGTGAGTGAGGATCCCCTTCCCCCAAAGGCCGGACTTTTGATGTCTCTGGTGTTGCGGGTGTCTATGGGCGACTGTAACCGTCGTATCAGATGATGTGGCTGCTCGTTTGCCACGTATTTCATAAAAAAACCTTTAGGTGCGTTTAGGACTTTAGGGGTGTATAAAACTCGTGGAAGTCACGTCATCGTCACCGAACGCTTTCCATAAGCTATGTTTAATATATACTTATTTTTAACACTCATTTTATATGAAGAGCAAGAGGAACATTTCAGGTGAGGTTTTGAGTTTTCACTTCTGTTAGCGGTCCTGATGAATACTACGCTGTAATAATTTTTATTCGACTGCGAAAGAAGGAGGGTTATGTTTTTCGAGTGTATGTCTTTATGTATATTTCTTTGGCACGCCCTAGAGCCTAAACGGCTTATCGTATCTTTATGAGAGTGATGTCAATAGATTCGTCGTAGTTGCGAGAGTGACACTGGGTACATAAAGTTTTAAAAAAAGAACTAAAAAATAAATGTTTTTAATATACATCGAGTGTATCAAAATAAATAATTTTAACGGTGATTACGCATATATATAACTTACATAGACGCAATCGGGTTTTAGTTTTTTAATAATTCATTACTTGTTTAATATATCTTTTTCCGTTACCGACTGCACTAGTTGCTGAGGATTTGATCTTGCATGAGACAATACCCGTAGTGTAGTTGTAGTTCACAAATCGTTGTTATCAGTCTGAATGTTCTATGAGTCTCTTTTGCAAAAGTATTTTATATACTTGGGATATATAGACATGGGACGTATTCCTTATGCGGGAGTTATCTCTTCAAAATATATAAAGTCACGCCTATATGCAGAGAAAAATGATCTTCATTGACGGTCGTGATACACTTCTTTAGTTTCCTTCACATTCATCAATCGATGCATTCATGCTCATCGGTTTCTGGTGCTTTTCACACGGCCCCTCTTCAGAGTATCGCCATTTTTGCTATATATGTTCGCTGTGGACGACTTCTTTCTACTTACTTCCACACACATTCGCTCTATAAATTTATTTCACGAGTCTATCAGCCATTCTCTCTAAGTAGCCATACAACCTAAAGTATATTAGCTAAATACCAGTGCATTTTTTATACATAGAGTTCTTATTCTACATAAATATTTATATATATTACCTCTAGGCCGCACAGTGATTTCCCTTGCCTTCCTCGCGGTGGGTGTATCCGACCAATAATTTCAGCCAATCACAGCGCTGTAAACAGGTGGGCGCGAACCGCCATTTTGTAAAATACCGGAGGGAAAATAGAAAATGCCTTGCTTTGAATTATAATGATTTATAGTCACGAAAATATGAGCCCGGCGAATTTTCTTGCAATGATAGATATTTCAACTCAAGAAGACAATGCAATAAAAGCTATAGGTACGTACAATAGTTGGTGGTAATATAAAGAAAATACCTAATAAAAAAATTGATCTTGGTGTAACGTCTCTTTTCCGTAAGGAGTATATACGTCCACATTTTCATGATAATATACAGTCCAGCTTAGTAAATAACAGCCAGGCAGGGCACATAAATATTTCCAAGCAATTGCCCGCGGTTCACATGCGTGTATGTTAGATATAGCTATAACTCTGATGTATATGTTAAATTACTGTAAATATTCATATTAATCAAATCAAACATCCATAGACCTACACAAACTTTCACATTTGTAATGTTAGCTGGATGTAAATAAAGACACAATGAAAATTACTATTCTGCCCATGAAATTTATCGCGGTTGGGAATGGAGTCTGTGACCTTTGTATATATAATATATATCTGATTGTAATGAACCGCAATCCACTGCTGGACATAGGCTTCTCCAATTGCATACCACTTAGTTCGATTTTCGGCGTTTTATATACCTAGTCACACGTACTTGCTTCTTTACAGAATTTGGAAGTACCTATGCGGAAGGGATTTGTCCTCGGATATTAAAACTCAAAATCATTTATTCAATTAAGACACTAAGTGACATTTATGAACGTTAAGTTGAAGCTACATATAAAAATCATGGATCGACACAAGCAGACGCCACAGATGTACTGTATTGTCAAAGTGAATCAGGTAAAAACACCTCATTCACTGTCTGCCTGTGTCGATCCATAATCTCCAGTTTTCAAAATGCGTAGAGCCTTATGAGAAGAACACTGGCAAAGAAACTCATGGCCACTCTTTTCAAAAGTCAGATAGTTAAATACAATAGATTAAGAGTGTGCAAGTACTTGCCACCTGAGTTTCATTTCATTAAAATACTCGAAAAACTAATGTACTACCAAAAAAAAACACTCAGTGATACCATTGAAGGTTTGAATTTAAACATTGGAGATCGTTTTTTGTTTTTTCGAAAGAAAAAAGGATCTCCAACGTTTAAAAAATGGGGACCCCATTTCATGTCATCCACATTTTTTATAATTTTTATCATTAACTTCATCAAGACGAAGACTTGAGGACTCAAAGACTTAGGATTGAAGACGTTAAATACTTGACATAGGCAGAAATAGCTGATCCGGCTGGTTGCCATCTCATCAAAAGAAGAAGAATTTAAACATAGCAACGAAAACCGCGGAGGGCAGCTAGTCGAATAATAAAATCGAGATTTGTTCGATATCCTCGATATTTATGCCAAGTGTCCCTATCTCCGCGCCCCTCGACCCATAAATCTTCGCAATACTACAATTTTACTATCGATATCAGTTCGCCATCTTAGTGACACTGTATTTCGGAGTGTTTCGACGAAATTGTTAGATTCACTGATAAAATTGTTTTGGTTTGCTGTTTTTTGTGATTTTACTGTTATAATTGCTATACTTACTAGAAATGTTGGTAATTTTATTGAATGTAATATAAACATTCAGTCAAATTTTAAAAGCTAGTATCTAAACCTACGTCTATTTTAAACTTTGAAATTAATTATTCCATCTCTCTAGTATTACAATAGTATCACATATCTTCAGTCTATCTAGTATTTTTTTTCGGATTAACATTTTATCGGACGGTCTTTGGTGATTGGTTTTCATCTTAGATCATCATAGGGTTCCGTAGATCAAAAGGAAAAAACGGCAGCTCTTATAGGATCACTTTGTTGTCCGTCTGTCTATCTGCCTTTTGTCAGGAACGCGGAGGCATCAGGCTGAAATTCATCTCATATACTCAAGTCTACTGTCACTATGAGCTGTGAAAAAATTAAACTTCTAAGCCAACACAAGAAAAATATACAGCCGTTTGTGCTGCAAATTTTCGACACTCGCAAGGGAATCAAAACCTACAGGTTACTTTACGTGAACTCACAATCTTGAAACTTGGTACGAAGCGCCATCTTATAGCACAGATAAAGAGGAAATTGCGAAAAGTATAAATTATCTGTGACATTATGTAATAAGACGTTTATGCTGCAAATTTTCTACACTCGTAAGGGAATTAAAACCTACGGGGTGCTTCCCGTGAATTTAAATGCTGCGCTCGGATCTAAGTGCGGGTTGGGGACTACAGGGCTCACTTACCTAAAAACCGTTACCAGTTATCAGTTTTATGAAAAAAATGTTTTCTTCCCTTCTTCTTTTGATGAAATGGCAACCAGCTAACCAGCTATTTCTGCCAATGTAAATTCTTTCTTTCTTTCTTTCTTTCTATTAAAAAGACAACTCCCGCATTAGGAATATACATTCCTGTGTCGCGGGGATCTTTACAAACATACATGAAACGGACACAAAGTACACCCAGACTTAGTACAACAATTTATGGATTACACAAAGTGTTGTCCCATGTAGGATTTGAACCCACAACACTTGGCGCAGTAGGAAGTGGCGTGGCGACCACTGAAACCACTAGGCCAACCGTGTAGTCTTATCAATTATTTAAAGTCTACAAATCTAAAGTCGAGTTTGAGTCTTCAAGTCTTCGTCGTGATGAAATTAATGATAAAAATATGAACGACATGTAATTGTTTTATTACTTTATTACTTCATGCACAAATACATGCATCGGCGGACTTAATGCCTAAGACATTCTCTGCCAGTCGACCGACTAGGCAACGCGGAGAAAGATGAGATAGGTTCGCATAATATTCAACTTTAACAAAAAAAATGTTTGATTAAGGGCTATTGTTGTCTACCCTCATTGAAAATGGCATTCCCTCATAATGCATTGGCATTGAATATCAAAGTCTGAGGTGTCTTCTTTCTGATCATTTATTAAATATATTTTTCTAGCGTGGTTAAGATAATAAGATAATTAATTTAAATCACGCTTAGACCAATCGAAGCCTATAATTTAATAAAATTGCAGACAAAGCCAATGTCGTTGTATTCATATCAGCATTATAATTTTATATCATCCATAGAGAACTATAGACAATTAAAAACTTTTTATCAAACGACGCCCCCGGCTCCCATCTTTGCCGTCACGGTAATTATAACCACAATAACATCAACTATCACCCCATTTATTTGTAATGTCATGAACAGTTAACTGTTGAACAAATTGCGGCGACAAATGACTCGAGTTTTTTAATGATCAACGTCTTTGATAGAGCTGTATACAAGATTTTTTATTAGGTGACATTAAACATTAGCGGAGTTTATTTATGACAGTTCGTAGACTACTAGGGGGTGTTTGCTAAACAATGTTGATGTTTTGTTATATTTTTAAATTAATATTTAAAATACCTACTTTGGTCGCATACCGTTCGCGTAGATGTCGGATCGCGACGAAAAGTAGCCCATTTCCCTCTCTAAAGTCTAATCTACCTTTAAACTGAAATTCATCCAAATCTGTTTGGTGGTTTAGCCGTGAAAGTAATAATAATAATGATGAGTGTTTCGAACATTTAACATACAACGCCATCTAGACCCAAGCTAAGCAGAGCTAGTGTTATGGGTACAAAACAACGGATATAAATACATATGAAGTTTTATTTCCGTAAACACATACATATTATACATAGAAAACACATAAACTCCGTAACAAATATTTGCAGATCATACAAACATTTTGTTCCGACCCGGAAATCGAATCTGAGACCTCATGCGGACGTTACCACTGCGCCACGAGGCAGTGTAACAGCGGGCACATGTTATTTTAATTAAGGGTTAGTTAGAACTAATAGACCCGCAGGCCTAGAAGAAAGTTAGATTGGCACTTGTAGTTCTTCATTTTCAGGTGTCCATTGGCGGTGGTAGTCACCGACTATCAGGCGACCTCTTAATTTGCTCGTCTATGCCGTAACTAAAAGAAAACTATTTAATTTAAAAAAAATATAATCCGACTAGGTAAAAACTTTTCACCCATGCCTTTATTACAAATCTATTGACACCTCATTCATTAACACGTTTCAGTAGTTTATTACTCGTCCTTTGTATTCGTATAATTATAAAAACAAAGCCACACTACGGACAATGTTTGCCACCCTAGACCCAGTGAACCCTCCCCTAAGGAAACAAATAATATTTGCAAACTGCTGTTATAATCATTAACAATATTTTAATTGTCTATGCCCGACGGCATCTATTGTCTGTGGTTTTATTAGACCATAGTGCAGTGACGCGCAGTTTTTTAAAGATGATCTTGTTGTTTATGGCTTTTGTTTATACAATTTGCTACATCACTATAGTATAATTAATAAGATAATGACAATCCATGGTAATATAATTGTATTTTTAACAAAAAAGAAAACCGACTTCAAGAACTGGACCAAATTGAAACGGGGCTAGACGGGAATATACATATGAAGCTTTCAAATAAAAATTGGAAGTTCTGAGGGAACAAATGTTAAAGAAACAGTCGAATTAAGGACCTCCTTCATTATGCTCGTTTGCAACCTATTCCATAAAAATAACCACATGACGCTGTCCAGACGTGTTGGTATATGGTCAAGTGTTCCTTCTCTTCGCAGTGCTGTTGTCCTGGTAGTTTGGTCCCTCAATCGGCTCTTACGACACCCACGGCCTAAATAGGGGTAACTTCAAATTTTTAATTAGTCAATACTGATTAATAACATGTACACATTTCCTACCTTTTTGACAACCTTTCTTAACAAACGGGCTCATTGCAAAGCCGTAAGTAAATTCATACTAATATAATAAATTAGAAAGTAACTGTCTTTCTGTTACTCTTTCACGGCTAAACAGCAGAACCGATTTTACGACGAGACGTTACAAGTGTGTTGCCGGCCTTTGGGGCGTCCCCTCGACATCTCGAGGGGGGCAGGGGGAGGGGCTAGGGTATGGGCTCTGGTATGATCACTATGAGGATACCGATTTTATTGTAATACACAGCACAAGCGCTGTTTCGCACCGGTTTTCTGTGTCTGGTGGAGCCGGCCCATTCGTGCCGAAACGTACATTGTTTCGGACCGAAATACGATTTAAAAAAAATAGTCATGGAGATAATATGGTTCTTGAGGAAGGACATAGGCTTCTCTTTACCGAAATAACCGACATACACGTTAGCAACAGCTAGTTAGTGAAATAAACTGGCAACATAAATAAAATCTTACTAAATCTGTCATTTTTATTGGCAACACACAGTAAAGTCAGAAAATATAAATATTTTGTTTTTATCTCTCCAAAGTTGATGTTTTGTGTCTTCGGTTGAGTGAGTTCAGCAAATCAATCAGTACCCGGCGCTGGATGACTTGCGCCCCTGTTGTACAGACCGACACATATCTACATACAAATATTAATATATATCGCACAATAAAAGTTTATGAGCGAAATGTTAGCGTAGTTGCGAAGTTACAAATTGTTCCCGGCTTTGGATGGTCGCCATGGTTTTGGATTAAATTGGGATTCGCACTCAAATTATTTAGCCTTTGATCGATGAGTATGAATTTGTAAATGCCTCGTCGGTACCGGTTACGTATACAACTGCCGATTAAGAAGGTTTTTATTCTAAGAACGGGCTTGATAACAACCCAGAGTATGGCTGGTTGATGGTATTTCACGTCCATGATCAAAGAACACGTTAAGCCGTCGACCCCAGTTGTCCAGAACATCTATTGCAATCGTTATTGCGAAGTCAGTGCTCTAATATATACTGACAACCAGTTCAATCTTGTAATTCAGTTCACCGGTTGAACTAGTAGCCGACTCTAAATAACCTTGGGAATAATAAAGGCTAGGCAGTTGATGATCGAGGAGTCATGCTTTGGACACATGGGCCGTCTCGACTGGAATGAATACAGGTGTTTGCAGGTGCTGCGAGACGCATGCCATTCTGACGTGAAGTTCATATCCAACTCGAAAGAACAAGTGCTTCATTCACTGTTCTTAAAAAAATAAATTAGTTTATTATTTAAAGAAAATAACAGAATGTTGGTATTATATAAATCTACTATTACAAAATATAGCGCTTTTTCTGTTTTAACTAATCCAGCTCGCACGCTACAGCACCCACCCACGAATACACAGATTTATAACACTCGGGAAGTCCCAGTCTTGGAACCCGCGACGAAATCAATCAAAAGAAAACTGGAGGAGTTGCTTAATTGACAAAGGATATAGTGTCTGGATATCATAAGAAATATTCTTATTTAATTCTGGTCACCCTACTCTTACATCTTCACAAGGCCCCCACCCCGGTAGTGACGTCACGCCGGATATGTCTAACCGGAAGCTACGCGATCTGCTCAAAGCACTTGTTTATGTGAGCTTGCACTTTTGTTATTGACTATTACAGTCGTTTTTTTCAATTGTGACTCTGCATTTTGTTTATCTGTGGAAATTCTCTATGGTTTTATTTAGTTTATGAAATATGAATGATTCATCGTTGAGAATCATCAATTAAAACGTTAACCGAAAAAAGTTTTATTATTTCGGTTTATTGTTTTAACAGAATTTGTATTGAAAATAAGTTTTTTTAAATAATTTTTTTCATTTATTTTTAATTTTATATACCCATAGTAACTCTTACGACTAAGACGAATCTGTTGACACCACTCACATAAAAATACGACAAGCCGTTTAGGCTCTAGAGCGTGCCAAAGAAATATACATACATACACTCGAAAAATTTAACCTTCCTTCTTTTGTAGTCGGGTACAAATTAGACTTCAGCTAGCCATGGCCTTTGGCTCAATTGAAACAGAAAAAATCCAGCCAAGTGTATGTCAGCCCACCCATAGACTAGGGCTCTGTAGTTACCAATTTATTTCGTAATTTTTACATGAAGTATAATAAACGCTCAGTCTGTTTACCATAGTACAGGCTCTATCTAGTTTGAGATCAGACGAACGAGTGTGAGATATGGCAATAATTAGATATTATTTACATGTATTGCTTTTTGTACTCAAAATTCAAGTTATGCAAAACATAATAGACCTAACACAGTTTATAAAATATTCTATAAATGGCGTCCATAAAACGAGTATAAATAAATGAATATCACAACCAGATGACACAACGCCATCTAACTACAAACTAAGCAGAGCTTGTACTCTCGCTAGATAGCTAGATTGATTGAAAGAATACTTATATATGTACTTTATTTGTAAATAAATACATGTTATACATAAAAAAACACCTAAACTTAAAAACCAATATTTGCAGAACATTTGATCAAACCCAAGACTTCATGCACGAAACAGTCAAAACGACTAGTTAGTAAGTCCGATTCAAGAACGACAATCTCGACCACAATGTGGACACGTTGAAAAGCGTACCCGAACGTTCCCAAAAATCTACAAATTAAGATATCTATCTTGAAATTAATTCTTGGCAGCATATTTAAGAGTGTATCCTCGAACATGTCAGCGGATAGAGGGGGAGTATGTAGACAGGAGTCAATGAGTCGTGAACGTTTGATAGGAGGGGAGGTACTGATTTATGACGTACAGACACCGGGGTTGGGCGTTGTAAAAACTTTAACAATATTATGTTAGAAGATCAGGGATTAATGGTTTCACGTCTGAAATATATGTAGAAATGAGTTTATTTTCAACTCTATGCGCATGTGTGTATCGGCGGACTTTATGCTCTGTACATTTTCTACCAGAGATACATAAGCTGTGTAAAAATCTTGAACGGAATTTGCACCGAGGTTTTATGAGACTTACCAAAAACAGTATTAATAAAGTTAATTTTATCCTTAAATATATAAAAGCAACATGGATATATAATAACCACAATTTTCTTTAGCAATCTTCATTTCTAGTAGTCAAACCCAAATAATATTGGGGAAAATAAAGGCTTTAGAATAAAACTTATAATTTCTTATACATCAGTCACTTTACAGATACAATATCTAGCCCGATCTTGATTTTCTTTCCATCTTATGGTTGCCCGTCAGTGATGAACAAAGCAACTATTTATTTATTTTTATGGAATGGGGGGGCAAACGAGAAGACGTATCGCCTGACGATAAGTGATAATCGCCGCCCACGGACACCGACAACACCAGAGGCGTCACCTTTGGAGGATGGAGAGGGGGATGGGGGGAAGGATTGGGGTATGGGTCTCCGTTGTCCTCACTCACTAGGTGTTTCACACTGGTTTTCTGTGAGGCCGTGGTATCACTCCGGTCGAGCCGGCCCATTCGTGCCAAAACGTAGCTCTTCCAGAAACCTGGATCACATAAAGTGTTGTATGTGCATGTGAAGCGGCTCGGCTACCACTTAAACTACTATGCCAACTGTTCACTCGAAATACAAGTGGTACCTTCTCCAGATGGTGACAGATTAAAAATACTGAGGGTCACCACCCTTATTCACCCCGTGGTTGTTGTAAGAGCCGACTGAGGGAGCAGAGACACACAGCACAGCTTTCTGAAGCTCCTCCTAACTGCAGGTTATAGTATAAGCCCTGCTTGCTAAAGAACACTTGTATGATATCAAGCGTGGTATCATTGGATTGGTTGTGTCACACTAGTAGGGATTGAAATAAAACCAATGTGCACTATTTTGTGGGTTTGTAAGACTCCATGGTTTAATAGGCAATGGAACTAAATACCAATCTTGTTCTATCATGCAAAACTTTTATAGACCTTGTATCACACAGTAACGTGTGTAACACAACGATAGCGCGATCTAAGTTTGTAACAGCTCCACCTATGGAACGAAAAGAAAAGTAATATTTAAATTGTGGCTTTAATCACACTATGTTGATGTTGGTATAGAACAAGGCTTGTGTTCAAAAGTGGACTGTTAACAACGGATGATGTATGTGATATAGTATCTATGTTCTTTGTGTTTATTCGTCAAATTGTTTGTCATACAAAGTGTTGTCCCATGTGGGGTTTGAATCCATAACACTGATCGCACTAGAAAACGACGTGGCGTGTGTCTACAATACTACGCCATCCTTGCGGTATAAACTACAAAATAATTTTAATTACGTGTGCTTATAAATTCATTGCTCACTCTTTAAGCTTCTATACCGTGGGAGAGCCACGCTTCGGCATGAATGGGCCGGCTCGACCGGAGTGATACCACGGCCTCACAGAAAAGCGGTGTGAAACAGCGCTTACACTGTGTTTCATCGAGTGAGTGAGGATACTGGAGGCCCATACCCCGATCCAACGCCCCCTATCCCCATCCCCCCCTTCCCCCCAGGCCGCCATAGTGTGGGTCACCATGCTGCATTGTTCTTTTTCGCATTGAGGATGGCGACCACCACTCTTGGATTCTGCTCATGCTTTC
>PKRV01000791.1:154831-394802 GCA_003709505.1 Hyphantria cunea
ATAAAAAAAAAAAAAAAAAGATGGCCACCTAGAGTCATATAACCTTCTGCATTAAGTATACTATTCGTTATCGAAATAGTTACATATGCCTCGCGGTGTACCTTTACAACAACAGGTTATACCGCAGGGCGAAACTAGTCTAGAAAAAGTACCCAAGTTACACCGTATATTATCGGCTATATGCCAGTGAAAGTCCCGTCAAAACCGTCCCAGATATCAGCCGGAACAAACAGATAGGGAGACAAAAAAATTAGAATTGCATTTTTAATGTAATTACTGTATATATTTCATATGCATTGACTGAAAAGCTGTTAATTTGAAATTACAAACTTCAAGTTTATTTACTTGTATAGAAGTTTCGTCCTCAAATACCTGGTATATTACATGATGAGTCTTGAAAGATAAAATAGAGGAGTTAAAAGAAGAGTTGATGTTAAAAGAAGACTTATGAATAAGTGATCAATTGTATCATTGAGTGGTTTTTTTCTTAATACGTTAGTTTTTGGAGCATTTCAATAAAACGAAACAGGTGGAAACAGCTTGCATACAGTTAACCAATCATGTAATATTTACTAATACCTTTGTACCTGAAGATCTGACTTTAAAAAAAGAATGGCCATGAGTTTAATTACCAGTATTCTTGTCATAAGGTTCTACGCGGAAACTGGAAGTTAGGGATCAACATAGGCAGTCAGTGAATTTTGGTGTTTTCACCTAATTCAGCTTGACAATACAGTACATCTAGCGTCTGTTTGTGTCGATCTATGATTTTTACACGAAGCTTCAATTTAACGTTCATAAATGTCACTTAGTGTCTTAATTGAAAAAAATGATATTGAATTTGTTTTTCATAATTATTATGGCAACATCAACACAAAAGTGAAAAGTAAACCACTTGTCAATGCAAAGGTTCTTCTTCTTTTGATGATATGGCAATCAGCCGGATCAGCTATTTCTGCCAATGTCAAGTATTTCAAGTCTTCAATTCTAAGTCTTCGAGTCTTCAAGTCTTCTTCATGATGGAATTAATGATAAAAAAACATAAAAAATGTGGATGACATGAAATGGGGACCGTCTTTCGCAAAAACAAAAACCGATCTCCCAATGCAAAGGTTACCTGTATGCCTCGAGGTGTCATTTCATATATTTTGTTTTGCTTTTGGTATATCATAAACAGTATTTATTATTATTTTTTTTGTTTTTGGCGAACACTGCCATGCGCAATGTTATGAGTTCATTCTTCCTTCAACCAAGCGGCATCATTTAATTTGAGTGTAATGCCCCATACATCACACTTAGGCCATCGGACCCTAAGTAACGAATACACCGGCTCTCTTAACCGAGTGGGGCTCTAACCCGGTTAGTGTAAACTGATATTTATGGTGTACTCAATGTAATTATGAAATCTAACTTACTTGCTAACGGTTCAAGCGGAAACTATGAAACATCTTGATGAATTTGTAATTTAAAAATAAAACCATTTAAAAGCAGATAATTTGTATAGATTATACATAATATAACATGAAGTCGCCTTTGCTGTTTCTTCCTTTAGATCTTGCAAACGCCTAACGGATTTCAATTCAATTATTAGCAATGCGTAGAGTAATTCAAGAGGAAGGGTTATTGTTCAATAATAATGCTATCGTAGAAAAGTAAATCTGTGAATTTCAAAGACTTCCATGCGAAGGCGGGCAATAAGAAGGCACATGACTACACCGAGTCGGCGAAGTGGTTTTTAAACTATGCTTTTGTACCAAAGCCGTAAAAAAAGCCAGAAACCAGAGCCAAAGTATTTAAAAGACTGTATCATACCAAAGTATATTATTACACATTTATTTTATTATTTATTATTAAACAATATTTATTTTATATATTTTTGTATCATCGTCCACACTATGTGTAACTGGTACTCTTTATAATATTGGTTATTTATGTATAATATATTTACGCTACTACTTTTGATTACACCAGCCACTATCCAGAAATATTTCCATCCCACTGTTGCCTGGAACAGATTGCATTTTGAGCGACAAGGCCGCCAATTGTACTGACCTAGCATAAAGTCATTTATTTAGTTATCTGGTGTACAATAAATATTTTTATTATTATTAACAGTCGACTCGACGAGAAAGTAAGCACAAAGATTTTACATCACCTGAAACAAATTCATGTAAATAAAAATAAATCACAAAAATGTATGTACGTGCATAAATTCCTATGGACTGCATCAAATTGGATAATTCTTTTTTTATGTGTTTGTTATTGTCAGCACAAGGTCTGTATAAAAGGAAATTATGAGAAAACCGCAACTACTTACCTGTAGGAAGTTGTAGCGGGCTTTAATAAAACAAGCTTTTTGACAAAAAACAATAAAAAATGGCGGTACGAAGTTAGTCGGATCAGCTGGTACATAATAATAATAGCCTCAGATCAGTATAGTTCATTCGCTTAGATACGGTCGCTTTGATAGCGCCTCCATCGCATGTGCTATAGTCAAAGGAACGCCGACGCAATATTAAACGAGCCGCCTGCAGTGTACACACACAAGTAAGTAGGATTTCTCAGTTTACGTCTAAATTAATTTATTTACTTATTTAGTATGGAATCACCAACAGTCACACTGCTGCACATTTGGCCTAGTGGCCCAAGCGATCGCCACGACACTTTCTGACATTATGTTTCAAGATTAGAACCTACGACCTTCGCTTATCAGAGTCACTCACCACTGTACGAGTAAGTAACAACGAATCCAATTATCAGTCTCTACATGCCCTCACTGCACTAAATTAACAACACGCCATATGCACCGACATTAATGAGCTATAAAACTGGACACTGCCAATTATCTCGCATCTGAGTGGATAATGACCCCAGGGTCAGATAAAACTGTCCTTGTCCTGGCTTTGAACTCATTCCGCTAAGTTATTTTAGAGATTGGGTGAATTAAGCGACCATACAGTCCTGAGGTCCTAGTGCGAGTTTATTTCATTTTTTATATATTTTTTAACTTAAATCTGTCAAATTGACTATTCTCACTGACACCATCCTCACTGCAAATGTGAACAATGGCCTATAGTGGCCTAGTAAGATGCTTTTTCACACCCGCTTAAAGGACCCGGGATCCTAGTGGGAGACAAATACATGCTCTGGTAGTAAGTCCCAGGTTTTGACCACTCGACGCAGGAAGGAAGTCGAATCGTTAGGTTCGAGAGCATATGTCTGCTATCTACTCTAAAACGGTGACTTCTAAGGTCAGTATGTGTTGTCGTGTAAAGGAAATGAGAACCAGTTGGAAGAGCATATCAAATATTCGGCGTTATGATTGGTACTGAGATCAGTTCGGACGAATCACAACGTTGCATGCGATAACCGCGACGATCGATTTGATGTGAAATATACTCACACAAAGCCCTCAGTTTTTATAGTACACTAAATTTGTTTTCTGAGTAATATGTCTATAATATGTATATGTTTGGAAATATATTTGTCAGTTATCTGGTGCCTTGACCGGCTTGGGATCGGACTATTGGAATTTCTAAAGAAATCTTATTATTAATTATATCACACGTGTTATCTGTAGACATACAAAAACAGTTTGTCACGTTTAAATCACGGGGGTTTTTGGGCGAGAGGAAGTTGGTCCATTAATAAACAATTGGCTATTTAGCAATATAAAATTTAAATAGTTTAACAATAATAGACACAAAACATTAACTTAAACAAAATGACTTAGGGGAGGCAAGCGCATATACAATGTCTAACGGACAACACAACAACACCCTTAATTACGAGTATGCTGAGCTACGCTGTCCATTAAGAATTTCTTCATTATATCTACACAATTATCTTTTTCTTATATATTTTTGAAGTTATACTTCTTTTGGCGCGTTAGGGGAAAATGATGAGAGTAAATTTTTACGATGCGCGCGCACACCGTCACAAAGAACCGACACCCTGAAGTTAGCTACAGTCACATTTTAGTTTTTAAAATTTTTATGACGCCAAAGATGTATAACTCCTAACGCGTGTGCATAGTACACAGACACTTTTTTGTATTATAGTATTTAATATATTAGGTTAAATGTAACTGCATATTCTAGTTTATACCAAGGAGAAGTGGAGCAAGATAACAAAACCTACAAAAAGATTGAGGAATTTCAACCACTAATTATTATTGTAAACACTAGATATTTACGACATCCCTTTTGTAAAGTCAAGTCAAAAAATAATTTTAGTTTTGCTATTTTTTATATCCAATTCATTTATATTCAGCGATATGCGTCTAAATCAAAAACACATTCAAAATTCATCCCCTAATGAATCCACTACGCACTATAAAACTATCTTGAGACCCCCTCTTATGCTTACCCACAAAATAATATTCAACCGTTACTGTAATGAAATAGAGTCCAAATTACATTGTTAATTTAAAACGAAATATTTTGGAAAGCAAATTCAAAGTTATCGGAAAGGAATAAGGTTTAAATTCTAATGTTAATTTTGTTTCGTAGTTTGTATCATTCGTTTTGGTTTATTAATGACCCGTGTATTAGAATATCATAAATTCGTTATAAATCGGTTTTCAACGCTATTTTAGTATTCATTCATAAATATTAACGATTTATAACTATACATTTAAAATGACTTGTCCTGACTGACTGAGTCACTAACGTGGAGCCCAAATCGGGCATTTTGTCAGCTGATGATTTTTATACTGTACTAGCGACCATGCCTTTGAAGTTCTCAGATGTCCTGTACTATGATATACATGTATAACATGAATCACTCTTTCTGCAATGCGAAGAGTAGTGTAAAAGATCTAAGGGAACAGACAATGAAAGCTATTTGAGTTTATACTGTGTAAAGAAAACAGACAAAAAGAAAGGAATTTTGAAATTTTCACGGGGCAATATAAGTTTAAGACCGTTGTATTGAAGAACGCCATTTTAGAAGGTATTAACATGAAATGGGACTGGTTACTAATGGTTTGTTCTAAGGTTAATATTAATCGTGATTGGCTTAGACAGAATAACAGCAGCTGGTATGCTTTGCACTCTTTCTTCCCTTTTTTAGATATAGGGGGCAAACGAGCAGACGTATCGCCTGATCGTAAGGGATCACCGCCCATGGACAACATCAGAGGCATCACAAGTACATTACCTTTTAAGAAGGAGTACGCTCTTTCTTTGAAGGTTTGAAGGTCGTATTGGTCCGGGAACACCGTAGGCGATAGTTCGTTCCACAGTTTTGTTGTGCGAGGCAGAAAGTTCCTTGAAAAGCGCACAGTTGTGGACTGCCAACCATCTAGATGATGGGGATGAAATTTCTGCCGCGAGGGACGATGGCGGAAGGAGGCGGCAGGGATAATTCCTCCCCATGGTAAATGCGGTAGAAGCTGCACAGCGGAGCCACATCTCTACGCAGCGGCTTAGAGTCTAGCTGATTCCAAGACAATTTTGTGTTCACAAGTTCACTTCACTTCTTCTAGTTCACTCTAGTTTTTAGTAATGGTCTTATTTGATTATTTTCTCATCACATTAACATAAATAAACAAGATAATATACGGGAACAATGTTATAAGCTGTAGTTAATGTACTCGGCCGACAGTTAGAGGCGTCGTATAGTGAAGTATAGGTTTCCAGCAGCCGAGGTAAATAAGACACAATTGGTACATTGTCATTATTTATTTATTTGTGACATAAAACAGTTACATATAATAGTCTATACAAATATATATCAAATTATGTCTATAATGTATAACACACACTAGTGTCCACCACGTGCTTTATACAAGAAAAAAGAGAAACGGAGTTTTTTTTTAACAAATATGTAGAGAGGGTCTTCATTAAAAATAAAAGAATAAAAATAGCCTTTATTTCCTGTAATCTGTTTTATACTTGCTTTTTTTTAATTGATAATAATTAAATGATATCTGATCAAGTAGCATTATCGGCAAACAGGTCAGGTTGTCTTCTGACATAGGCCTGCTCTAATTCACTCCACTTGTTTCGGTCTAACGCAGTTCTTCTCCATCCATTTGGTAGATCGTCTTCCCATCTATTTACCGGTCTTCCTCTCTCCCATACCTAAGATACCATTCCGTAACTTGTCTAGTCCATTTCTCTGCTTGCAATTTCCACCCTGTGCCCTGTCCATTTCTATTTCAAGGGTCATTTCCATACAATTTGAGGGTCTTCATTGAGCAGAAAGATATTCAGAAGCTACTTTTCTTCTCTACTTTCATGCAGTTTTACTGTCTTGAAAACTAGTCATTAAAAAGTTCTTTTAATGATTTTAAGTAATGTAAAAGACAAATATAGTTCTTATCACTATTCTTTTTTTTTTTATATTTAAGCTGCCAAAATGACTCTGCCCCGCCTGATGGAAAGCATGAGCAGAATCCAAGAGTGGTGGCCACCATCCTCAATGCGAAAAAGAACAATGCAGCATGGTGACCCACACTATGTCGGCCTGGGGGGAAGAGGGATGGTGAGGGGGATAGGGGGCGTTGGATTGGGGTATGGGCCTCCGGTATCCTCACTCACTCGATGAAACACAGCGTAAGCGCTGTTTCACACCGGTTTTCTGTGAGCCCGTGGTATCACTCCGGTCAAGCCGGCCCATTCATGCCGAAGCGTGGCTCTCCCACGGTGGCATTCAACTTAAATAGGTACTAGCTTGAATTATCTCCCATTGGTGTCGATTTAACCGACTCCAAGAAAATGTGGGTTATCAATTTAGTAGTATTGTTTACTTTTTTATTGAATTTGCTCAAAACTTTGATTTGTCTGTACCTATTTGGATAAAAAAATAACACGTGATAGGGTAGTTTTTCTACTTATATTTGAAGAAAATAACACGTTTATGTTACGTTAAAAACTATAAACCTAAAAGTTAAAAGAAAACTATCAAATGTATGCTCCTAATACTAAATCCCGTGGTCAAAACAAAATATTAGCCAATAAAATAAGAGGATGCAGCCATTAGCGATAGCAGAAAGAGAATCGACGCAAAACACTTGTAACTTGGCTAATGGAGAAGGTTCTTACAATATTATGTAAAATCTTTGGCCCGCCGAGCCTTTCAAAAATTAAAAATCATTAAAAAGAAACATTTCTTCTTCTTTAGATGAAAGGGCAACCAGCTAATCAACTATTTCTGCCAATTTCAAGTGCTTAAAGTCTTCAAATCTTAAGTCTTCGTGTCTTCAAGCCTTCGTTATGATGAAAATAATGATGAAAAATGTGGATGAGATGAAATGGGTATCATCTTTTGAAAAAAAAACAAAAAACGATCTCCATAATAACATTTCTTAAATAAAAAGAATTATTGTCATTAAAATCTATAGACAATATTAGATTTCCTATCTGTGTCGCTTACGTCAACAGTCGAAACCACAATCTAAGTGTCATGCGCAAAAAATTTCCCTAAATTGCAGTAATTTATCAAAAACTATGAAAGCAGCATGCATCGTACTATCCACTACCATATTCCTCGCGATCATGGCAGTTTGTATCATGGTGAAGTTCGCCACAGACATCACAGTGGAAGAGAGAAAGAGAGAGTATGGTTTACAAGGTGGAGCCATATACCAGTTCAGTAAATCCATGGGAGTGATAAGTCTACATGATAATGCGTCGTTTTCTATAGCTGAAAGGTTTCCGTATGTAGCTGCCGTGACGAGAAACTCCTCAACCTTCTGGTCCTTCGCGTGTTTTGCTAGTGTGGTTTTGATTAAGTGGGTTGTGACTTCGGCACATTGCAGGCAAGTTTAACCGTACTAGATTAATCCTGTAGAAGAACTGATGATGGAATAATTCACCACTAATAGGCTAACTTCGCGCGTTGACCGATAAGAATACAGAATGGTTCCACCGCTATTCATCTTGTGGGTATCGTAAGAGTCGACTAATAGACTGGAACTGCGCAGGATAACAGCACTGCAAAGTGTAGGACAACTTAAAACAAGATCTATACCAACTCTTCTGGCCAGTGTGGTATAATAAGCAAAACCTCTTTTCTAAGTACAGGATTATGTCCAGCAATGGACTGTGAAACACTGTTGATGTGAGGTGAGGCAGGTTCAATTAGGATGATACTACAGCCTCATGGAATACCGGTATTATTAAATTAGTTGCTTACTTTATTCCGAATGTGCTATATGAGAGATCGGAGACTCAATCCACTTCCTTCTATCCTCATCCGTCCCATCATTGGTTGGCTTAACAACGATAACCAGCGATCTCCAAAGTTAACGGGTTTCCAATGACAACGATACTACATATCAAGTGTCGCGTCTGCACATTACATCTCCTATATATGCAAACAAGCAATTGTCCCAAAACCAACCTCTAACTTCAGTTATCATTTCCAGACGCCCAGGAGCAACGCACCGAATACTCCTCTTCCAAGACTTCGCCAGAAACTACACGCACACATACCCAGTCTTATTCTGGCGGCTGCACGAAAAATTCAACATCAGCAACCCTACACCGAAGTACGATATTGCAGTGGCAAAATTAAATGTGGACATATACCCTTTTACAATAAAGCCTTCCATTTTCGATGAGAAAGAGGTGAGGTTCCTGGAAGCGGCGGTTTGGAAGACCGTGTCTACTATGAACAAGAAGTTGTACCTGACGAATGACTTTGAAAAGTTCGAAGTAAAGTTAGCTCCATTTGACAAATGTTTCGAAGGGTATGGGGTAGAGCTGGATGAAAGTTTGTTGTGCATTGATTTATCTGATTACGATGATTGTTTCGTGCATGAGTTTGGACCAATATATTCTCAAGATAAAGTGGTTGGTATCCTTGCTGTGAAGCCACGGGATTGTGACATGAAGTTGGCTATATTCACGAATATCTCGTATTACACGAATTGGATTTTGAAATCGACTCACACGACGTATTATGGATGATGTTTAGTAATTATTGTTGTTTTATTTCATATTAATACCCTACTTTGTGAGTTTACTTCCAATCACGGATGGGTTAATGGTTTTAAGCGGTCGCCACGCCCATATTACTGTGCTGAATGTTGTGGGTTCAAATGAAAAAAGCCAACTGTGTGATCTACAAAATGTTGTTCCGACGTAGGTGTATTCTTTGTATCCATTTTATCCATGTTTGAGTGCCACTTCCGGAACCAGGATTAGGGGGGAGGGAGATGGTCTTTAATAACTTCAATTATTCTACGAATTGCTTATCATTGCATCAAATTGCATTTCTTGTGAGGCTGTCGCACTGTCATTCAATCAAGCCAAAATTTATGCCAAAACATGCTTTATACTATGGTCATATGTACAAATATTTGCACTGAACAGGTAACGAACCCACAACCCCCGAAGTTGCAAAACAAACTATTTTTTTTTTATTTATTTATCTTTATTGCATACACTTAACAGATAGAAAATAAAAAGAATTACAACATACAAATGTGACAATTGGCGGTCTTATTGCTCATGGCGATCTCTTACAGACAACCTTTATACGGATAATTTGGTAACATTAATAAGGGTACCAGTAGTAGGGTGCATAAATCTCAGATCTGTTCAAATGTGAATATTTACAAAAAAAACACTGAATTCAAAATATTTAACATTCATATATAAATACACATCTACTCATATATAAATACATACACAGACTTAATATACATATATACTATAAACAAGGTATTATAATAAAATATAAAAACTTTTTAAATACAGGCAAGGTTTTAGAGTGACGGATCGTTTCAAGTAAATCGTTCCAGAGTTTTACTGTTTGCACAGTAAAGGATTTATCTGTGAACTGGGTGGAATGATTTGGCATTGCTAGTTTCATATTCTCTGATGATCTCAGGTCCCTACAATGAGTGTTATGTAAGAACTGAAAGCGTTCTTTAAGATAAGATGGAGTGTGTGTTAATTAATATCGAGTAAATCTATTAACCTAGGAGTAACGTAGAGTTAGGAGTCACAGCAAAAATTATATCTTCACGGTAACAAAACCCGCAGCAGCCACAACTAATATTCGAACTTATTCTTTCTCTAATATATCCTTATTTAAGCCCTTCCATAGTTTGGTGCGCAGTTGACCTCCCCACAAGAAGCGTAATCCCTCGGAGACAAATATTGACGCAAAGTCACTCGGTACATTAGCTTATTGAACATCACAGATATATTGTCACTCTGGATGTGGCAGCCATCTGGTTTTTTGACGTATGTGGTAATGCTGCGTACACTAACTCAACAGGAACCTGTATATGGCGACGAGCGGCGTACAAGCGGTGCGCACTAGTCTAGCGGTGTCAGCTAGAGATGACTAAAATTGCAATCACCCGTGGGCAATGATTAATGATATTTAATTTTAACATTTTTGTGATTTTTCCAATTTTTTTAAATTATTAAACATTTTATAATCCACTGGCTTTTGCCTGCCCTTTGGCTCGCGCAGAAATAGATATTTTCTTCTTCTTTTGATGAATGGCAATCAGCCGTATCAGCTATTTCTGCCAATTTCAAGTATTTCAAGTCTTCAATTCTAAGTCTTCGAGTCTTCAAGTCTTCGTCGTGATGGAATTAATGATAAAAAATATAAAAAATGTGGATGACATGAAATGGGGACCGTCTTTCGCAAAAACAAAAAACGATCTCCCCATAGATATTTTCATCTCCGATTTTACCCCCTTAGGAGTGACATTTCCTTTCCTAGTGCTCACTTACGTTAAATATAGAGTCTACATGCCAAATTTCATGATTCTAGCTTCAGCGGTATAGGCTGTACGTTGATATTTGGATATTTTAGCCAGTTAGTCACCTTCCTCTTTTATATGTTTTATGTATATGGATATATAGAAAATTAATTATGCTAAGTGTTGTCCCACATGGAATATCACTTTGTGTGATCCACAATTTGTTGTTCTGAGTCTATGTGTTCTTCGAGTTCGTTTTATGTATGTTTGTAAAGTCCCCTGCGACACAGGATATGCATCCATATGCGAGAGTTGTCTTTTAAAAAAAACATGTAAATGATACACATATGCCCTTTGTATGTGAATTCAAAATTCTAATGTCTCTTCCAGATATAACTGTATATAGCTATGTCCCTCTCTTGTTAAGAGGTTTGTCAATAACTTATCCAGATTTACTTCGCGTTCTGCTCCAGTGCTAATATTGAATGTCACTATTTATTAAAACAATTTGTTACTACACATGCTTATACCACGGATTTTGTAAGTATATTTGTCGCCTACATACTTGTAAAATATTATTTCATTGTTGATGTAAGCCTTTTTTGAAATTATTCGGTCATAGTTTTTTATAGTATTGATACAGGCTAAAGAGCAAACGGGTCACCAAAGAGTCACAAGTCCCTCCCGCAATGGGAGCGGGATTCGGGTGCTAGTCACTCGTTGAAAAACAAACAAAGAGTTGATACAAAACAAAATAGGACAGCTTTTACATAAAAACGTATATAAAAGCATGAAATATAACTATGAGAAGTTTTCAAAGCTGTAACCCGGTACGTAAAATGTTGTGATAAAATTGGAATAGTTGATGTCACCCTGGCCATCATTACGAATCTTTTTATAACACGTTCATTAAAATCAGTTCGGTCGTTTAGGTTTTACTGTAGAATATAACTGCTGCCAATTTAGTCTAGCGGTTGACGAATGCGACTGCTAATCAGGAGGTCTCGGGCTCGAATGCCGGGTCGGGCTAAAAGTATAATTGTGTTTTCTGATTATAGAAATACTTAATAACAGCTCGGAATTTGGTAGTTGGAGTCTAAGCCCCGTGCCCCGGAAAGCACGTAAAGCTGCTCCTGCGCCTGATCTCTCCCCGGTCGTGTCGGTCAACCGTACCATCGGATTATCAGAAAGAGTGAACAGAGAGTGCACCTGTGTTTGCGTACACACTTGTGCATTATAATACCTCTTGCGTAAGTGGTTGATCTTCGTTGAAACTGGGCGCCTTGGCCGTAATCGACTAGGAGAACATCGGGGGACCATAACCGTAACCGTGGGAGAGCCACGCTTCGGCATGGATGGGCCGGCTCGACCGGAGTGATACCACGGCCTCACAGAAAACCGGTGTGAAACAACGCTTACGCTGTGTTTCATCGAGTGAGTGAGGATACCGGAGGCCCATACCCCAATCCAACGCCCCCTATCCCCCTCACCATCCCCCTTCCCCCCTGGCTGCCATATTGTGGGTCATCATGCTGCATTGTTCTTTTTCGCATTGAGGATGGTGGCCACCACTCTTGGATTCTGCTCATACTTTCCATCAGGCGGGGCAGAGTCATTTTGGCAGTTTAAATAAAAAAAAAAAAGAAAACATCGAAACATACAAACATACATAGATAGTCAAAACTGTATCACAAAGTAGTGCCTTTATTATTTTTTTTTGTGCGTAAATCCCCTCGTATACCACCTACCGGTGGTTATGTCGGACTCGAACCGACTAAAAACCGCACACCATCTCGGGTACTAGAAGCCGGGGAACCAGGTGAACCCTCGGAAGGAGATCCCTGGAACTCCGACGTACCTCGGGCCACCCACTGCCTGTAGGTGGCCCCCTCCTGTGTGGAAACCCATATGTACCCGATACTATCCCTCTAGGCGCGCACGCTCCGCAGCGTCCGCGCCTCCGTCCGAGCCTGCTTCTACTAGGAAGACAGATGGCCTCATCTGTCACCCTCAGGCTTGCGCTTATGGAGGACGGAGACCGTTCTGCGATCTCCGACGCCCGAGTCGCATGCGGTACCTGGCCCTTTCCCGGGCCTGGCGGGCCGGTAGAGTTCTTAATCTCTCCCGGTCCCGCTCCGCCGTCTCCTTAGCAAGCATAACTTGCTCGGCGATACTGCAACGGAGTATAAAATATGTGCTTCACTTATAAAATAGTTGTATACCTCAAACTGTACGCGATGTACGATATTTTTCGATTTTTTATATTTTGTGAATAGTGTATACCTAAATTCTTTATACAGTTACATTATAGGGCATCCTTATCAAGGTCTAACCCGAACGAACAGAGCATGTGTCAATACCACCCCTGGGGATTGAAGTACATCTGTTGGTAACCCAACTTAGGCCAGCTTGGATCCAAACTTGGTTTCCTTCGATAAGTACGGCCCCATCATCATCATCATCATCATCATCAGCCTATCGCAGTCCACTGCTGGACATAGGCCTCTCCAATTTCACGCCACTTGGTTCGATCTATGGCTTCGGCCCCAAATTACTAATATATATATTACTAGTTTATGCCCGCGGCTTCACCCGCGTATATGTCCGTTATCGCGACAATTGTGTTATTCTGATCTATAAGCTATATTATTGTAAAGTTTCATCCAAATCCGTTCAGTACTTTTTGCGTTAAAGAGTAACGAACATCCTCACAAACTTTCACATTTATAATATTCTTCTCTTCTTCTTCTTCTTTTGATGATATGGCAATCAGCCGGATCAGCTATTTCTGCTAATGTCAAGTATTTCGAGTCTTCAATTCTAAGTCTTCGAGTCTTCAAGTCTTCGAGTCTTCAAGTCTTCGTCGTGATGGAGTTAATGATAAAAATTATAAAAAATGTGGATGACATGAAATGGGGACCGTCTTTCGCAAAAACCCATTTGTAATATTAGTATAGATCGTAATTTGCTTGTCGTATTTTTATGTGAGTGGTGTCAATAGATTTGTCTTAGTCGTCAGAGTGACGATTGGTTAAACCAAAACTAAAAAAAAAAACAAAATAAAAAAAAAACAGTTCTTCAATGAATTTAAAAAATATAGCAGATATTGACGCGTCGGGTTTTTTTATTAAATAATTCGTTACGTGTTTTTTAAAGCAGTTGATAAAAACACAGCTCAAATAAATCACAATTCGACATGTTCAGATAACATGTACAACAGATTCGTTGCACATCGACATAATTTACTAGTAATCTATAATTTTATCTGTAGTGATGCAGATATACATTTCGGAGGGAAGAGGGCAGAGGACCGCCCACTGGGAAGCTTCTTGTATCGATGTGTTGCATTTGAGAGACCAACGAGTTTTTTTTTTATGGAATATGTTGCAAACGAGCAGCCTTATCGCACGATGGTAAGCGCTTACCGCTGCCCTTGGACACCCGCAAAACCAGAGGCGTTCCAAATGCGTTGCGGCCCTTTGGGGGAAAATTAAAACAAAACTTAATTATACAAGTCCCCTGTCTCTAGTTAACATAAATATAATTATTTAAATAGCTCCAACCATTAATGGACGCCCAAACGTTTACATTTTATGAATTATAACATCTTTTATAAGACTTGCAATGTACAGTCGTCGAGGTGAATGTTGCGTGTTTTTCATTGCAATATTTGTGTATGGGAATTTAAATTATATCTTAAAAAAGGTGTGTCATATATTTCAATTGGATGGCGTAATTACCAGAGTGTACTGATACATTTATATAAATACCATAGAACAAAACAGTTTAAAACCAACTTTTCAAGCAGTCCATTGCTGTTTATTCGGTGAAAACATAATAAACGTTATGGGAAATTGTGGCTATGTATTATATTTTACAAAAGTTTTCATTTTCCACATAACCTCTTAATTCTAATAAACATAACATATTTTAAGAGAAAGATATGAATCAAAATGTAATTTAATATTAATACTGTTAGACAATGAAATTTTTAAAAAGACAACAGGCATAGGGAATCAATCTTGTATCGCGATGGACTTCACAAACTCACGTGAAGGACTCGAAGAAGACCTAGACTCAGGACAACAATTTATTTTTGACAACACGGTTGGCCTAGTGGTTTCAGTGGTCGCCACACCGCTCCCTACTGAGCCAAGTGTTGTGGGTTCAAATCCTACATGGGACAACACTTTGTGTGATCTGTACATTGTTGTTCTAAGTCTGGGTGTACTCTGTGTCCTTTTCATGTATGTTTGTAAAGATCCCAGTGACACAGGAATGTATATTCCTAATGCGGGAATTATATAACAAAAAAAAATGGCCACACAAAGTGTTGTCCCATGTGGGGTTTAAACACATAACACTCAGCACAATAGAAAGCGGTGTGGCGACCGTTTATACTGCTAAGCCAACCGTGTAATCATAAATTACAATACTTAATGTATAAAATTATTGCAAAATTATTAATCATGCCATTAATATGTTTAAAGTAAAAAATGTTCACAGCGAGAAACAATTACACAAACTAACAACTATAAAAACTTTTAGCAAAACAATTATCATAAAATAAATAAATCAAGAAAATAGTTTGTCTTCTGCCGCCGACTGTACTTCAATCAAGTTATTGCTCAACTACTTTCCACCCCCAGCTTACAACAATAAAAATATTCATCGCACATCTTCCCTCTCTCTCCCACACACGTCAAACTACCAGCGAGTGAGTGAGAGGTGTATATCAATTTATGAAATGCAGAGATTGAGAGATATTTATCTATATTAGTGTTCAGTTTTGCCTTCATCCCTGTCGTTGCAAGGGTGGCTAAACGCGGTATTGTTATTTTTGGCGGGAATGTTTCTGTTAAGTGGTACGGATCCGAAATGACAAGTGGGGTGAAATGTCGTTAGGCTTTTTTGGGTTTAATGGGTCCAACAACTTAAGTTGTTTTTCTTAGATGAGGGTAGTTGTAAAAAAAAATAATACGAAGAGTTCGTGTATTATTGTCTGATGGCTTTTCTGATATTTTACTGTTTTTATAATCATTGCTCTGCTTCTTGCGACAGTAGCGTGCTGTTGTAATTATTTTAAACAACGCCATCTATCCCCAAGCTAAGCAGAGCTTGTATTATGGGCACAAGTCTACTGACATAAATACATAAATACTTTTTTTGTAAATACATACATATTAACACCCAAACTCCGAAGCAAATGTTTGCATATAGTCCGACCCTGGAATCAAACCCGGGAACTCTAGCAGAGCAGTCGCATACACTGCCACTATATGAGTATTTTTTTGTGCATATGTTTCACCGTAGCATCTAGACTACTGAACCGATTTCAATGAATGAGGTATCAACAGATGTGTTATAATGGACCGGGCGACGTGGTTTAAGCACTCATTTGTGATGTTTATAGCGCTGAATACTGTTTTATGGAATAGGGGCAAACGAGCAGACATATTGCCTAATAGTAATCTATTGCCGCCGTCCCTGAACACCCGCAACAACAGAGGTGTCACAAGTACGTTTCCGGCCTTTGGGGCATGGCAGAGATTGGAGTTATCGACCTCTGGTAGTCTCACTCAATCGGTTAAACACATCGCAAGCGGCTTTACCGTGGGAGAGCCACGCCTCGTCATAAATGAGGAAGCCCAACACCTGCCCATCCCCCTTCCCATCCCCCAAGGCCCGGCAGCGTACTTGTGACGACTCTGGCGTTACGGGTGTCCATGAGCGACGGTAATCGCTTACCATCAGGCGATACGTCTGCTCGTACGCCACCGATTCCATAAAATAAAAAATTATAAGCCTTGTTTCACTCCGGTTTTCTGTGACGCCGTGGTATCACTCCAGTCAAGCCAGCCCATTCGTGCCGAAGCATGGCTCTCCCACGGTCAATCGAGAGTCCGCCCCCCATATGGGATAACACTTGTGTGATCCACGCGTTCTTGTTCTGAATTTGTGTATAGTGTCAGTTTCATTAAAATTTAAACAGCTTGCTCCATTTTTTTCATATTACAAAACAAATGAAGCTAGCCGCCATTTTTTTAATTAGTTATTCTACTTGACGATAGATGGCGCTGTTTAACGTAAGGCGTGAACTCGCAGTGTGTTTACAGTAGGCGCTAATCGATAAAACCGCAATGAGGAATGCCTTAAGGGATTCTACTACAATAATGAGGTCATGGAATGTCTTAGCAATGTGGGAACAGATTAGACTTACACTACGATAGTTGAGAGTCAATACGACTACAAGTCAAATTTGTATCTATTTAGTAAATGAAAAAAACGTGATGTTGGGTTATCTTCATATATTAATGAAGTGAAGCAAAAACTTTTTATCCCTTTGTACCCGACTGCGAAAGAAGGAGGCTTAAGTGTTTCGAGTGTATTTATGTATGTATGTATATTATCAATAGATTAATCTTAGTCATGAGAGAGACACTGGGTACATCAAAATTAAAAATTAAAAAAAGAACAAAAACAATGTTAAAAAAAACCTAACACAGTCGGGTTTTTTAAATAATTTATTACGAAAATTATGCACAAGCAGCAAGGAGTATGTAATTTGGAAGTTTAGAGACAGCTAAACTGTATACTTACACGAGATAGGTAGCTCACTATACTCGAGAAGCGCCAGCTTTCAAAGCATCATCAAAATCGGTTCACCCAGTAGAAAGTTCTCAGGTAAAAAATATAAACGTCAGGAAACCAGGGATTTCCTTTCGAGGGTGCACCTGGTTTCCCGGCTTTTACTACCCGAGACGGTGTATTAACTTTAGGCATATGAAGTACAAAGGCGGACTTAATGGCATTAGGCATTATCTACCAGTCAACCTTCAGGTGTTGCAGAAATATGACGGTTGGCCTAGGCGCCATCGTGGAGGCGCTTCAGCCCGTCATCCTCGAGTGGGCAGGGCGGCAGCACGGGACTCTTTCCTTCCGACTGACGCAGGTGCTTTCCGGGCACGGTTGCTTCGGGAAGTACCTGCACTCGGTCGCGCGGAGGGAATTGAGTCCCGCCTGCCACCACTGCGACTGCAGTGAGGACTCAGCCCAGCACACGCTGGCGGCGTGCCCCGCTTGGGCGCCGCAGCGTCGGGACCTCACTGCAGTCATCGGAGGAGATCTCTCGCTGCCGGCCGTCGTACGCTCCATGGCCGGCGGCGAGAGCAGTTTTACCGCGGTCGCGACCTTCTGCGAGGAAGTCATCTCGCAGAAGGAGGCGGCGGAGAAGGCCCGGGAGGACGATCTCCACTCGGACCCGATCCGCCGCCGGCGAACCGGGCGGCGGAGGCGCGCCTACCAGCGCCTCATGCCGCCCTGAGTGTGGCCGCGGATGGGCGGGACGGGTTTTCCCCCCCATCTGCTACATAGGCCACCCGCGAGGGGGGCGACGTAACGCGTGTGCCGTACGTCGCCTGAATTGAGAGTTAACATCAGACGACGGAGCCCGCTTCAGTGCGGGCAAGCGCTGGAAGGGGTCCGGATGGCGTAAGAAAGCGGTACCCGGATCTCTCCCGTCTCAGGCGCAGAGTGGCACACCGTGGTGGTTTAGTGGGTAGTCTGGCGAGTCAGTCAGGAGGTCCCATACGAAGCGAACCCCCTGTCCCCGCGGGGGGGGGGAGCGAAGTGTGTAAACGCATTCCAACACGTAAAAAAAAAGTGCTTTCAGTGGTCGCCACACCGCTTCCTACCTGCGCCAAGTGTTGTGGGTTCAAATCCTACAAGGCACAACACTTTGTGTGTTCAATAAATTGTTGTTCTAAGTCTGGGTGTACGTTGTGCCCGTTTCATGTATGGACCGTGACACAGGAATGTATAATCCTAATGCGGGCATTATAAAAATAAAATGGCCACACAAAGTGTTGTCCCATGCGGGGTTTGTAAAGATCCCATGACTCAGGAATGTATATTCTTAATACAGATGTCTTTTAAAAAAAAAAAAAAGAAAATAAAGAAAAATAAACATAAAAAAGAAAAATCCAGTCGAATTGAGAACCTCCTCGTATTTTGATGTCAGATAACGAAAAACTGAATTCTGGTGGAAATTCGACCAGTGAGCATCTTTTTATCTCATCAATTCATCAACAACCCTAAAGTCCCACTGTTGGGCTCGGGTCTCCTCTCAGAAGAGGGTTTTTATTTATCATAAGTTTATTACATCACAAAAAAACACGAAGAGTAAAGGGTAAATAAAAAAAAACGACGCTTTATTAACCGACTTCAAAATGGAGAAGGCTGTATTTTCCGCTGTATGTACGTATTTAATGTGCCTATGTTCACCGATTACTCCGTCATTGCGAACCGATCTTGAAAATTCTTTAATAGTATTATATTATTATCCAGATTTCTGAAACATTCGTACTTAATTATTTCTTAATACATACATTCATTTATTTATTTCTTTATTAGATGTCCGAAATATTTATTATTCATTTCATTGTATAAACAAAACACACCCAGACACCAGAACAAATGCTGGTGTTCATTACACAATATACAATATAGTGTACATGTATTGTCACCCGAGACAAATCAGTTACTTTTTATCATCTGTCAAGCTGTGCTAAATACACACTTGTGACGTCACTGTTTTAGACTACTCAGTCGAGCAATATATTTCAATATTTATTTGATTAACATTTGTAACAAAAATTAAAAGCTGTAACAGTTATGTTTTGTAATAGAAGTCTTAATGAAGGAGACATCGGTATTTATTTACGATACAGTCATCTACCCTATTCTTTGTCGTGGCTGGGAGCCAACCCACGAGCTTGGCTATGACAGAGATCGTGGTCGACTAATAGGCCTGTCAGAGTTCTTGTGTTAACCCGACTATGGCGAAGCCAAGAAGAAAAGTAATAGTTTTGGCAGTCTGTATATGTTCCATTGTAGCGCATTAGCTACTGAACTCATTTTACACGCTTTTTATTAGCTTCATCTGTATGTTTGTATGTATATCTGTTTGTTTGTAATCGACTCCTTTGCACTTGATTTGAGTGAGTNATTATAAAGTTGTTGAAAAAAATAGTTAACAAAAAACTTAGGTAAAAATAAAGAGAAATAAATAAAACCTTTTCAGAGCTTTCTCTGAAAATGTTTTCTTCAAGCTTAATTTGATGTAAAGACATTGCCAGAGTAAAAAAAAAACTTCGGCCCAATGCGACAGAGTTCGTTGCCAAAAATACAAGTTTTACGAGCAGCGTTGTGTCATAAACAACAATAGACATGAAAGAAAACAGTTTATAATATCCCCGTGTAATATCATTGTTTTTTTTATGGTCTGGAGCAAACGAACAGACTCAGCGCCTGATATTAAGCGATTACCGCCACCCATGGACACCCGCGACACCAGAGGCTTCACAAGTGTGTTGCCCGCCTTTTAAGAAGAAATAACTTGAAGATTTAAAGGTTGTATTGGTCCGGGAATTCTGCAGGCGGCAGTTTATTCCACAGTTTCTGGAGAAGCGGCCACACGGCCGTCTTGCCCCAAATCAGATAGAGCCTGTACTATTTTAAAACATTCATATTTTAGTTAAATGACACCAAATCATGTGATTTGACTGTACAAGTGGTTAAAGTGCCACCACGCTTTCTACTGCACTATGCCTAGTCCCACACGGGACAACAATCTGTGATATACAATTTGTTGTTCTAATTCTGGGTGTTCTTAGTATTTGTTTCATGTAAGTTTGTAGACTTTCCCGACATAGGATGTATATTTTTAACTCCTTATGTGGTTTTTTTCTAAATAATAGATACAAGTTCAGGTATATAAGTATTTTAACTGCCTCGGTGGCGCAGCGGTAGCGTATGCGACTGCTGTTCTTGAGGTCTCGGGTTCGATTCCCGGGTCGGGTAAAATGTTTGTATGATCTACAAATGTTTGTTTCGGAGTTTGGGTGTTTTCTATGTATGATATGTATGTATTTACAAATAAAAAAGTATATATGTATTTATATCAGTTGTCTAGTACCCATAACACAAGCTCTGCTTAGTTTGGGACTAGATGGCGTTGTGTGTTAGATGTCTGAAATATTAATTATTATTATTATTTATTTGTCGTGGGTGGTAACCTACAACCTCTGTGTTAGCAGTGAGGATCACCAATCACTAGACTAATGGGTCAGATATGTCTCTTATTGTGTGTTTTATTTTGTGTTTGGCCCTGCCAAAATGACTACTCCGACTCATGGAAAGCATAAGCCGAATCCAAGAGTGTTGATCACCATATTATCCGTGGGAGAGCCACGCTTCGGCATGAATGGGCCGGCTCGACCGGAGTGATACCACGGCCTCACAGAAAACCGGTGTGAAACAGCGCTTACGCTGTGTTTCATCGAGTGAGTGAGGATACCGGAGGCCCATACCCCAATCCAATGCCCCCTATCCCCCTCACCATCCCCCTTCCCCCCAGGCCGCCATAGTGTGGGTCACCATGCTGCATTGTTCTTTTTCGCATTGAGCATGGTGACCACCACTCTTGGATTCTGCTCATGCTTTCCATCAGGTAGGGCAGAGTCTTTTTGGCAGCTTGAATATATATAAAAAAAAAAAATACTGATTGCGGATGCAGACAATATAACAATGCAGTGTAGTGCCGCACATCATGGCGGCCTAGTGATGCTTCTGTATCACTGGGCCTCCGGTCTCGCACTCTCCTACCAAACACGGTGATCTTCTGTGTGAGGGTAGTACCGGTCGAACCGGCCTAACCATCCATCAGCGTTATGCCGTGATGCTTTTTCTTACTGCTATTGCAGTATGCTAAAGTTCGTTCGGAAGTTTGTTCTTAATTACGCAAAATGTTCAAACTGACCGCAGTGCTAGCGACGGTTGTTTTTGTACCTTATTATTAACAATCGCGAGTTACACCGCTGGGCGCAGCTAAAAATAAAAGTAACTTCTTATATTATCGGCCAGTGAAAGTTACGCCAAAATCCGTCCAGTCGAGAGATTAGCCGGAACCAACAGATAGACCGACAAAAAGTATATGTACAGTGTATCTTAATATTACAAATAGACATTCCAATTTTATTTTTTGTATAGAGTGTAAATGTAAGTCCATGACCTGGCACTTAGACCAGTATAGGATATTCTCACTTATATAAGGAGGCTTGTTGTTAGCATCTTGATCACATATTTGTATTAACCATAAATAAGTTTATTGGTCCGTAAGCCTTCATCAAATATAAACAAGTACGGAATTATTTAAAAAAAAAACTGACTGCGTCAATATCAAATATAAAACTTATAGGTTATATATATATTCGTATTCACCGTTAAAATTTTTGATGTTTTTTTGTTTTTTTGTTTTTTTTTTGCGAAACGATGGCACTAGGGCGTGCCAAGGAAATATACATACATACATACACTCGAAAAACAGAACCCTCCTTTCGCAGTCGGGTAATAAATAAAGCGTGTCTGCCAAGTTTGCCTTCTTTTAGTATTGTTCTTCAGGGCTTAGGACGGTATACAACAGTTCAGATAGAAGAACTGCCATCCAAAAGAGTAGAAAATTAAGCTATGTAGATTAAGACAGTATATCTTTTTGTTATTATCATATTTAAAAATATATATATTAGAATCAACCAATCAATCAATCAACAACCCATAATGTACCACTGCTGGGGTCGGGTCTCTTCTCAGGAGAGGGTTAAGGCCATACGTACACACATAATTAAAATATCCGTTAACAAATCTGATATTATCGATTGAAATTCCATTTTTTTCTTTTGTAGTCTGTGGAAGTATGCACAGTTCAGTAACCATCGTTCAGAAGAAAGAGCTTAGGATTTCGTCGTCCAGTTCAATTAGAAGTGCGCTAAATGAGAAGAATAAAAATAAAAAGAGATAGAAATCTACTGTCTTTTAAGTCTAAAAAATAGCCTGTCTTTCCAAAATCCAATATAGCTCTTTACCGATCCCAATCGGTTCAGCGGTTTAGCCGTAGTTGGCAGTGAAAGCGTAACATACAGACAGAATTACCGCCAAATTTAATATTACTTGCTGAGCCCCGCGGTACGAGCACTAGTCATAAGTTACTACGTACGTACTAGGTCGAAGGGCGAAGCTAGTTTAAAAAAAGTCACAACGTATCAGTGAAAGTCTCATTAAAGTCGTTCCAGCTGTTATAGAGATTAGCCGGAACAAACATAAGACAAAAAATGTGTACTGTGTATATTAATATTATATGTTATTTTAATATTACAAACAAATACTCCAATGATACTCATTTGTGTAGATTAGTCGGTATTTTTTTTAGTATTATGGATGTATGTAGTTATATTACAATGTGGGTAGTTTACTTAGTATTGGAGATTCATAATGTAGGTACTTACTATCTGTGTCGGCAGCGGAAATAGCTGCCAGTAAACAAGTATAAATTGACTGATAATTTTATAACAAGTTCCTACAACAAGCCTACGCTGTCCTTGTGAATTCCAAAGAAGAAATCAAGATCTGTTTAGTCAAAGTGATCAAACGTCCAAATATGGATGACTGTGTTTGCACTTCTTTCACGCCGGCCATCCAACTATTCACAATAAAGTTTCTGTCCAACTTTGTTAAAAACGAACATAATTAACGATGACTCAAACTTCATACTCGATTGCGCGAAATCGGACGTCCTTTATCGAAGCGTGAATCAGCTGCGAGAAAAAATCAATACTTCGCGAGTTACATGAATTTAATCCCCATTACCGACGTACTGTGACCTGATTCAACGTAGAACGTTACTGTTTTGAACGACATTTGTATTAATTATTCTTGTTTTATACAAAATTAGTCATAAATTATAGTTGACTACGCTAATTACGATGACGAAATTATTGAATTAACACCACAGTGAACTTAGCTGCAGGTAATTGCTGCGGTACAATAAAGAACACACCAGATGGCGCAGTAGTACTCGTGATGTTGTTACATACTGTATGGGCGTGTGAGTGCTTGTGTAAAAATTAGTGTTTTGTGTTGTTTTAAGCGCTAATGGAGAACGAAAACGGTAAGAAAAACAATATAACGTCCTATACTTCCATCCAAAGTAAACGCAACATTGCCGACTTTACAGAAAAAACGTAGGAAACGGGAATTCTTACATCTGTCCGATCAGACGTATAACCCACCCGAATTTGGGTCGCGTCAATATCTATGCACTTCCCATCGGTCCCGGCGTATGCGATTCGGCAGGGTTATATTCCCGCCATCTTGTGAGTTGAGCTTTCAGGATTTCGTTTATATATATCGATCGGAAGCTTAGTGTAACCCAATTCCTTCGTTATTCTCGTTCTATATGAGGCATAGCGTCTGTTAACTGCTTACAAGTAATTCTGGGTATTCATTATTACTTCGAAAATGGCGCCAGTAGACATTGTTGACATAGTAGCAACTATTAATTTCCCATTTCGAAGTCGATTTTTAAACAGTTTTATTCTAAAGAAAGTGTGGAAAGCTTTTAAAGGAACTTTCTGATTCGTATACTTTATTTAGGCTGTTTATTTTAATTGTGAATAATTGGTGAAGTTGAGTTAATACTATGGCCTTGCGTGAGGCGCCTACATCAACTTCTATGACATCAGTTTTCTAAATAGAATCCGCTAAACACTACTTTGTTTTCGCTGTTACTACATAAAATTACTCAACTGCTTTCCTATTGAGCAATATTTGTCTGAAGACATCTAGACGCGGTATAGCTCCCGGAATAATCTTGATAACTGTTCTTAAGAAGTAGCTGCCTCTAATTAATTCATAATTATTACATCGACAACTTAATTGTTTTTTTTAAGTACACAGATGATAAAACTGTCTATGTCAGATTATTGTCTCTTTTACATATTCTTACTTAAGCCACAATTCGATGTCGCAAGAGCGCGTAATTTAATAAAAGCATTAGTAAGTATACGAATATCTGCATATATCCATCAATTATGTACTTATCACAATGAATCATCAGAGAAGAGAACAGAAATACAATTGGACAGAAATGTATTTCTAATTGGAAAATTCTTATAAGAGTGACAACAAAGGCCCACCCTTAAAATTGACATTTTAAAAGCTTGATGGCGGTTTTCAAATGTATAAGGAGTGTCTTTTAAGTTAATGAATGAGTATTACAATTCCTATGCTACCATCTGATCCCAAACCATGCAGAGCCTGGCTGTTATTACCAGTATGCCGATAAACATACTTATATATGCCTAAATACATACATATTATAGATAAATTACACCCTGACTAAGAAAATAATTATCAATTATTTATTCCGGTTGGGAATGGAACTTACAATCTATGGAGTAACAGTCAATTACTAATTACTAAGCAATCTAAATCTCTATTAGTAGGAACAAAAACTACCTCTAAGAGATTTCTAAATATATCATAAAGATATTTGAATGTATTTTTAAAACAATGATAATACAGAAGCAACTCAATAAGCCACCATGGTGTGGGTCACCATGCTTCATTGTGCCACTGTCAACATTCGCAGTGAGTATGGTGACCACTACTCTTGGTTCTGCCCATGCCTTCCATCAGGCTGAGAAGAATCACTTTAGCAGGGTCATAAGTATTAAAAAAAACATTAATTAAAAACATACAGTCTAAACTTGGTATACTAAGAAAATGTCTCTACCAAACAGGATAAAACTATGATATAATGTCTTTATGAGTGTTTGGAACTTTTCTAATGAATGAATAACCACATTTTTATATCATGACTAACAATTAAAATTGTACTATTGAATACAAGAAATAAAAATTGTTGAGGAAAATCTTACAGCCTATAATTTTTTTATTGGCAACACTGAAACTCAAAAAATATTATGGCAAGCAATAGATATTGTTGTAAGTGAATGCATTACCAACAAAATCTATTGCTGACTTAAAGATTTCTCACAGCAGTCTCATCTAAGCTAGGTAGCGCTTGTACTAAGACTACCAGACTGCTAATAAATATTCTTATATCCACACTATTATATTACAAAATTCTAAAGCAACTGTCAGTATGTTTGCTAAACAATTTAACCATTTTCGATGAAGTTTACAGTAAAAATCTTTTCATTCTTAAGGAAAGACATAATATTTGTTATAGCCTATGTACTTCATTAAGAATCAAAGTATCTCAATGCTTAATATCACTGAAATTGGTGCTGCAGATTAGCAGTAAGAACCTAACAGTCAGTTATTTTCAAATTTATAGCATTTGTATGGATTATTCTGATTTAATTAGTTACTTACGTATTCACTACTTTAACAAACCACACATAGTTCATCATAAATCACTTGATAATTATTGTTAATTAAAAATTAACAATATATCCTTGTTTAGTTTATGAATGGAGCAGAAACAAGGATAAACTGTAATTGTATTTGAGGAAATAAGTTAGAGCTAGGTTCTGAGGTGAATGAGAGAATAAAAAATATGAGGTAATATCAAGGGTGACCTTAGTATTGGTGATCTCACACAAAGTTGACCTTCTTCTGGCGCAGTTGAGTAATATTCTTTTATATGTTGCTCTGCCAGAGTGATTCTACCATGCCTGATGGAAAGCATGACCGGTCCAAGAGTGATGGTCACCATATTCATTGCAAATGCAACACTATAATGGTCTATTGAGATTGGCTACTGAAACTCGAAAACAAGAATACTGTCTTTTTAGGTTGGTCTTCTTTGAGGGGGTAGGAACGCCTCGATCAACCCGTTCGTGCTGAAATCAGCGTCGCTGTACTGCCTTTAAGACCACTTTTATGCCGCCAACTGGCCTATCGCTAGCTAGCAGTCAGAACATTCAACTACACCAAAGCTTATATAACCAAAAATGGAGTTGAACGAATGGACGTCACTCACAACCTTATATGCTTGTGACGAGAGTGTGGACGCACAGACACACATTCGAATTATTATTATGCTATTCATAACGTAACATTGTTATCTATAGTTACAATAAATATTTACATATACAAATAAGTCTGTCTGTCGTCGTGTGACGTTTCTGTTAGTAATTTTTGTATAGGAACTTTACGAAGCTACACGGACACAATGAACTCTCAGGCTTAGTTACACTTTCACGGCTAAACCGTTGTACACCGATTTTGACATAGGCTATACTCTTTTCCCGGCAAAACCAACAAACGCGCGTGGAGTTTATATATCGTTAATTTTATCTTCGGAAGTGATGGACCGGTTACCACGGGATTTTACTAGCAAATTGCTGATGATAAGAGGAATACAGTTAAGGAATTTCGATCAATTGAATGTCTTGTTTTGCTTCAATGACTAGAGCGAACTGTAATTGCTTAGATGTGTGTAATTTGACACACGAAAAGGTTTATTAAACACTAAAGTTTTATCTATTTTACATATTATTTATCTAAATATAGAACATATGCTTTAAATAGGTGTGTATTTTAACAAAAGGTATTCCAAGAACAAAATGTATATAAGGGTTTTTCCAACGTAATATTTAATAACTATTTATTACTGGCCCGTGTCGAAGTCAAGTAAGGGCATCAATTTATGCCCCTGTATCTTTTTAAAATGGTCTCCTAGTTTTTCACATGATCCATAAATTTTCGACACAAGCCGCTCCCCTGATTTCTGTCATGTTTCTAACTGTAAAAATGACGATATTCTTAAAAATAGATTTTCTCTTTAATACTTTACCCACTTGTGGGTGAAACTTTCAAACACTCTTTATTACCCAATACGTATGATATAAAAAAACTATGCCTCCACACCTGAAGTAAAATTTCGAGGAGTACAAGGCATTGTGCCTTAGATAAAAGAAATGTGTGCTCGAATCTCTAACTTATATCTCCCTCCCAAGTTCCGTTCGCCTCGCCCGATCACACTAATCGTAACGCTCTAGGCACGCATTCAACAGCTTACTCCCCAAGTCAAGCGTGCACGAGGAAGTTTTACTTCCAAGGCATCGGCTGCCAAAATATCAAACTCATAGCCCCAACGGTCAAGTTTCTCCGTTGGTGAATCATCGATCACACAGAGCAAGTGATTTTATGTGCCACAGCTCGCATGGGACAGTATGCAAATAAATTTAATAGTCACCAAGACATAATTATTTATCAGTGCCTCTATATTTAGTAATCACAATTGATAATTACATCCTTTGGTTGTTCGAGTTGGTTCGTCTTTGACCTCTAATTTGACTGGTTTGAAGATATTTGTCGCTAACAATATATCTTGTTACTTTGAACTTGCAAGATCTTGTGACCCGTCTCTTTGTTTTCGCTCGTTTACCTAAACTAGGTGGAGGTCAGTTTTAGGTCAAGTACTAGGCCATATCAAAGCTTCTGTACAGTAGTTTGTGCAGACACATACTGCGCTTATTGTTGTGGGTCCGACACCCACATGAGACAACACTAGATGTAATTTACAAATTGTTGTTCCGTGTCTTGTATGTTAGTAAGGCACCCGCAACACTGAATATATTCCTGATGTGGGAGTTGCTTTTTTACAACTCAATCTACCCATAACAATTGAAAAAGATGTTCATATGGTAACCGGGATCGGTGGCTTAATGTGCTCTTAGAGGCACGACTTTTTCCCTCTATGTTATAAGGAAATATACATATGTAAGTAAAACTACACCGCAACAGAAACATTTCAATGAAAATAGCACAAAATTGCCCATTTTGTTAAATTTTGTTCTTGTTGCGCGTGGCCTTGTATGTAGTGTTGCCAACTATTCCCAATTAGGATTCAAAAAGAGATATTAATAACTAGCTTTTGGCCGCGGATCGCGAAAGTAGTTCTATGTTTTTTTCTGACGAATGATCTGTGTTCCTGTAAAATTTCATGTATATCGGTTCAGTAGTTTTTCCGTTAAAGTGTTATAAATATCCAGACATCCTCAACTTACGCATTTATAACATTATAAGGATACTTTTTTGGTAGTATGAACAGCTTATTAAATGAATTATGCGAAAAAAACGGGGTTAAACGATTTTTATTCTGTTTTAGTCGATGTTCTTAAACCAGATAGAAGATAGGCGATCTGTCTGTCTATGAATCGGAACGAGGAATGCGACTCAGCCTCGTAACTGTTTTAAAACATGTCTTGGAGACTATGAAAAATGATCGGATATTAAATGCATAATAGTTTTATTCGCGACTGTATGTCCCTGCATGTTTGTCGGTTGTCGAGTAGCATATGTCGTTCCTCAATATCTCAATGCCGAATTTTGAAATCGGTGCAGCGATTTAGCCGTTGAAGCGTAAGAAACGGACAGAATTACTAACTAATTTCATCCAGATTTATTTAGCCGTTTTACGTAAAGAGTAACCCATCTATTTATTTACCCGAGCCCAGCAGTGTGACATTGTGGGTTATTGATGAAGTTTGCCCACTAGAATACACAGAAATCTCCTATATTGCACTGTTATGTGGTACTTCCAATTAGATCTATATCTTCATCAGCCTATTACAGTCGCAATGGACTGTAATGGGCACATAGGCCCATCCTATGGCACGTCAGTCTGTTTGTTTATAAAGTATTTATGTAAACGTTAGTACCATATGTAATAATCTATCTAATACCGTTAAGCGAGATTTTTTTTTCCATAAATATGTAATTAGAATCATAGAAACTGCTCCAATGATTTTTCAAAATTTATTATGTAGGGGTTTCGTTGGCGGTAAATCGATCTAGCTAGAATTCATTTTTAGATAATTTACCAAAAAAAATACAAAACAAAGCGGTTATCTCAGTACTGCAGTATTAATTAATATCAAAAACGAATATTCAAACGTTAGTGCGATCTCTACTAATGGTGTAAATGCGAATAAATTATTAAACATTAAACCAATTTAAATCTATTTTGGTTATAGATCCTTTTATTCCCGAGAAAGGTCGTAGGCTGCTTTTCCCAGGATATCCAAAGTACGTAGGTGGAGCCACAGTAGAAAGCAGGTCTAAAATAAAATCTAAAAATAACAAAATCTGAAGTATTTAGTCTGGTTATTTATAGATAAATATTTACCGCGTTATTGATAAACAATATGTTTCTTTTCATATCTGCAGTGACGTGTGTGCCAGATTTGGTAGATAACTGTCTGATACCAGGTCGTTGGCATCTCAGGCTATGAACAACATCTCTACTGCCTAAATTAAATATTTGACAGATTTGCCTCGTAATGTACGCATAGAATTCATGGAGAATTTAAGATAAAATATTTTATCTAAGACATACGTATTATGTTTGTCTGCCTCATTAGTCTAGCGGTTGACGTAGGCGACTGCCAATCAAGAGGTCTCGAGTTCGAATCCCGGGTCGGGCCAAAAGTGTTATTGTTTTTTTCTGATTATAGAAATACTTCATAACAGCTCGGAGTTTGGAACTTGGGGTCTGAACTCCCGTGCCTCGGAAAGCACGCAAAGCTGTCGGTCCTGCGTCTGATCTCTCTCCGGTCGTGTCGGTTAACCGTCCCATCGGATTATGAGAGCGAGTGAACAGAGAGTGCACCTGTGTTTGCGCACACACTAGTGCACTATAATATCTCCTGTGTAGTTGGCTGGTCTCCGTTGAGACTGGCCGCCGTGGCCGAATTCGGCTATGATGACATCATCATCATTGTGTTTGTCTTCTGGTGTAAGAACATTTCTTTAAGACATTTTCTTCTTAAGTAGGTACTGCACCAAAAGCATCCGCGTGGTGAGGTATTAAGAATACGGGGTGTTACGACCCCTATTCATCCCGGTGTGGTAAGAGCCGACTGAGGGACAAACTACCAGGACAACAGCACTGCGAAGAGATGGAACAATTGACACAAACCCTGTACTAAACCATCTGGCCATTGTGGTGTAGTAGACCTAAAGCTCCTTAATGTCCACCAGTCAACTATTTCAAAAGGACGTGGTTAATCATTTTTATTAGTACGATGTAGTTTTGGGTCCACATTCGCATTGAGGATGGTGACCACCACTCTTGGATTCTGCTTATGCTTTCCGTCAGGCAGGGCAGTCATTTTGGTAGCTTAAACATAAAAAAAACGAATTTCGTACTGTTAACAATTATTATTCCTAAAAACGTAATAATACACAATAACACACGAACTCGGGATATTAGGATTGTCGATAAATCTCAAACAGCGTTTAACCTATCTAAAGAAAGAAATATTTTCATTCATTTTCTTGGACATTAGTGTACAACTTCTACGCGAATTCAACGTATACACATGTGACTAATGTAAACACTTCTTAAAATAACTCATGTGCTGTGCCGCAATTTTCCCGTGTAGTAAATAGGTCGAGAGGAAGTACACAGAAAGTTTTGAGAAAAATGCTTGCTCTACCATGTGAGAGAAGATTCGACATAGCGATGAGAAGAGAGGGTTATAGAAATACAAACTCTGTGACTTCCATAATCGACGGCTAAACATTCAACAGCATCTTACACCAAAAGGAAAAGACAACGGTTTTGTTTTAAATATAACCGCTGAAAATATCTGTACCTCGGGGAAAATTTATAAACTCCTTGAACTTCTTTGCATTTTAAGATGATTAACTGGACTTGGAAAGAGACCATGATCCCTGAATTGGTTTTTTTCTTTATTCTCAGGGTAAGTCCAGTTAGAAAAGGTCCAAATTCTTCGTTCAATAAAAGTTTAACATGCAAAAGTGTTTATACAATCTAATTTCAGAATAAATCATTTCTTACACAAATATCACAGGAATTGTTGTTCCATGTGGGGGATTTAAACCACAACACTCAGCATAATCTGAAGCTAAAACCATAACTCCATCTGTGAGATACACTGAACTACGTAGTAATTATAAAACCTGAATGACGCAATAAAAGTTCTCTTGCCGATTAGTATACTTACCATTTGCCTTATCCAGGGCTGTCATCTACAGGGTATGATTAAAGAAATATTTTATAGTGTCACAAATATACAGTTGCGTATAAATGTTAGAAAGCTGCCCTATAATGCGTTTTGTATTTGCCCTCATATGGCAGATGAACTTTCAAATAATACCGCATGTGGTAACGTTGATCGTATCCGGCGTCCCACTCAATAAAACGGAATGCACATGTTTATATTGTTGTTTTATTGTAGTGTTAAGATTCATACACTTTCGAAATGCAGAAATATCTAATACTGAAAATGCAGTAGCAAATTATAATGCAGACTTACTCCACCGGAGTCGTGCCACGGCTTAACTCGATACTGGTTTGCACTTCTTTCATCATTTTAAGAAAATTCTGGCGTTCTATATCACCCTGACCAGATAGGTTGGTATACGGTTTTTTCAGGTATTCCTTTCTCCTTGCAGTGCTATAATCCTGCAGCTTATGTTCTAGTGCATGCCTATTGCACCTTAAATATAAGAGATTATTTATCTCTGCCTCTTACTTTCAGGCAAACGGCAGTAAGTCTGTTGGCATTTCCACAAAATGAATGACGTCTGTGACCTTTACATTTTTTATATCTACACTATCATTGTATTTTCCAAATTTCATTTCCTTCCTAATACTCAATATTCTTGGGTCGTTCCAAACCTGTGCCTTGCTAAATAAAAGTACCTGGATTACCTGGAGGTATATTTTCTGATAAATTTCCAAAGAAAAAAATTCTAACTAAATCGATTTATCGCCTTCGAAACCCCCTGCATACTTAATTTCATGAAAACCTTTTTAGCCGTTTCGATATTCAGATTATGTATTATATACAAGCATTGCTCATTTAAAGGTATAAGATAATTTTGGAATTCGGTGAAACAAACAAACATGAAAGAAATACAATCTAATTGAGAATATTCCCCTTTTTCTTTGAGGTTGGGCAAAGAAACAATGCAAGAAACATATATTTAATAACAACATATAAAATACTCGAGAACTGTGCCAATAATGAGGTAATTCGCTCATCTGCATCTGTCTCTATATTGAAGTGTGATGTCACATCCAAAGTCGGTCACAATGGTGCTCAAATGTATTACTGAAAAGAAAATATGTTTTTTTTTGTTAAAAAGACAACTCCCGCATTAGGAATATACATTCCTGTGTCACGGGGATCTTTACAAACATACAAGGAACGGACACAAAGTACACCCAGACTTAGAACAACAATTTATGGATCACACAAAGTCTTGTCCCATGTAGGATTTGAACCCACAACACTTGGCGCAGGTAGGAAGTGGTGCGGCGACCACTGAAACCACTAGTCCTATCGTGTAGTCAATTATTTATACTTATAATAATAACACCTAACATGCGGCCTTCTGATCTGATGGTAACTGTTTGGAGAATGAGGTTTATTATCCTTATCCCACTACGGGACACAGACCTCTCTTTGGAAAAGCCACTGTATCACCCCTGACCAGACGGGTTTGTAAAGGGTTTGACGTCAAGTTATCCTTCTGTTTGCACTGCTGTTGTCCTGCTTACTCCCTTAATCGTCTCGCACGACATCTACGTGATGAATGAGGTTACCGGCGCCAAATCCAGGATGTTTTTTTTTTTATAAAACAGGCACCCGCCTTCGGTGTTACTGCCTTTCCCTAATTCCTCCAACTTAATTAGAGACTGTATCCACGAGCGACCATTTCATACAAGTTCTTGCATTGATGCTTCTCGCACATGCCTCTGACAAGATCTTTCTAGCATAAACACTTACATTTCCAGTATGGGTGGGACTCCCATCTATTCTAAAACTAACTGTATAATTTTATATTTATTAAAAGGGTAAATTTCAATAAACTGAACACATTGTTTATCTTATAGCTTAAGTCTGACTTACATGCTATTAAGTTTAGCCTTACTCTAGCTCTTACTTTAACATCACTTATTCTAATCTTAGATATAGGTACAGATTAACTTGGGCTACTGCTTATACTATTTATCTAATCGATTTTAGTTGTACAATTTTTAAGCTATGCTGTATTACAATATACTTATGTTATTTAATCAGCATAAATTCTAGTGCTTTGTTCTATTCCGTTCTATAACTATGTTTGCAATTTTTGTGCAGTAGTTAAGAATCCAGGTTGGTTGGGCTCTGGTTCCTTTGTCCGAATTCTGAGACGTTGCGCTGAAAGGACGCCAGCGCTCTTAAGAATTATTGTGACCCTTGGGTTTCGTTAACAACTCAAGGCTCATTATCAGCGATCCTAACCTTGAAGCGGTTCGGAAAAAACATCTCGCGAGGCCGACATTATAGGTTGCCATACTATTTTGTCCACAGGATGGTCACTGCCGTTTTTGTATTTAAAACTGGAAAACCAAAGAATTCGTGACACATCAGGTTTAGTGTTTTCGTCGACCAATTCTAGGCTAAGGTCGTACCCAGTCTGACTTTTTTTATATTATCTAAACTTCACCTTGAAGAACGACTGTCGTAGGTCACCGATACACAAATGTAAACATACGATAGTCGCAATGCTGTTTGTTTTTAATAATGTGTAAGAACATTATGTAATGGTTGACAATTATTCTAATACTAGATTGAGATCCCCTCACCCCAAACTTAAGTCGGAGAATTTAACAGTTTAAGGCACTTTATTAGTCAAAATAATATAACTAAGTGCCTTTATGAGAGATTAAGTTTATACTAGATGAAGCTGATGAAGATGATGAAGATGAAGATTGAGTGACAGATATGTGAGAGGCAAGGAAGGAAGGGCTTCACACTCAAGAGTGTGAAGCGTGATTATTTCGTTATCGGATGCTTCATTGTTTATCGTTACAGTTTTACACTTGGTTAAAGTGCCCTTAGAAATCGTTCGGGGGATACCCGAAATCCATTCGCGAATAAAATCCTATGTTTAACATATAACATACTTTTATCAATCGTGGGGATATCCCATAGCTGGTTAAACATACAGACCGCAGTATGTCTTCTTATTAGATAGGATCTACATCAAATATTGGCCCAAAACCTCGGATATACCAATAACCAACTGGCGTTGGGCCAACTATGAGCTCATCTTGTAAAGTAAAACCGGGTCCACGATGTAGTCCCGGTTCGGTCACTCAATTTGGTTAAGTTGCTAACTAGTTAAATTCTGATAGAATTTGTTCCGGTCATCACAATTTGGTTAAAATTGTTTAATAACATTATCTATTTTTTTTATCATTATCGGATACTCTTATCTAATCTGTTACATAAGTGGATATGTTAGTAATGCATTGATTTCCTTTCTATTTGTCTTTTCTTACAGGTTATATATAGGTCAGCTTTTAATAACTATATTAAAAGCTAACCTATCTACTCATATATGGTCGATGTTTTGTCTATGCCTTTTTTTATCTGTTGTAGCTACAGATAACCTCTAATCACCAGCAGGCGTAGAGCTGTTATACTTGTGTGGTGTGTGTTTTACATACTTGACCGCTGCTCCGATTTCGATGAAATTTAGATAGGAACTTTGATATTTGAAGAAGGATATTTACTGTTTTATTTCGATATACGACTTAGACGCGGGCTAAGCCGCGCTCTCAAAAACAGGTTTTTTCTTAATACTATATTTTGGCATTTTAAAAAAAAAATTGGTCCAAGGCAATTACATCGTTTAATTACATTATTTGATTTGCTTAAATCAACCAAAACAATAATCGATTAACAAAACAATCAATTTTAGGTTTGATTATGGTTATCGCTCATTTGATTTATTAGTTTTTTTGTATTTTTTCTCAGAAGTGAATTTAGTAAATTCTTTTGAGTAATAAAGATTCTTTAACCGTATAGCATGGGCCACGCTTTATTGGCCTGCTATCAGCGTGGAAGTGAGTCACTCATGAATATATCATTTTACTATTTACAGACCGTTAGCTGGTTAGTATACCCAACTTGTATCTATTAGTAATAAATTGTAACGGAATGTTTTGTTAATAAAACCATCGATGTGTCATGACAAATGTTTTTACATCCCATGGAAAAATATACCTACCAAAATCTTATTGAATTGAAGTAAATTAATATAAAAAGAGGCGCTCATAGCCCAGTTGCACTCGGTGATTAGAAACAATCACCGAGGGTAAGCAACGATGGCGCGGTCAGTACCTGGATGGGTGACCGCTAGTGGCATGTTACCATGAGCGTCTCCGTGATTCGGAGGTCACGTTAAGCAGTCGGTCCCGGTTGTTATCATACGATAACAGTCGTACAGCTTAGTTGGAGGCCTTCGGGCGGTTTAAAAACATCCAACGGCAAGATTTACGTAGCCACAACGTATTCTTGCCAGTCCTCAACCCGCACTTGGCCAGCGTGGGGATGTATGGCCTTAACCCTCTCCTGAGAGGAGACCCGAGCCCAGCAGAGGGACATTACGGGTTGTTGATTGATTGATTGATTGAATATAAAAAAGCTACCCGTAAGTTACTCGGCGTTACTGTTGTACTGCGGGTAACACCGCGGGGCTTAGCTAGTTTATAAATAAATGTCAACAAGTAAAGACAACAAATATCCGTTAGACAATTATTTGTCCTAGGTGGGAAAGGAACCCATGACCACAGGTAGCCAGAGTGATATTCTAAACTTCTCTTTACACTTAATAATTATTTCACGGGAATAAACGCGACCACTTATTTAAAGGTACATACATGCGATTTGCCGTACGTTAAATAAGTGATCGCGTTAATTCCCGTGAAAATAATTATTAAGTCATGAAACGCGAAAGTCTAAAAGTCCTCTTTAGACTGGTTTAGTTTACATACAGATGTGTGTATGTTTACAAAAGATCTCAAGTCTAACCATATTTGGTATTGTCGCGACTTATCTGCTACCTGAATGTGAAAACACACTCGCACATTGTATAATAGACCCTATGTTATCTTCATAAGTTTCATATTACTTCTGCATTGTTTTCAATACTACAGCCTTGATTGAAGTTGAGTCATGTTACATCTATTAAACATCTATTTACATGGTGTTTTGGAAATGGTATTTATTAGAAACTTGATTATATATATTTCTTGACTATTTTGTAGTTGTTATCTATGTATATAAAAGAGGAAAGTGACTTACTAAGATACCCAGAGATCAACGCACAACCCAAATCGCTGAACCTGACTTGAAATTTTGCATTAACTGAGAAAGGAATTTTGCAAATGTCACGTCTAGGGGCTAAAATAGCGAATAAAAATACCTAATTCTGCGCGAGCGATATTTGAACCCACAACACACAGCACAGCAGAAAACGACGTGACGATCGCTTGTACAACTACACGTGCAGTTAAATAAATTTTCAAAATATTTCTACCAAAAGTAATTTTGCACTCCTTTAGCACAACCTTTCCGCCTATAGTCAGTTACAAAGACTAATACATTGTTATCTGTTCAATGTGGTAATGTAAATTCGGTTTATCAGAACTCTCAACAGATGGAGTTTTCTAAATGGCGATATGGTATGTTACAACAATTTATTTATCATCACCATCAACGGCCTTGATAGGAGAGGCCTATGACTTAGGCCTAGGGCTATGTTTTGTACACAGCTGGGCATAAGTTTCTCTTTAGAAAGGAAATGCTGGTCTACTGTGCCAGGCTGGTTGATACGGGGTTTATTTATACAGACAAATAATTTTATTCATTGAGTCTTTCTCTGAGGACTCTGTTTCATTGTTTACCCATGAATTAATGTAGCACAATCGAGTGCAGGTCAGTTATTTCGAGTTTCAGGGATAAATTCATGACTAATATATAAAGACAGAGATTCATTCGAAGAACTTATTTACTCTGATTTTCCTGGAGTTTTGTTATTTTTGAGGAAAACCACAGAACTCAGGGCAGCACCTTGACATAGTAAAAGCTTATGGTGATATGTCACGCATACCACGTACTTGTGACACTCTTTAAGCATAGGAGAGTCATGCTTTCCATGAAGCGGCTGGCACAACCATGGTTATACAACAGCGTCACATAAAACTGATAATCATTTCATACAGCTAGCACATTATTTCATGCATCATTTCTGAATTCATCAGTTGGTAGGTTCGTTATAAATCCAAGTCTTCCAATCATTATCAATAGCCTTTAGCAACCCACTGCTGTGTATATGCTGCTCAGAAATGATGTTTTGGAATACTGTACCACGCTGGTCTAACTGGTTGATATAAGGTTGCTTTCAAGTATGCCTTCTTCGCAGTGCTGTTGTCTTGGTCTTACGACACCCACAGGATGGTTCGAGGTGACACTTCCTATAGTTAATAACAATAATAATTTAATTATTTCATATAAAGTTGAACGATAACTCTCGTTTATACAGGCATAAAATGTACATAAAGAAAAAATAATGATGGTGTTTGATGAAGTCAGGCAGTTCAATTCTAGTACGCATGATAAGATCTAACTTGTGTTAGCGGTACCAGTGCTGTCTCAGATTATACAGCTCTTACATTTTTACAGAGCCAATCTCGAATTTTGAAACGGTCAACAAAACACAATAGTTTTTCTTGGAACTTCCCGAGTATGATAAGATAACCCTGTTGTTATGAGCCTGGTGTACAGGAGTTACAGTTATGGGCGTATGGGAGGGATTAGTCTCTATAATATCAATGCTTTATCCAGCAGTGGACTTTTAAAGGCTGTTAGTCAATGGAACTACTACACGACTCGTTTGAGTGAGAGGGACCTTAGGTTTTCTTATCATATCCTCTAGAAAATGTTTACGCTTTTTCGAATTTCTTCGGGTGCCTTTTCAATCCTGAAGGTTGGCCGTCAGCTTCCTGTACTCCTCCTTGTCATTGGCTAGGCGGAACAGTTTTACAAGGGAAATGATATCGGTCCACTCCTTTTCTTCCGAATTCCTTCGAACTACATTCAAATATTAAGAAGAATAAAAAGGAATGTGAACCCAATTAATGAATTTATATACAGAATGCTTCTTGAATTTGAAGTGATTTGGGTTACAAAAATCAGTATATATGTATAAATATCTAAGGATTATAATGTACTGTGTGATAACATTCGAGAACACTTAGGTGCAGCTTCTAAAGATGGTCAGTCTCCTTTCTCATTACATTCATCATCATCATCATCATCATCATCAGTCTATCGCAGTCCACTTATTACATTATTTGCTGCTTAAAATATGTTAAAAACAGTGTCACAATCAATAACTATCGCTTCTTAGAACTTACTAAGCTGGTTTGAATTCTTAAATTAGTCACCGGCACCAATAGCTAGTGGGTCAATGTCGTTATAAAGCAGTTATAATTTATCTTTAAGAGTACGAAAACAAGTCATTCGTGTTGATGAGGTCGGCCGCAGAGTTATTTGTAGCTCTGACTGTTTAACAGACTTATTTTAACTAATAATTGCTATACTCTCTTATAATTGTCCAATACGGTGTACAGAATAAAGTTTTCTATCTATATATCTATTAAAACAGCCATAACAAACTGTTGGGCAGTTTAGTGAGAATATAACAAACTAGTCTTGCCCTCAGTTCCACCTGTTCCGGGTTGTGGGTGCCGGCTCGACCGGAGTGATACAACGGCCTCACAGAAAACTGGTGTGAAACAGCGCTTGCGCTGTGTTTCACCGAGTGAGTGAGAGTACCGGAGGTCCAAACCCCCAACACCTGTCTCCATCCCCCAATGGGGGACAATACCTCTAGTGTTGCGGGTGGGTGTCCATGGGCGGTGGTAATCGCTTACGTACATCTGTTCGTTTGCCTCAATTAAAATTACATAAAAAAACCTGCACGTATGTTCTTCCTTAAGAATCAAAGTATCTCTATTCCAAAATTCATTGAAATCGGTGCAGCAGTTTAGCCGTGAAAGCGCAACAGGCAGAGATACTTTAGAATTTATAATATTTGTATAGCTTATACCGTTTTAGTTTCAATTAATGATTTATTATATTTTTAATTAAGAACATCTTCACAATAACCTTAAGTTGGATGCACAGAGCAAGGTCAAAAATATAATTAACATGAATGAATGTATATAAATATATACTGACCATATGTTTTCAATAATACACTGTTATTTCCTTGAACGTCTGACACACCGGCATACGTCATCACCATTGATGATAGAATTACATCATTGAATTGAGTATTCATGATATATTTCTGGATGATGTTTTAAAATGAGTCTAAAGCGGAGCTTCTCGAGGAATTGCTATTACTCCATTCCATCCACTTAAACATAATTCTTGTGGTGATGGATAAAGAATACAGTTGCACCACCCCTATTTATCTTATGGGTCATACAAGCAGCAAGGGAGCAAACTCCGCAGGGCAACGGCACTACAAAAAGAAGAGAGTTTTGAAAAAAACCCTGGACGTCTGGTCAGCGTGTCCCACTACTGGGCCCGGGTCCCCTCTCAGGAGAGGGTTAAGGCCATACGTACATTGAAGCCTTGTTGATAATAAATATGAACATCTTATTTTGAATGTAGCTAAGTAACACATTATGATGCAATAGCATGCCTATATATGTTATTATAGCAAATTAAGCCGGGTATTACGTGCGAATGTTGCAATAAGTTGGGTAATTATCAATGACACGCAGATTGGTGAATGTTGATCGGGAATTATGGAAATTTAGTAAAAGTCTAAAAACGACGACAAAAATAATTAAAATGGTTTATTTGTTGGGAGTTCGGAATATATATGTGCGCGAACGAAAACGAACGAGTCTCTGGCAGTCTGCATCCATACTCTCTCAGCCACTTTCTTAAAATTGACAGTCCATTGTGCCACAAGGCGCCCTGCACTACGTTTGGCTTATCGCGGTCTCTGTTCAAGTAGATTTAAGTAGGAGGAGGACTACACGGTTGGCCTAGTGATTTCAGGGGTCGCCACACCGCTTCCTACTGCGCCAAGTGTTGTGGGTTCAAATCCTACATGGGGCAACACTTTGTGTGATCCATAAATTATTGTTCTAAGTCTGGGTGTACTTTGTGTCCGTTACATGTATGTTTGTAAAGATCCCCGTGACACAGGAATGTATATTCCTAATGCGGGAGTTGTCTTTTTTAAAAAGAAAAAAAAATCGGTTTCAGCGTACATCAGTTACCGGGAATGACCGGCCCACTTCCACATTTTATGAAATGCCGTTATTTTAAATTACATACAGAAACTTTAATATTTAGTTGTATAGATAATAATCGATCCAAGAAATCCATACTGTACATGGTCATGACTTTACATAACGTCATCTAGTCCCAAACTAAGCAGAGCTTGTACTATGAGTACTAGAAAACTGAAACAAATACGTATATACTTTTTTTGTTAGAATATAGTTAATATATATAAAAAAAATACCCAAAGTCCCTAACAAATATTTGATCAGATCCGAGAATCAAACCGAGGCACAGCAGCCGCTGTGCTACAGAGGCAATCATCATTATCATTTTCTTGTTACCTCGCAACATTATCATACGAGTATTGAGGTCGTTTGCCCATCTCGTAATACCTTTAGTGCCCACTGCAACTGCTCTGCTAACCCACTTGGTTGGTTGTTAAACAGTTCCCGAAATAACTGGCTTATGACTCGCCAATGGGTCGACGAACTAGATTTAGGAGTTTGTGATTTAAATCTGTATTGACTGGGAGTAAACATTTATGTTTTGAAATATTGACGAAATATTTTTTTGTAAATAAATAATAAAAGTTAAAACCCATATTTTCTAAATGCAGTATATAAGTGCAAACCTTGTAGTAAAGTACTGTTATTAGTGTTAATTTTAAAAACATTTGTTCTGTCTGGGTGTAATCCATAATATTAAGAAGTAGCTCTATCTGATTGTTACGCTTTCACGGCTAAACCGTTGCTCTGTTCTGAATGAAATTAGGATAAACCGCACCGCCAAGTTTGCGGGCGGACAGGCGGCCAAAAACCAGTTTGTCTATACATATATAATAATATAAATATTTCCGACATCTAACACACAAACGCCATCTAGTCCCAAACTAAGCAGAGCTTGTACTATGGGTACTAGACAACTGATATCAATAAATATATATTCTTTTTTTACGTAAATACATACATATCATATATAGAAAACACCTAAACTCCGAAACAAATGTTAAAAACTATATAATATGTATGTATTAAATACGTATATTTATCAGCAATCTATTTATATAATACAGACTCTATTTACTTTGGGATCAGACACGGATGTGAGGGTATTAATGTTAGTCAATCTTTTGTCTATTTTTATAACCAAATGGGCACACACCTGTTTTCTGTAAGGCCTACTGTCTTTCTCTACTTTATATGGTTATCCTATAAACTGCACCTCATATATAAACCTTTGCATTCAACGTCATGAATGAACTTAAATGCCATCGGCCCACTGACGTGATGACAAAATCCATAGTGGGTCAGTTACGTCGCGTGGTGTAGGCGATAAACCTACGCCCTGTCGTAAGGGCCATGGAGAAAGTTGTTTTAAAACCGTGGGCCACTTCCGTTGATGGGGTAAAGTGGTTCTATTCACGGGCGTACCCAGGTCTTAATTTCAGGGGGAGGGGGGCTGAAGATAATAGTGACAATGTGCCTTATGAAAATATTTCTACACCTCACATGTAAAAATATCAATAGTTAGAAATATTTCGGAGGCGGTTTGAACTCCAGAAGCCTGCCCCCCCCTCCTGCACATACCCGTGGTTCGATTGTTCGATTAATATTATTTTGTTGTGTATGTTTTATTATATATGGGTGTAGTGCAAGATGTTGATGTTTTGAATTGTTATTTTAATTGTTTGAATATTTACACACAGGAATTAAATTGAGGTGTATGTTTGTAATTGCAAATTAATTAATTAATTGAGATGGGTATATGCGGTACTTCATCAAAAAGCAATTTTCGAAAAAAATTGTGTCTGTCTCTTTCCTCTGGCCAACTCCGGCTCACTGGCAGTTAGCTGATGATATAAGTAGTAACTTGCTACTTTTATTTTAGACATGCTTCGCCCCACGGTGTTACCCGCGGTTGTTATTGTGAAGGTAATTCTTAGCGAGAAATAAAGATCTTAAACCTTAAGGTACAACAATAAGAATATCGCCGAATCCTCCACCGGAATCGGAGATCCGAAAGGATTTCTAGCCAGCGAAACAAAGAAGCAATGAATTAGAGGCAACATTTTTTTACCAAACGATTTTTTCTGTAATGGGTCATTAAATTATTATCTTATCACGCGAATAGTAGCGTGAGGAACATTTGTCGTGTTTAACGTGCGGCGTGTAAACACTAGGGCTGCCATATTTGGACACCAGGACAAAAATTGCAATTTTATTCTTCAAAGTTCACACAACAGTTCTTTTTATATACTCAATATAAAAATAATAGTTCAAATGACCTTAATTTTAATTTTCAAGCATTGTTTTTTTAATTTAGTCCCCCATAATGGAATACAGACTGACAAACAAATCTTCGGTTTGGTCGGTCGATTAAATCCTACCGAATTGTAATAAAAATGTTGGTTTGTGCTTAATTTCCGTTTATTTATTACTTCTTAGTACTTTACAATAATAATTCTTCCACGCTTACATCACAAGACACATTACCGAGTGTATATCCATAACCACAGAGTACAATCTGGACTACCTAAACACAGATTATTAATTTAACAAAGTGTCAATCATACATGTTACACAAATGAAACCCTGCCCGGACGCTCTCTAAACTAGGACAAATCCGGGAAATTCCGGACGAATGGCAGCCCTAGACGAAACAGCGAATGATTGAGTTCGCGTGCCGCTCACCATGCGCCGGCGCATATAGGCACGTGTCCCTAGACGCGCTGAGTTTGTTTAACACATGTAATTCATTGTTCGGTAAACTCAATGAATACATCTTGTTTACTATCTGTCAACATATCTCAGGAGATTTTCTCGGTGGCGCAGTGATAGCTTATGCGACTGCTGTGCTTGAGGTGTGGGGTTCGATTCCCGGGTTGGAGTAAATGTTTGTATGATCTGCGAATATTTGTTCCGGAGTTTGAGTGTTATCTAGGTATAACATGTATGTGAATACAAAAATAACGACCTCATAGGTATTATTTGAAAAAGTTTCACTCGAACAGTTCACACTATGAAGGTTTTATGTCAAATCAAAATATCTATATAAAATATATATGTATTTACAAAAAAGTATATAAGTATAGCAGTTGTCTTGTACCTATAACGCAAGCTCTGCTTAGCTTGGGACTGGAAGGCGTTGTGTATTAGATGTCCGAAATATTTATTTATTCATTTATCTAATACCTGAAACTGAAACTTAAATATACTCATAAGATATATATAATCTGAATCTCGGACACGGCTTTAAGATTTTCTTGATAATTAGTAATGCAGGTGGTTTCAAGGGATTATATCACAGGGCTTAAATAATGAAAAACAATTTCATACTTTGATTCCTGTGATATAGACATGTATTTATTTTCAAAGATGGATGGATGTTCTTCTAGCCGATTACGCCCACGGCGGTCTCAACGGAAACTACGCAGGAGATATTATAGTGCACAAGTGTGTGTGCAAACACAGGTGCAATCTCTGTTCCCTCTCTCTCATAATCCGACAAGACGGTTAATAGAAACGATCGGAAAGAGATAAGCCGCAGGACCGACAGCTTTACGTGTTCTCCGAGGCACGGGGGTTCAGACTCTAACTGCCAAACTCCGAGCCGTTATCAAACATCTCCATAATCAGAAAAACTCAATAACTTTTGACTTGACCCAGGATTCGAACGCGAGTCCTCTTGCTTGGCAGTCTCATACGTCAACCGCTAGACCAACGAGGCAGCTAAATATAAATGTATGTTAACCAGCAGCCAATATTAGTAACCATAGTACAGACCTTATCCACTTTAGAATCAAACTGCCATATGTAACATGCTTGAAATACTGTTAATTAATACATATATTTGCTCTAACATGAGGTGCAGTTAACGTTTTTATCAAAATGCTTTAATTAATGACGCTACCTACCTACATACAGCCCCACGCGTTCGTCACTGTTTCCTGCTTCGCTAAATGATGTAATGCTTTATTGCCAGTGTGGAGACAACCATCGAATAGGCGTCATACTATTACATATTGACATAAAATTACTTGAAGAAACTACCCCTTTTTAATTATGTTTTCTATTCTCCATGTAATTTAATAAAAAATATTACGAACATCTGATACAGAACACCATCCAGCCTTAAACTAAGCAGAGCTTATACTATGAAAGTTAGGTTTACTTAATACTTATATACTTTTTTTTTGTTAATACATCATATTATATATAGAAAACAATCAAACTCCAAAACAAATATTAGCACATTATATGAACATTTGATCTGAACGAACCCGAGGCCTCAAATACAGCAATCAACCTCAGTTATTTAATTTTATTATTTAATTAATTAATCATCGAATTAGGAATGCTTGATTTTTAATGTACATAGAAGAAGGGAAGGCTTTTGTGGGGGAGTCACGCTTCGGTATGAAAAGGCCGACTCGACCGGAGTGATACCACGGCCTCACAGAAAACCGGTGTGCAATAGCGTTTGAGCGTGTGTGTTATACGGGTGGAAAAAATATATATAATATAGCCGATGTTACACTGAGAAAATGTGTCGCTTAATTTTACCCGATGTTTTCAGCAAGTATCTTCATATTGTAGTCTATATACTCAAAAATTTAACAAATTGGATACGAAAATCTTTCTCAAGAATGACTCTTTTGAGATTTTGAGTTCATCACGAATAGATAGACAGACAGACAGACGCGGCGGAGGACATAGTTTTGTAATATGTAGTGATAATTTGTTTCAACAAATACGCGGCCTTAACAAGCAAATTTTTTGCTTGTTTTCATTAATCGCATCTAACAATCGCAACTCAGAAATTGATCATTATTACCTATTCTATACGAAAATGTGGTCTATTATCTTCTATGTATGTATCAATATATATAACATGGAGAAATTCGCGAGGCTTATTCCCGGGACTCGAGCTGAACTTATGTAACACGTATGGCTCCAGTGCGGCGGTAGACGGCGCCCGGCCGACCGGCGCCACGAACAAGATGCCACACCACTTTGTTCCCTGTCTCCCTCCCTCGCAGACTGTTGGCGCCCAACGTGGGACTGGTAACTTCTTAAGGGGGAATTGTCTTTATTGTAGTTTCATTTTGATTTGTTTAAATTTATCGTGTTGTTTTGGTTTGTGATTTTATTTCGTTGATGTGTAATATTGAATTGGTTTTGTTTTAAAATTTATTGGTGGGGTGATTTTTTTGAGTTAGCAGTTTTGAGAGATAAATGTTTTTAATGTTTTGCACTGTTATTGAGTAAGTTGGGTTGAAATATTAGAATTTAGGAAAGTGCAGGAGTTTAGAAAGAAAAGGTAGGAATACATATTTTAAATGTAAAATAAATTAGGTAGTTTTTGATTATTAGTAGTTTGGTTGATTATTATCGCGCCGATTCCTTTTGCATTGAGTGTTGTAGGATTGATCCCCTCATAGGACAACACCTTGTATGATCCACCAAATACGGTGGTTTATGTCCATTTGATGTATTTCTATAAAGTCTCCCACACAAAATTTTTTTGACTGACAATAGCAAACATATGAAAAAATTGTCGCAGCAGAAGTAATGCGCATACATATATATTTCATAGTAGGAGAGCCACACTTCGGCATGAATGGGCCGGCTCGACCGGAGTGATACCACGGCCTCACAGAAAACCGGTGTGAAACAGCGCCTGCGCTGTGTTTCACCGAGTGAGTGATGATACTGGAGGCCAATAATCCAACTCTTCCCCTCATCCCCCTTCCCATCCCCCAAGGCCGGCAACGCACTTGTGACCCCTTTGTTGTTGCGGGTGTCCTTGGGCGGCGGTAATCGCTTACCATCAGGGGATACGTCTGCTCGTTTGTCACCTATTCCATAAAAAAAATACAGTGATTCATTTCTATAGATCGACACAGATGAAAAACCATAAAAAGAATCATATATCACACTGTCTATTTGTGAGGTATTCTCTGATCGAGCCGGCCATTGTGTGAGGTATGTTTATCTCTTTTCAAATATCAAGTATGTGTAGTTTAACAATATTGTTTCTATTTTTCTCAGGTAAAAAGACTGCAATGTGAATAAGACAGAACAACACACAAACGAGTGCCTTACAAACGAAAAGTGCCTATTTTAATAGTAACTATTATACGAACGAATACGAAGCGAACAAACTACAATATTATTGGTAAGTACCTTATTTTGTTACCCTTTCTTGTCGTATTTACATACCCCGCGGTCGCCTGGAAGAGATTGCCACTGAGCAATAAGGCCGGCAGTTGTATTATAGTTGTGTATTTTTTAACGGGGGGAAGTCCTCATGGATGTTCTCTGCTCTGGGGAGAGGCCTCAGGGGTCTGTCAGACTTTTACTGGTTTAAACCCCCCGGTGTTCCGTCTTTCACCTACGCCAGGGATCACGGAAACTTAAAAGGCATCCGCAATCCCCGAACTACCGACCTACCTAGCTTTATGTACTTAATTATCTGGTGTACAATAAAGTGATTTATTATTATTATTTTTATGTGAGTGGTGTCAATAGATTCGTTTTAGTCGTGAGAGAGACACTGGGAACATAAAAATTAAAAAATAGCAAAATTAATGACTTTTTGAGTTAAAAAGTCATCTCAAAAAAAATGTTTTCAAAATACACCGAGTGTGGTATGTAAATAATGAATTTTTGACGATGATTACGAATATACATATAACTTATATGTTTCATATATGATATTGACGCAGTGGGGTTTTTTTTTAATAATTTAGTGCTTGTTTATATATATTTACTAAAACTATGCAGATTTATACATTTGTGGACTTCATGCTCAAGGAATTCTCTTCCTGCCAATCTTAGGGCGGTGAATAAATCAATAAAAAACAAACATTAGACACAAAAAAAACATATTCATGCAAATACATACACATATACACATTACATTCCTACACTATGACAACCTGAATTTTAGGTGAACCACCAACTATTAAATAGTTATTTACATGGACCGACTGGCATCAGACCTCTTCTAATGCTAGAGTCTAGACGAAAAAAGAAATACCGTGTGAGAGCCACGAAAGATATGAATGGGCCGTTTCGACTGGAGTGATATCATTGCCTCGCAGAAATCCAATGTAAAATAGCGCTTGTGCTGAGTTTCATCGAGTGAGTGAGGATACCCTTTTTTTTACGTGGTGGAATGCCTTTACGCACTTCGCTCCCCCCGCCCGCGGGGACAGGGGGTTCGCTTTGTGTGGGACTCCTGAATGACTCCAGCCAGACTACCCACTGAACCATCACGGTGTGCCACTCTGCACCTGACATGGGAGAGATCCGGGAACCGCTTTCTTATGCCATCCGGAAAGGATACCGAAGGCCCATACCCCAACCCCTACCCCCACTTTTTTTACGTGTGGAAACCTCGTTCCTTCACCCCCGGGGTTTTCGCCGGGGTAGTGTGTCGGAATCGGACCGACTAATAACAAACGGTGTGCACTCTGCGCCTGAGACGGGAGGGATCCGGGAACCGCTTTCTTACGATTTCCGAGACCCCAACCTTATACCCAGCCCCTACCCCCGAAAAGCCGTGGACATACTTATGACGCCTCTGGTGTTGAATGTGTCCATAAGCGGCAGTAATCGCTTACCATCAGGCGATACGTCTGGTCGTTTGCCTCTTACACCATGAAAAAAAAAGAAACAGTATGTACGAGATGTGTTAGATATAATTATCAATATATATGAAAGAGGACTTACTGACTAAGATACATAGAAATCAACGCACAGCCCAAACCGCTGAACCTAGAATCCTGAAATTTTGCATGTAGGTTCTTTATGTAACGTAAGTGAGCACTAAGAAAGGAATTTCGGTAATGCCACCCTTAAGGGGGTGAAATAGAGGATATAAATATCTACATAGGGGGCAATCTAGTCATTATATTCTTTTATACTCATAATGACTATATTTTAAATGAAATCACATAATGAAAATTGCAGTACGGAATGAAAATATATTTCATGTACTGTGCAAAACGTGACACGAAATAATTTTAGGTTCGAACAGATTGAACCGAACGCGTTCAAGTCTTTTGCGTCTAGACTATCTAGTGCGTCTAACGTACTCGCTGCAAATGTTTGTATATAAGTAGATATGTAGACTAAGATAAAGTTATTTATCATTGTTAACACATAGCTAGGTTTAATATACATGACTTACTTACCATAAACAATGATTAATAAACGCTGTGGATCATAATCCCTACTTCCATATTAATATTATAAATAACAAGGTAACTCTGTCTGTCTACATGTCTGCAACGTTTTCAAGGCTAAACCGCTGTACCGATTTCAATTAAATTAGGCATAGATATACTTTGGTTCTTGAGGAAAGACACAGACACATGGGCGTAGCCGAAGCTAATTAAATATAAAAAAATAGATTTGCATAATTATGACTTAGTTTAGTCTCTCTGGTTACATATGTATAATCACGCATACATTTTTGAATGGGTAGACCTGAGGCCTATAAAGCGACTATATTTTGTCACTATTAATTTAACATCAGCTAGCAAAATATCAAGTTTGTATCCCCAGTGTTTAGAGCTTTGCGTTGAGAGGTCAGTCAGCCATGGCAAGTCATACATACATACATACAGTCACGCCTTTTCCCCAGAGAGTTTTACCGCAGGAGAGCCACGTTCCGGTACGAATGAACCGGCTCGAACGGAGTGATACCATGGCCTTACAAAAAATCGATGTGTTTCACCGAATGAGTGAGGACCGGATGCCCATTTTTTTCTTTTTTACCTGTGGAAACTTCCTCAAGCCTATACCCCACCGAGGTTTGCAGCGGGGCGGTGTGTTGGAATCGAACCGACTAAAACCACACGGTGTGCCACTCTGCACCTGAGACGCGAGGGATCCGGGAACCACTTTCTTACGCCATCCGGACCCCTCCCAGAAGGACCGGATGTCCATACCCCAACCCCTTCCCCTTCTCCAATCCCCCAAACGACAGCAACGTACTTATGACGCCTCTGGTATAGCGGGTGTCCATGGGTGGCGGAAATCGCTTGCCATCAGACGATACATTAGATCGTTTGCCATCTATTCCAATAATAGAAGAAAAGACTATTGATCCCCGCTTGCTACGATCCGGACACACCTCTTTTGCTTAGTGAACGTTCGTTAATCGCTGCATAATCGTCGGTTATTGGTTCTCTTCACATTACTGAAGGCTGGACACTTGCAAGGAACTTCTCAGAGCAAGTCCCTTTATATAAACTGCAAAAACGTAGTAGTATTTATCATCATTTTCTAACGAAATGTCTTTAGAACTCGTGCATAGAATTGACCCTAGTTTTTTAACTAATGTAGTTTCCGTGCAGCTCGACGGGGTTCCGTTCAGTCGTAACTGTGAGCGATCTCTCGATACATTTTAATATTGAGGGGGTTTTAGGTAACAATGTTGTTGAAACTATTCACTTGTAATTTTTAGTATACATTTGTTTTCATTTTGTATTTTTTTCAAGTTTCTTCAACACGTATATTGAATTCGAATGAATACAAACGACGATATATTAATAGCTAATATGCGTACATACCTGAATGGGGATTTTCAGAAACAAAATAAATACGTAATAAAATGTTAAAGATTGAAAAGTTGTAATGATTTGTATTAATTTATACTCACGCTGCTGTCTATGGTAGTCAGACTACTGATAAACATACTTCTCATACATATTAAATATTGATAAACTGTACTTTGACATACAGCAATGATTCGAACCTACGACCTTTAATATAGTATCGATACATAAGCTACTCTTCAAATCCTCCTATTTAAGTTGTTAAAAGAAGTTCTTATTAAACTGCTCCATCTTTCTTATACAGATATCATACCAATGTTCCCATTTTAAACTAGCTGAGCCACGCGGTACAACAACAACCGCGTGTAAAGCCGTGGGGAGTCCTAAGTTACTCCTTACATCATCAGCTATCTGCCAGTGAAACTCCCAACAAAATCGGTCCAGCCGTTCCAGAGATTAGCAGAGAAAAATTGAAAAAAAATTGTTATGTTGGTACACGTACCGTGTATACGTATTAGTAAAAAGCGGTTATTGTCGTATTACAAAGATACACTCCAACTTTATTTATTTGTACAGATACCAAGCTCTCTCTATACAACACCCTCCGAAAACATAATTTCCCGTAAACAATTAAACATCAACTCAACTCCCGTATGTAGTCCCACTTGCAATAAGTAGCTGAACGCAATGACATCCATGTTTGCTTTGCGAATGGGTTATTAATTGCTCCACCCACTTATAGACGTTTCATAAGTGAACTATGTCATCTGTTACACTTATGATGTTTGATGGTGTAATATTTGATAGCTGATCTCTTGGCATTTGATGATTGATGACCTTAATCGGAGATGCTGGAAAGGTGCCGTTCAAGAGGAAATATTTCACGGCTAAACCGTTGCGTAGGTTTTAATGAGGTTTGGCATGCAGATACTTTGATTACTGAGTTAGTACATATGCCACATTTAACCGCAATAACTGACATAAAAGTCGAGGGCGAAAGTTAATTAACTATAAACATCGCTTGTTATTTTGTCTTGGTTTAATTTATTTAGCTGGTTCAATGTATCACACCACCAAACCAATAATTTTCATCAAAATTGTTGGAGTCGTTTCCGAGATTTTGATTATATACAAGAATCGGTCAGTTTCTGACTTAACCAGTACATAACTTGTGTGTGTAAGTACTTCATAAGTGACTGTTAGTTGTCCTACATCGATAGTTTCGAAAAGATTGTCTTAAGATATAGTACTTCAAACTGTTCTGTCAACACAATTAGCGTTTGCGTCAACAATGTCAACGTTATCTAAAATCATATCGCGATCCCAATTTGTTACATCAACAATAATATGAACATCGAACCCGCAACCCTTCACGTCGACGCCCATTACTTCTGTCCCGACGCACACTGCACTCCACTGCGTAAATATTCATAATTGTACTCTATTACAATACGTTTTTTAGGGTGATAACTTTAATAGTAAATTAGATATTGAATTTTTAGTTCTAAAGTATTGTGAAATATAGTACATTTTACATTGGCAGTGTGTCAGTTTATATTTTCGTTTAATCAACAACCTTTTGTGGGTAGAAGTGGCCGCAAGTGTATTGTTAACAGCCCCTCTTACAATTCCCAGTAGTAACGTTTCAGTTCCAAAAACACCGATCATCCCTGAAGATAATAATGGACGGTAAATTTTTTATTAGTGTTACATGAACAGTAAATCTCCCAGCGACATGATAAGGGGATTAATAACTCCAGAAAGCGTCCTAGAAGAATTTGCAGATACGAATCAATAAACAAAATCACAAGCTCCGGAAATCCGAACGGAGTCCGAAATGCATTTCCATCTTTCATCGTCTTTTCACCCTCCGAATATCATCCCTAAAGTTCGTTCCCCCATCTCTATTTTGCGTGGGTGCGCAAAGGATGGAAGATTTGCAACGCGCGTGCGCGGATCAACCCCTCACAAGCGTTGGAGAAGGTTGATAGTGCTAGGCGCGAGATCCTGGCGCGCTGCCGGGGTCGTAGTACATTCCTCCGTGGACCGTCCGCGGTGGCGGTGGTCCCGCTCTCTCACCCCCAGCGACCAAAGACTGCACTAAAACATCACAAGTGCTAAGTGCATCAGACGGAGCTATACTTAGTCCAAGTTCGGCTTCCTACAATTTGCTATCTGCTTTTACCTCTAATGTAACATAACTAAGTCAATCCTTTCAAGTCTCCTATTGTATAAAGTCTCCTGAAACGAAGATTAACAATACGAAATAGAGCAGGGTGTGAGAGAGCGAGAGGGTAAAGTATTGTATTTAAAGTGGGAACGAGACGACAAGATGGCAGGTCGCTCCCGTTCGAGGTAAGTGCCACTTGTACTGGCCACGTGCTCAAACTTTTTAGTTTTCAGGTGGTTAAAAGTCAATGGCCGTCATTGTTCGTCCACCAATATTATTTGGTTTTAGTATTTTGTTGAAGTATTTCTATATTTGCATGTTTTCATTGATTGGTTTGGATTAATTTCTCGTATTCTAGAGTGGCTTTTATCAGATTCTTATAAGTATAGCAGCAGCTTGATGTATTAGGTGGTCTTTTCTTCTTCGTCTTCATGGGGATTTTCGCCGGAACACGTACCTAATCATGAAAGGTTTTATTTGTGAACTTTACATTTATTTTTACCGATGTTTCATAGAATTTGTTCAAGGATCTGTCGGAGTGAGCTATTCTCTTGTGTAAAAAATCCATTTTGATTTCGTATGTACTTTTTATGTTGAGTAAATATGATTTTATTGTTCTATATTGTTATCATTGTTAAATACCGTTAAAGTCCAAATGATCTGGTTTTCTATTATTACAGTTTGCTGTCGATGTCATCTTCTCTTAAAATTCCTTTTTCATGTTAGTTTTCAACTGCAATTTTAACTGCTGACGTGTTTCTCGTTTCAAATCTTGTCCTTTTCATTTTGTATCACGTTTGTGTTGTATACTCATCCCTATAATTTTAAATTGTGTGTGAATGCCACATAATCACTATGGGGTCCCTTTTAACTGGATGTTCAGTATAATTATCGCCTGCAATCTGCCTTTCGTTAGTTCTATTCAAGATTCTCTAAGATTGGGTTTGTGTCCCTTTTAATCATGTTCATGCTAAGGTAGCATGGCTTATTTAAATGTATTCTGTAAACTATAATATTTCAAATCGATCAAGATGTATTTCTTAACATAGGTTTCGTCCGTGGGAGGTTTTATTCCTACAATTTACTTAAAGCTGGCATATTCACTTTCAGTACTGATAGTATTATATATAGGCTTGACATCAGGGAATAAATTCACTAAATTCCTACTTTTTATATAGATTTATTGACGTGACGGGACACGTGTAAGTAATTTTCGTTATCTCTGTATTCATAAACAGTACTATCATTAAGTTTATATAAATCTGATCTCGATCCCTTTATTCATTGCCGTTTCTAAGTAAGAACCGTGGTACTGAATTTTCTCGTCATTCATTTAGCTTGCCAACATCATTACCGTCAATTTTGTCTCGCTCCGGGATGTCATCTCCTGCTGAGATGATTAGTCGTTCCTATCCTTTATTGATTAGCTCCAATGAATTAATGATAATCAGACCGGGGATTGGAATTGATGTAGATTATCTGTCTTGTTATGGGTGATCTTTAAATTTAGATTAATTTTCTTCTGGCCAGCAACATCCGGATTTTTTTGTGTCTCTTTGAATTAAAATTTGGTTAGCAGAATAAGAAGCTTTTAGTATATAGTACTGTAACTTATAAATTCAATGCAAATTTAATTGGAGTTTGGGTTCAATTTCGGGCACATTACTAAATAAATAAATAACAGATGTTTTTAGAGGACTATGATCAAAGCTACTGTTCAGAGCGCCAGGACTCATGAAAATTTGGAAAAAAAAATATTTATTGCTTGACGCAATTCAAGATATTTTACAAGTAGGGTTAGGGTTTTATTTTTGTTACGATATTTATTCATTAATTTTCGTCATTCTAAGTTTTTGGAATTTCTTAAATCTTTTTTATCGCTTAGTATGAAACATATGACTTCACTACTAAGATGTAGCAGTTAGTTCTTATAGACACACATGCAGTAGTTGTGCTACTTGCTATTTTAGTTACGTCATTAGTAATATGATATGCCGATGGTCGATCGATCTAATTTATGTTAAAAAATTTTTATGTTTGTCGTTTTTGCCGTAATTTTGTACAACAGAGTGGTATTTAAAGCCTCTATTAATCATAAGTACGTCTGCTTCGACAGTTATCTCTTATTCGTGCTTTATTTCTCACCCCATGTTGGTACAGTTAATTTATTGACTCTCCTAAATCTGTGTTTACCCGAAAAAGCATATTTTATCCGTAAACAGGTTTCTCTTCATACTGATTTCACTTAGAGTATCGTCCCCTAAATGTATTAAAATGACTGTTCCACCCTCGATCACAAGATGATCCCCTAATTCGCTAATAGAAAAACAGAACTATCAAATTTCCCGCGTCCAGCGCGTGACGACTTCCTGTGGCGACCGGAAGTGTGATGGCTGTCGTATGTGCCGCTATCGTATTTTTATCTTCACGTCTTTATTTTTCTTTAGCTTTTAGATGCTGTTTGTTTTTAAACTAAAATATTTTATCTACGCTTGCTGCCCTCTTTCTTCTCTACTAGTGTTTTACTTTTTAATTTTAGGAGCGTCAAACATAATACCCCAAAATTGCTAAATATTTGACTAATAGATTTAGCATTAACGACAAGTATAGCTATGGTCTATGTCCAGCAGTGGACTTGTAAAAGCTGTTGATGATGATGACATTGTATAGTTTTAGTGCTTAAAATTTATGTTCTATGACAAACTTAGGTTCTTCAAACTTAGAACGTCGAGAAACTTAGGGTTTATACATGGCATGTAACTCATCTAAAAATAACATCGAGATTTATGAGCGTCAAAATAGTAAGATATGTTGGTGTAAATAGGCATACACTGCATACGCATCGCGTGATACAAAACGCCTAATATCATGATATAATCATGAAGCAATAAATCATTAAAATATTCATAATTATTACGTCCATAAGTTTTTTTTTACCGTGGGAGAGCCACGCTTAGGTATGCGTGGGCCGGCTCGAGCGGCGTGATACCACGGCCTCATAGAAAATAGGTGTGAAACAGCGCCTGTGCTGTGTTTCACCAAGTGAGTGAGGATACCGGAGGCCCATAATCCAACCCTTCCTCTCATCCCCCTCCCCATCCCCCAAGGCTGGCAATGCACTTGTGACGCCTCTGGTGTTACGGGTGTCCATGGGCGGCGGTAATCGCTTACCATCAGGCGATACGTCTACTCGTTTGCCCCCTATTTTATTAAAAAAAGTTATTTTTTTTCTGTTTTAGTATTGTGTTCATGTAATGTGGTTGTAATACACAACTTATATCCTTTGATTTCGTTCAAGTTAATATGAGATTTCCTCATTTCCTTCCTAGCCTTTTATTATTATTAAAAATTGAGAAACGAATATATGAAATTTATTTCTTCTTCTTAATTAAAATTCAGCTAAGTATTAAAATTTGCTTATATTTAAGCCACACCCATATTTTGTCCCATATCGTACGTTTTATTATGTCAGGAGTGTGAGCGAGATAGCACTCCCCAGGCGCCAGACATGTCGGCGCCGGAGTTTATCGATCTCCCCCTAACTTCTCCAGGAGTGGGGGTAGATACATGCGCGGTACTTGTTTGTTCAGATTTAGTCAGATTATGGATTTTGGTCTCGTAAGCTTTTAGTTTTATCGTCCTTGAGTGATTAGTTTCGTTTATTGCTTGGTATATATGATGTTTATGATCGATTCCAACTTTGATATGTTTAACTAATACGATAGAGAGGATTGATTTATGTTTGTAGGAATCAATTTGTATTATAGCATGCGTATGTGCAATTAAAGCGAGAAATTTATTGAAATAAACAGTATTTGCAATGATAATTTATTATTTTTCCTTTAGTTTTTATAAATTACTAGTTTATGAGTATTGTTGTATTGAGTATTAAAGGGTTTATGTCCTCCTTCAAGATTTAAAATACCTCTATGCCAAAATATATTGAAAAGGTGCAGCGGTTTAGTCGTGACGGCGTAACAGACAGACAGAGTTACATTCGAATTTATTATATTAGCATGGATTAGACTGTATATTAAAAATTAAATTAAAAAATTGTTTGTCGTATTGCAATTTGATTAGGTAGTAAGACATATTACATTACTTTGTATTATAATACAATGTAGCCTGCATAGATTTTATTGCTAGAAACATATAATTAACTAAATTTATCAATAATCTGATATATATTTATTTACCATACAAATTGAAATGAAACAAAACTAACACGAACAATGTACCACATGTCATCACTTTTGACAGATCCGTCATCTAAGCACAAAGTATCTCCAACAAGCCATTAAATAATAAAGGGTAGTAAGTTCAACAGAAGAAAAGAGGCTTTGTTGTCCAAACAAAGAAATCCCTTAGCCCTGTAACCCGACACTATAATAGAGACAATACTTTCATTGTGTCTTAGTTACTTGGATGACATGATCATCGGTGACACGCCCTTTGTTTAACATGTCAGTACTTTTATGAATCCATTTTCTGCTTATAGTCTGGTTAAATTGTCTCAATTTCTACATTTTCATCGTTTATTTGCAATATATTGACTTTATATCGTTTGATTTTTAACGTTAAAGGTTATCGGTTATTTTGTGGATTCTATAAAATGGATTACTTGAATGACTTTCATCAAATGACGGTTAACTTTTTGAACATCATTGGTACTAATTCAGTTGTTGTCATCATTAAACTAAAATTTAGTAAAATTTTGTTGTTGGATTATATCTCTCAGCTGTCACTGTATTTAGTTCAGTCTAAAAAAAACGTTAATCAGACGCACACTTGTTTATTACTTGAAAAAGTAAAATTTACTTTGGCATAACCAAAATTAGTTTATATTAATAATTATAAATAGCTAAAATATATTCATATTATTTATATAAACTATAAATTACTCAACTTAGGCTATCATTTCAGCTTGAGTTGAATGTTTAAAACGTGTTACGCGTCCCGTAAAACTTGACATGTCACGCTAAACTTGACGTCGTCTCAGTATTTACAGATCAAATTACTTGCGTAATTTTAACTTATAATATTTACATTTAAAGTTTAGTTTTTTTACTAATAAACAAGCGTGTACCTCTGATCATGTTTTTGTTAATATTGAACTAAATATAGTGAGTGACTGCATCGTTTGTCTAGTGGTTAGCGTAAGCGACTGCAGATCAAGAGGTCTTGGGTTGGATTCCCGGGTCGGAGTGCTTTTGGGTTTTTCTTACAAGAAATTCTTTGTAACAGTCCGGAGTATGGAAGATAGCGGTGTGTCCCGCCCGTGCCTCGGAGAGCACGTTAAGCCGTCAGCCCCGGTTATCATGAACAACTATGGCAATCGTTATTGGGAAGTTAGTGCCCTCAAACACTGACAACTAGTTCAACCTTCGAATTCAGTTCACTTTTAGTGTTGCGGAGGTCCGATGCAAGTTGCTTTGTGTTAAAACTGATATTCAAGTAAAATCGGTGAACTAGTAGCCGACACTAAATAATTTTGGGAATAATAAATGCTAGGAAGATGATGATTGAACTAAATATAGTGAGTGTGTATCTCAGTGAAGCCGAGATGTGAGATATCGAAAAATGAACTGTAAGCAGCTGATTTTAAAGTACAACAACCAATTTTAGTTAGTTTTAGTTTAATGATGACAACAACAGAACTGTCACCATAGTCTGTTTTACTCATGATTGTTTTTGGACCTTACTTTCAATCAATCAATCAACAACCCATAATGTCCCACTGCTGGGCTCGGGTCTCCTCTCAGGAGAGGGCCATACGTCCCCACGCTGGCCAAGTGCGGGTTGGGGACTGGCAAGAATACGTTGTGGCTACGTAAATCTTGCCGCTGGATGTTTTTAAGCTGTCCGAAGGCCTCCAACTAAGCTTCACGACTGTTAGCGTACGATTAAAACCGGGAAAAACTACGTAAAAACTTATATAGGTCTATTATTGTAAATCTGTCATCTGTGCCATTATTACGAATCTATAATCTGGTGAAAAATTCAATCATACATAGACTACCAAAGCTAACACTCTTCCTTTTGACTTCGCCGTAGTCTGAAAAAAAGAGCTCGATGTAGTTTCATCAATAGCAAAATTAAGTGGCAAATGGCTGACTTCCCTCTAAAAATAAAAGCCATTCCAACTGTATATCAGTGTATATTTCAAAGTACAATAAGTAACGTCCAAAATTCAATGAAAAGAATTTATATGCAATGAAGCTATACTATTTTGGAAATATATTCGCCAAATAGCCATGAATTCGTATTTTCAAGTGTCGAGGTTCCGTTGCTAGGCGACGGCACGCGTCACAGTGGCGCCTCAAAATTGTCATTCCACGCCTCGCTGCCTCCAAAGTGTGCTTAATATATGTGGGACAGTTTTGTAAATTGCTCTGGCATGGCCGTCAGTCGACCGGAAAACTGAAGTGTAAAAGATTATATAGTGATAAATACATTGGCCATTCATTTGCATATTTGGATAGAATATAATTTGGTTGGCAAAGGGCGTTCAATGGTTTTTTTTTTATATTTGTATCAAAGTTATATACGTGTATAAATTTCTTTACCTTTGGGCCCTTTACCAAACGTAGCCAAAAAGAAAGGTAATAATTATGTCAATCTATGTATGGTATGTTCTGTAGCGCATAAACTGAACTGGTTTTATCAAATGAAATGTCAATAGATTCGTAACTATGGCCTGGGTAATATACGCTATATATATGCATTTTATATAATCAATTTATAGTTTTTTAAATTTTATTTGTCTGAAGTCATCAATAAGAATATACTTCTACAGCCTCAAATTAAACGAACCGAGACGTAAAAACTAATTGTCGTTTTGCTATAATGAAATAGAAATGTTTTACGCTCCAAGTTAACACAATTGTAACAATATGTCAAAAATCATCTTCCTCTTTGATACATCTTCTTGAAATAGTTCCATCGTATTTTCAAACAACAGTTTATTTTAAAAAAATGAAAATATTACCTTCAGTATTTTATTATACAAACCAAATATTATACAAAACAGCATGACCTTCGCCGTCAACTCCTTAAGAGAGTATTTTCGCATGCAATGTTGCGGCAATAATCGTTCAAGACATGCTTATGAAGTACCGCGATGCGTTTTGACAAACAATCAGTAGTGATTTCAACATCGATTTTATGTTTTATTTATCAAAAACGCTATCGATTATAACTGTCCTTCTTGAGGTCGGTCCCGGTTGTGTCATACCTTTGTCAATTTTATTGGGAAGTTCCACCTTCGACTTCAGTTCGCTCTTAGAATTGCGGAAGTCCGATGCAAGTCGCTCAGTGGAAAAACTTATATCCAGGTTGAAACAGCAACTGACTCCAAATAATCTTGAGAATAATAAAAGCCAGGAATACGTTACTTGTTTTTCTTCAAAATCTTTTGGATGCAAGTTTTATCTGGCAGAGGTTTTATTTTCAAATTAGGGTCACCCCAAATCTTTGGCGGAAGCAGCTGACAAGGGGTATTTATTTACTGATAACGTCAAGTTAACTTGAGTTAGCCTATAGCTAAACAATACGTGTAAAATTCACGGTCTCCTGATTCCAAGATATTTATTACTTTTTATTGACACCTGTTTTTTATTAGCTAACTCTACCCTACAAGTTTTTTTTAAATCCACTTTTTTACTGTTGCCCCTGTCTATTCACTTCTTTGCAATTTTAAATGCTGTCACATCAATTGTCATTTGTTTGTACATTGCGTAAAGATGGTACAACGATTCTAATTAACACCACTCCCTGAATTGGGGATTCTAGTTCCAAACTGGATTAAAGAAATGTGTAGGATTGCAAACAATTCTTACGAGGTTTGGTTATCATAGTGTCTGTAGCTTGCGTTAAAATCCTCCGTTACATGGACGCTATCTAAAAGCAAAAATTGACTTAAAAGATCAAAGCCTAGTATCCCCACACCACTGTTTCTCTATAATCAACTTAATTTATTATAATCAACTCTGTTGAGGCATCTGTTTTACCCCAAACACTCCAGATTGGGAAACCCGTCTCTGATTTATATCAATTTTCCGTCTGGTATGTGTCCGATTACATTTGATTCAGTCAACTAAATATCAGTTAATAAAAATAGAACTTCCTGGAAAGCTCGTGTTACGAATAGGATTCCAAGAGGTTCGATGTTCAACCACATGGTCCTTCAAACATCAGTCAATTATTTTGTTCCACAATAATATGACAATGCGATTTTGGATTTTAATACTTGAGTTAGAATGACTTAATTATATATGATTATCACATAACCAACAGTCGACGTTTCAGTACTGTAAAATGAAAACCTATTTAAACTGCCTGCGGCGAATTCAAAATCGAAGTCAATATTTTTGTCAAACTTTGTGTTTATATGTTTAATTGTTGAGCGTTAACCATTGAACCGATTTCAATGAACGGGTGACATAGACTATATAAATTTAATGAAAACACTTTACATAGTCGAGTTATAAAATATTTTTTTAAACTTTTTTACTTTAGTACGACTGACTTCCTCGGCCTTGCAATGTTAGATTCATTTCTGATGATCCTGAACTTGTCCTTGTTCTCAAGAAAATATATACAAATCAGTTACTACAGCAAATGATATGTCTATCTGTCTGTAAATAACCGTTTCTTTTCTCGCCCTACACTCGCCCAGACTACATTGTACTATTAAAATTCCGACTCGTCCCCACTCATCTAGTGGGGCCCATTTCGAGCCTTTTTATGCAAAACTGTATGCAATAACTCGCCCGTTATGACTATAGGCTTTTTAATGAGTCTGTATGAATTCGTTTATATCACACTACACCCTTATATTGAGATGTTAAGGATGAATTTCGTGCGGCAATCGTTGGAATGTCTTCTCGTCTGATTTTATTAGCATTTGAGGGTAGTCTTAGTCATATTGAGTTTATAGCACTAGATATTAATTCCTAAGTGTTTAGTGCACTTGAGTTTATTGAGGGTTTGAGTGAGGGGTTCCTTTTTAGTGTAAATGGGTAAGTTAATAGATTATTTATGAAATGAATGATGTTAATGCATTCATACTAATATTATAAATTGGAAAGTAACTGTCCATTAAACTTTTACGGCTCAAGCGCTGCAACGATTTCAATGAAATTGCATGCCATGAAGGTTTATTTATTTCTGAGGAACGACTTACTCTACAATAAGGGCTATACATACGCGATAACCGATATACATTCGGGTCGAGCCGCGGGTAGAAGATAGTTATTATTATATATCTCTAATGGTTATTGTTCTACATAATTTACATAATGAACGTCGTTGGTGAAAATTGTATTAAAATCTGTTCGCTGTATTAGGAGTTAATTTATATTATCATGTTATATGGACAAACACAGCTTCTATAATATGGATGGTTTGCCTGTGCCTGAATGTAGATGCATTTGATCAGTTTAATTTTGTATAAAGTAGCCTCCTAATATATATTTATACTTTTTAAAGTAGCCTTCTAACAATCGATTACAATATAAACGGATTAAGGCACACGAGTGATAGGTTCGAATTAAAATCGATGTATTTTTACATCTATCGACATGGCTATGTGAAATATTACGAAACTCGTGGCCCTGTAGCTACATGCTAATTACTCATTATTAGTACGCGTATTTAGTACTTTAAATTCACTTCTGAAACTCGGCATCAGACTACAACAAAAATGAACTGAATTTCAGAAAATAATCGTTTTAGAACTAATCTCGTAGTCTTTATCGATACCATTAGTATTATCTGGTGTAAATGATGCTCTGGTTATTGTTTTAATTAAATAGCATGATGTCACTACAATTATTAATATATGTAACTGCAACACCAAAAAAAATTACTGTAACAGTAACTAACTTTCAACTGCCTCGATAGATGGCGTTGTGTGCGTATTAGATCGCGCTATGATTAACTCTAAGCTCCAAGTCAAGTTAGTTTTATAAAATCGTTTAGTACCAAAATCAAAGCTAACATACGTTGTGTAGTATAGTAAAAATACGCATGCGAATACTTAATTCACACGCTTTTCTTCTCTAAGAGATGGCGGAAGCATTAGCATCCTCGTTTTTCCAACTACAATCTTAGTACGTGCCTAATAATCAATCGACCACATGGTAAGACTCTTCAGCTACTGATGTCCATGGAAGACGGCAGACGTGTACTATTAGATAACCAATCTGGTACTTTTATGTATATATTTATATATAGTAACACTAACATGTAAAACTGTCTTTCTAGTTCTGGTCATCTAATTTCATTGACTTCACGTTTGGCCTAGCAGTTTAAGAGATCGCCACGTCGCCTTCTGCAAGTGTTGTGGATTTAATGGGATAACACTTTGTGTAATTCACAAATTGTTCAAAGAGAGTTTTTTTGCATCGGTTTCATGTCTTTGTAAAGTCTCCAGTGACACAAAATGTACATATATTCTTAATGCAGGAGTTGTCTTTTAAAAAAAACTGATCAAACTTCTCCTTTGTGCATAATATCTAAAGAAAAAGTTTAACTCGACTAAGCAAAAACTTTTGAGTAAATATGTCATACGTCACGGCCATTATTACGAATCTATTGACATATTATTCATTAAAATGACTTCAATAGTTTATACATAAGGCTGCCAAAACCGCTTCGCCATTGTCGGGGAAAAAATAACAAACTGTCTCTCACGTCCGCACGGTCCACAACTCTTTTTGTTTCTTCTCATTTCCATACACGTTATGTCTAGAAATAGATCCCCTTTAAATGTAAGCAGTTGGCTACTAGATGTTGGCAGTAAATTTTAATAAATTGGGCGTGAATTAAAACTCCCCTTCTCTAAAATGTCTCACTTGAATTCCTTATGAGAGGGAGCATATATTATTATAACAGGGATACTGTTTATGCGCTTGAACTGAAAATTATCGTTTTCGGTTCATATTTTTGCGCCAATAGCTTTAGAAGTTTTTTTTTTCAATTTTGCTTATTCCGTCAGTGTTTTGCGTTCATTGAAGCTCAATACGATGGGAAATTTGTTGCTTTATTGGTAGGAACCCTGACGGATAAACAAGAGATCTTGTGTTCAATTTCCACCGCGAGGGTGATGAATAGGATAAGTTGTTTGTTTGTAATTTATTGACAGTCTGATCACCGCAGTACAGGCATTTCTTAGTTAGACGTGAGATGGCCTGTATGAGATATGACTAGTGAATATTGTCGTATTTCACATACGTTTGTATGATTTTATTTAAAAATTCAAGATCAATTTATTTCCTAGTTTGACGGTATTAAGGTCTTAAAAGATTAACATTTTTGGTACAGTATCAAGGATTGCTTATTACTTTAGATTTGATAAATCTAATCATATCCACCATCCCGTATAATTGTATACCATCTTTATATGAGATGTTTAAAGATTTGCTATATTAACCAAACGAAAGCGAGCTAAAGTCACGCTTCTGTAATCGCCTCCGTAATACGTTCCCATCTGAAAATAAAAATCTTTAAATATAGGCACAGGTGATGCCGGCTATAGAAAACGGCATGGTGTAGCCATGATGTTTTTATGACGTTGATGGATATGTTACTCGGGCAAACTTACATGTCTGACTTTATCAATATTTATTCTTAGTTAATCGACGAATCGGCATATTAGTAGGGTAAAGATTTAACTATTGTTCGCTATTTATAAAAGAAAAATGGCCATATTTTCTTGTTGACGTAAGTCATAAGATTGCAATTAAGAAAATGTCATCTTTTCAAAGGTCGATTGTTTAAAGTTAATGTTTTGTGATAACAAACTGAAATATGGTTTATTAAAGGCGAACATGAAACGAATTTCCAAAATTATTCATAAGCCTTTGACGCTGTAAACACTTAAATCCATGTGAACATCTTTAATTAGAAAATAAAAGTGGTGAATAAACTTCATGACATTTAATCCTTCCAAATTTTTTTACTATTTTAGTGTTGTGATTTCAATGTATTATGAGGAATATCAATCTAAAATCATTTTTAAATTACATAGATTCCCACAGGGCGCAGTATTGGGTCCTAATAACATTTAAATTAATGTATGGTTTAACATATTTTTATTTTGTTCCAGGTACCAACTGATTGTGTACCATCGCAAACACAAGAGAGCGCGTGACGCAGCTTACGCTCGCGCATCGAGGACGCGCTATCGGACAACTGGCGGCGGCTGACCGCGCCGCGTGCTGTAAGTACTGTAATACTTAGAAACTCTTTATTTGTACACTATAATATTACAGAGTTAGAAGAGAGTACATAAATGTGAGACGGAGTGTAGGGCCCAGTGTCTTTTTCCCTAAAGCAATCTCTTATAAAATATATAATCTACTTCTTCTAACATTTTCCTTTTTATGTGCTTATTTTGTCTTTATATTTATTTGTTTGCAATCTCTCTGGTGCTTTCTTTCTTCTTCTGTAACGTTTACATTTAACATTACTTGCACTTATTGCCTGATTGATTCATTAACGTAAACCTAAATCGCTGGGCCTAAAACTTTGAATTTTAATAGCTAATGCTTTTCATATTGGAAGAACTCCTCACTAATACAATATTAAAAAAAAATATCTCCCTAGCGAGATATAATAGAAAGGAATACTTTTATTGTTCAACCAAACATTATTTGACTTGTATTTATATACGATTAATGCATTGATTAATGAAGGTCATAGTAAATATCTAATAGCTTTGGTCATAAAAATAAAAATTTATATGCAAAACAATAATGTGTATAATAATAATAATGTGATGTATCAGGTGTTTTTGATGTATAGTATTATTATTTTATTTTAATTCAATTTTCACCAAAATCCAGCTACTACCTGTCTTCCCTGCATCGCCTGATGGTTGACTGGTAAAGAATGCCTTACGCATTAAGTGCACACCAAAAGTGCATGATTTATAAAATTAATAACTTATTCGATTTTCCCTTTCAGGGTTCATTCCAAACCCGTCCACGACACCGCTCATTTAGTCACGAGAGGCCTCGACACCGCAGAGGCAGCTCGCACTCCTTAGATTTAGACCTTGAACACCCACCAGACAGACCTTACCAAACTGCTAGTATACACAAGTAAGTATATCTTTAAGACCTATATATTCTAATGACCTCTGACATCATGAGAACCCATTGGCATCGTGCTTTCTTATGGTGTAGAGTTCACACCGTGGGGTGATCTAATGACCTCTGGCATCATGAGAACCCATTGGCATCGAGATTTCTTATGGTGTAGAGTTCAATCCGTGGGGTGACAGATTAGGAAAACGGAGTGTCACCACCCCTCCCTTTGTCACATCCTTGCTGAGGAGAGCTCTCGTTCAGCAGTGGGCTGTTAACGATGATGATGGTAAGGGCCTACCGCTGCCCATGACAAAATTCAAGAGACACGAGTGCCGAAATCCCTTCATTCTATTCATTATTCATGATTAGATTAGAGTGGGTTGGGATTTGGTAAGATCACTTAGTGATTGAAAATAAACCAGAGCTCCCCCAGAATTTTAGAGATGTGGTGACGGGATGAGAGCCGATAACATCACTTTTCATTACGATTACTCACAAAGAAAACGAAACTTAACAAGCTTATAGCGGTTTTCCATTATTAAGATATGTATGTTGTCACCAGGGCCCACTCTCTGACAAAGATGGCAGCTCTATCGCTCAAGATATCGATCGACGGCGGCAAGGTGGTGAAGACCATACAGTTTGACCCCTCCACGACAGTGTACGATTCTTGTCGCATCATCAGGGAGAAGATCCTGGAAGCCAGCAGTGGTGACCGTGAGTAGTGAAATTTAATTCAGCCTTACATGTACAGAGCCTAGGTAGATATTCTGTGTCAAGAACGTGGTCTACTCTTGGACTTGATCAGAAGATGATTGCATAATCCTTAATGTCTAGGGTCCTATTCCTGTTTCATGGAATGAAATATTCACATGAAGAATATTTCTGTCTTCATTCCTATTCCTAGTGGCCAGTGGCCTCACCAATGGCTACAAGATAAGAATATCTTTTTCTTAGCATTCTCGTCAGATTTGTTATAAACGAAATCAACCAAAATCAAATGCAATGACAATTGGCACTAGCAACATACTGACAGATATGTAAACTAGATTCTGAACTTTGCAACTTTTTTTTTGAGCAATACAGGGCAAATGTGCAGATGTATCATCACCTGATAGTAAGCGTTTACCGCTCCCAGTGGACACCTGCAACACGCACCGCATCCTAAGTGCGTTGCCGGTCTTAAGGGAGGGAATGGGGGGAGGGATTAGGGTATGGGCGGCCTCCGGTATCCTCACCTAATCGGTGAAACACAGAGCAAACACCGTTTTTCGTGTGAGGTGGTGGTATTGCTTCGGTCTAAAATAGATTTTTCAATTCGAATCAATAGTTCCTAAGAACATATATATATATATATAAAAAGTCCGAATCTCAGAAACTGCTTTAACGATTTTCATGAGATTTAGTATGCAGAGGGTTTCGGAGGCGACAAAACAATGTAGTTAGGATTAATTTTTAGATTTTTTTCTGGTCATCCGGGTACTGATATATATACTACTAATTATTAAATATAAATAAAATATTACAGTATTACCATTTCTATCACACAGCAAAAGAATATGGCCTATTTCTCGCGTCAGAGGAAGACAACAAGAAAGGCATATGGCTCGAAGCGTCCCGAAGTCTCGACTACTACATGCTGAGGAATGGAGATCTCCTGGAGTATAACAAGAAGACCAGGAACCTTAGGGTTCGGATGCTTGACGGTGAGTTCACTTTCAGCAACAGACTTTTAACAATCCACTGCTGGACTTGGAAAGGGGGTTACCTGCATACCACACTACGCAGGCCAGATAGATTGGTATAAGTTTCGTTTCAAGTATTAGACTTCAAAAAAAGAAAAAGTTCTTAATTAGACTGTTTTTTTAGACAGTCAGTGCAATAAGCCCAAGCGTGTTTGATTCTAGAATGTACTAAAACTTGTTTTGTTCTAGGTACGGTGAAGACACTCCTGGTAGACGACAGTCAAGTGGTAGCTAACCTAATGGTGGTGATATGCACCAAGATCGGTATCACCAACTACGATGAATATGGTCTGGTAAGACACTGTTCTTCAATAGCCTTCTTTCTTCCGGGTCCTTTAAGCGTGGCGTGAAAAAGCATCCCACCAGGCCGCCATAGTGAGGGTCACCATGCTGCATGGTCCTTTTTTCGCATTGAGGATGGTGACCACCACTCTTGGATTCTGCTTATGATTTCCATCAGATGACATCATTTTGGCAGTTTATACATTTAAAAAAAAATAGGCGTTGAATCTGTACTCACGTGTTGGGACTGTGATTAATTAAACGTAATACCAGTCCTAGATATATCGATCACCATTTATTGATGGAGTGTGTCAGATATGAGTCTAGTAGAAGTAGTTAGTCTTCAACAACCCATAAAGTTCCACTACTGGGCTCGGGTCTCCAAGAGAGGGTTACGTCATACGTCCTCACGCTGGCCGAGTCTGGCCAATCGGCAAGACTACGTTGTGGCTACGTAATCTTGCCGTTGGATGCTTTTAGCCACCCGAAGGCTTCCAACTAAGCTTCACGACTGTTATCGTAACCAACTGTTTAACATGACCTCCAAATCACGAGACGCTTACGGTGTCATGCCACCAACGGTCACCCATACCCCGACGTTGCTTACTCTCGGTGATTGTTTCTAATCACCGAGTACAACTAGGCTATGAGCGCCGAAATAGTTTAGTGTCCGATTTGAATTTAAAAGGAGCCTCACGTAGGGATGTTACACTAATTTATATCGAAACCAAACAACGATGATGCCAAAGCTCTGTTCAAATTCATGTTGATTGTGTTAAGACGATACGTTCAGAATTCAACTGACATACATTGTGCTCAAAGATTCAAAGAAAAAACTAAAATTAATAATTTTAAAAACTCACTACTCAAGTACTTAATCGAGTAATCATACGCCAAAAATGCCTCACATCAATTTGGAAAATCTGATGTCTCGTTGGAATGTACCTGTTTAATAAGCCCTATGCCTATTTTACTTTTATTTTTTTGTCTAAACCTACTTAAAACAAAGACTGTAATGAATTTTTTTATGACTGCACGACTTTCCTAGTGGTCGCTACACCGCTGCCTACTGTACCTAGTTCCTAAGTGCTGGGACAGCACTTAGTGTGATCCACAAAACTAAAAATATTAGAGATGCTATTATAATTAATGTATTCAATTTGTGTCCAGGTCCGCGAAGAACAGAAAGAGGAGCCGGACCCCTGCGAGAAGCCCAACTACGGGACCCTCACCTTGAAGCGCAAACACCAAGAGAAGGAGCGCGACGCGAAGATGGAACAGCTCCGAAAGAAGCTCAGGACCGATGACGAAGGTACATGTCTCTTTCGTTGCTGTCTCTTAACAATGCTTTAAACCGACGTCAAATTCTTTTTGTAAACCGACTTCAAAGAAATTAGGATACCTTTTTCTTAACCGATTCCAAAAAAGGAGATTTTGTTTATGTATGTTCATTTATTACTCTGTCAATTTGACCGATTTTGAAATTTCTTTTTGTGTTAGGGTATGCTTGTGAGGTGGTCCTATTGCACCATATCAGGATCTGATGATGGGATCTAAGGGAAATCGAGGGAAATACCTCAATTTCCTTTCATTATGATAGTGTTTCTGTGGTTTTCTTTAAACTAGTAGTATCTAACCCAGAAGCAAAATAGCAAAATACGGCTATTTTTTTTTAAAGTTTCTACTCTCCTTATCTACATAAACTTGAACTGTGCCAAATTTTATACTGCTTCGTTTGCATAAGTTTCATCAAAGAAAATAGAAGCTATACAAAGTTTTTGTTTCACATATTTATACAAAAAAATATAAATGAGAAACACGGGCTGTCCTTTCTTATTATTTTATATATTTATTATCTAACTGTAATCTTATCCTAACAGTGAACTGGGTGGAGCCGTCAAAGACTCTCAGGGAGCAAGGCATCGACGTGACAGAGACCCTGCTCCTGCGGCGCAAGCTGTTCTTCTCCGACCGGAACGTGGACTCTAGAGACCCTGTACAGCTGAACCTGTTATACGTACAGGCCAGAGACGCTATCTTGGATGGCATGCACCCCGTCACACAGGACAAAGGTATGTTTTTTTTATTGAATAGGGACAAATGCCTATGGACACCAAACACCAGAGGCGTCACAAGTGCTTTGCCGGTCTTTTAAGAAGGAGTACGCTCTTTTCTTGAAGGTTTGAAGTTCGTATTGGTCCGGGTATACAGCAGGCAGTTCATTACATAGTTTTGTTATGCGAGGCAGGAAGTTTCTGGAAAATCGCACAGTTGTGGACTGACAACCATCTAAGTGATGGGGATGATGATATCAGTATATAAAATGAAACTTTTTGCAGGAGAAGCTATTGATGATGATTTTATAAAACTAAGTGGATTCGTGTCCACTGTCACTGGGTTGTGAAGTGAATTCAATTCATTTTTTTTTCTTTTTTGGTTTTGTCTGTATGTATTTATTTTTAACTCAAAAAAAAATATTCACGGTTATTAACGCGATCACTTATTTAAAGGCATTACGTACCTCTGATTTGCCTGACGTTTCGACCAGGTTTTTCTGACCATGGTCACTGGCTGGCTTTGTCTGTATAAGAGTACTTATGTATATTCTTAGAAGAGACCTATGTCGGGCAGTGGACTTCCCATATATAGCATAGGCTGTTGATTAAGGGGATTAAAATAAATGTATATTTAACCAAGCTGTACTTACTTTGTATATGAGTAGACCCAGTGTGACCGTGTAGTTTAAGTCGGACTGTCAACCCGAGACAGTCTTATAAAGGTATTTAAAAAAAACTAGTGTAGTCTCTGTGGTGATTAACAGTACGAAGTGTCACCTCCCCTATTCACCCCGTGGGTGTCGTAAGAACCAACTGAGCGAGCTAACTACCAGGACAACAGCACTGCAAGGAGAAGGAACACTTGACATAAGCCATATACTGCTTGGAGAGCGCCTTTCTGAGGAGATTTTTATGTCTAGCAGTAGACTAAAAGCTTTTGATAGAGTATACACATACAGATAAACTTTTATTTATATCTACCTAGAAATGATTAGGTAGCGTTAATGAGCCAAGCCAAAAAACGACATATTAAATTGATTTAATTTGGAAAAAGATTTTAATGGTTGTGTATTTGTTTGTATAGCTTGCGAGTTCGCGGGTATACAGTGTCAGATCCAGTTTGGTGATCACAGAGAGGACAAGCACACTCCTGGATTTTTGGAGTAAGTATTTTTTGTTATTTATACAAAGGAAATGTGATGACAAAGAAAGGAAAGAAGCTTTGAACAGACCTGACCTCTATGAGAACTATGAACAGTCTTCACCTCTTTGAGTAGATGTATTGTCTATGTGATTATTAAAATTAGAAGAGACCGTTAGTAAGAGAGATTTAAAACTAATTTGTATCTTTGAATTTGATGAACGGTCGACAAGTAAATATAATATTTTCTCCATACTTGAAAATCGCATCTTATCACAAATGAGAATGCCATCTGAAAACCTGTTCAGGATACCGTGTAGCATTTAGCCGAGATTGTGGCATGTTCTGGCTCACGTTTTAAACAGACCCTTCCGTATCTAATGTATGTAATACTAGCTTTTAACCGTGGCTCCGCCCGCGTGTTTGTACTTCTTCAACGTCCAATCTATCTCTATATGAAAATCGATTCGAAGACCTGGTTTAGCGGTTGAGCTCTGGAAGCGCAATAGACAAATAATTATTATATTTTGTATTTACTGTTTTATTCTGTATATTGCATTGTATTCTGTAGGCCTTGAATCATTTTCATTTCAAATTACACCATTGGCAAGAATTTTTATCTTAGTTTGTTTGCGGAATAAGTCCACAGTGCTGGAGTACGAATCATCATCTAACTCTCCATTTGTTTCAGTCTCAAAGAGTTCCTCCCAGCATCGTACGTGAAAGTGAAAGGAATTGAGAAAAAGATCTTCAAAGAGCACAAGAAGCACGTGGGGCTGAGCGAGCTGGACGCCAAGGTGCTGTACACCAAGAGCGCTCGAGACCTCAAGACATATGGAGTCGCCTTCTTCTTGGTCAAGGTATGGCTTGACATGTAATATTAATGTTACTTCCAGAGGCTCTTTGCTTAATAATTAATAATGAGTAAATATTTCGGACATCCAATACACAACGCCATCTACTTCCGAGCTAAGCAGATCTTGTGTTAAGTTTCTAGACAATTTGATATAAATACATACATATATAATAAGGAAATACATACCGTGATTCGGAGGTCACGTAAAGCAGTCGGTCCCGGTTGTTATCGTACGATAACAGTCGTGAAGCTTAGTTGGAGGCCTTCGGGCGGCTTAAAAACATCCAACGGCAAGATTTACGTAGCCACATCGTATTCTTGCCAGTGCCCAACCCGCACTTGGCCAGCGTGGGGATGTATGGCCTTAACCCTCTCCTGAGAGGAGACCCGAGCCCAGCAGTGGGACATTATGGGTTGTTGATTGATTGATTGAACATACATCGTACTATATAAATAGAAAACACTCGAACTTCGTAACCAATATTTGCAGATCATACAAATATTTAGTGTTTATAGTATTTTTTATTAAGTATTATTATAGTAAATTTTACCAACCCAATCATGAAACCACGATCGGAGTGATACCACGGCCTCACAGAAAACCTCTGTGAAACAGTGCTTGCGCTGTAAACAGTGAAACCGCTGAGTGAGTGAGGATACCGGAGGCTCATACCCCAACCCCTCCCTCCAACCCCCAAAGGCTGGCAACGCACTTAGCACCTCTGGTGTTGCGTGTGTCCATGGGTGGCGGTAATCGATTACTATCAGGCGATACGTGTGCTTGTTTGCCCCCTATTACAGAAAAAAAATCGATGCAGTGGGAAATAGTGGGACGACATCATCAAACCAATGTATAATGTCACTATCTATTACCTACTACCGTTGTCTTACGATATAAACGTTCCTATTATTATATTGTTGAACAGGAGAAAATGAAAGGCAAGAACAAGCTGGTGCCTCGCCTGCTGGGCGTCACCAAGGACTCGGTGCTGCGTTTGGATGAGAAGACCAAGGAGATCTTGCAGACCTGGCCCCTCACCACCGTCAGGCGCTGGTGCGCCAGTCCCAATACATTCACCCTGGACTTTGGTGATTATAGGTAGGTCACGGGACTATGGGTCTGCCAAATTGACTATACTCTGCCTGATAGAAAGCATGAGCAGAATCCAAGAGTGGTGGTCACCATACTCATTGCGGATGCAGCATGGTGACCTATACTGTAGCGGCCTATTTAGATGTTTCTGCATCATTTGTACACATCTAAGTATGTTTATTTATAAAGGTTCTGCGATACTTAAGTTATGAAAGTACTAGTCCGTGGCCGCGGCTCCGACCGCTTGTATGTCGTTTAACGCGGTAAAGACCCTACGTCTTTTTTCAAGAACCAAGTTACCGTGGTAGAGCCACGCTACGGCATGAATGGGCCGGCTCGATCGGAGTGATACCACGGCCTCACATAAAACCGATGTGAAATAGCGCTTGCGCTGTGTTTAACCGAGTGAATGGGGATACCGGAGGCCATACCCCAACCCCTTCCCCCATCCTGGTTGTGTTTGGTGAAAGTGTTTCATTCAAGTTTTCATTATTTCAATAATTGTCGTTCCTTCAACATCATACCACCAAGCCACAATTTAAAGATTCGTTTTATTTTAAACTTGGTTAGTTGACAATTTTTAACATAATTCCTGTATATTCCAGCGATCAGTACTACTCAGTACAAACGACAGAAGCAGAACAGATCCTGCAGGTGATAGCCGGCTATATTGACATTATCGTCCGCAAGCAGAGGGCCAAGGAACATCTTGGAATTGAGGGAGATGAGGGCAGCGCTATGCTGGAAGATTCTGTGTCGCCTTCCAAGTTAGTACAAATTATATATTAGTCTACTGGTGGTCAACACCCCTATCCACCCCGTGGGTGTGGTAAGAGCCGACTGAGGGAGCTAACTACCAGGACAACAGCACTGCGAAGAGATGGAACACTTGACACACACCATATACCAATCCGTCTGGTGAGTGATACAGTACCCCAAAACTAATGTTTTAGGTTTAGAAGAAAGTTGAATAATCGATTTTTAATATAATTAAAGTCACCTGGTGACAGAATTCTCCACTCTAGATAAGACTGGCAGAATCATATTTATGTTACCAAATGAAAACTTTGTTTTATTGTAAAAATAGGAGTGGGCAACCCTTATCATATAGACTGTGAAAAGTAAATATTGGCCGATTCTCAAACCTACCCGATGTGCACATAAAATTTCGTGAAAATCGGTACAGCAGTTTCGGAGGAGGTAGCAAACACCGCGACATGACAATTGTATATATTAGATAACTAGTTGACCCACGCAACCTACTGCCCATAGCGTGATTATTTTCCCGTTTTTGAATCATCTTTCATTGGTGCTTTGCTCTTATTGGTCTTACCGGGATGATATATGGCTATATAGCCTTACTCGATAAATATGCTATCCAACACTGAAAGAATTTTTCAAGTCGGATAAATTCAAGCAAACAATCAAACTCTTCAGCTTTATATATTAGTATAGATGTGACCCATTACATTTTTTGCTATAATAATAGCATAAATAGCCCCTTCTATAGTCTATCCTGAAATATTCTAACTTTTTCCAAAACCTTTATCAGCTAGTGTAACAATAGCGTGTGTCTCAGGGCCAACATAATCCAACACGACACCTTCAAGTCTGGCAAAGTGAACACGGAGTCGCTCGCCAAGCCCGCCGTGCACCGGCCCGGCGCCGAAGGTACGTACGCGCTCATTACTGCTCACACCTGCCATCTGTGCGTCCGTCGTCCGTCGTCCGTCGTTCGGTGTCGGGGGTCCATGGGCGGTGGTAATCGCTCACCATCAGGCGATCTGCTTGTTTGCCCCCTATTCCATAAAAAATATATCAGCAACTTTTATCTGTTAAATAACATTATATGACAATACATTATATTTATTTTTACTTGACTGTCAAAAAATTGAGCCCTGTTAAAGATATGGTTTTTTTTGTTTAATTTTTTAGTAATATAATGAGCACAAGTTTTAAGCTTTATTTTGTATATATAATGCACAAAAGCTTGTATTATATGATTTGTCCCATGTAGGTGCGAAGCCGTTCGCCGTGGGCCACATTACGGGAGCGCAGCAGACCACGGTCTCCGGACAGATCATAACGGGCCACACTCCACCGGCTGTTAGTAACGCTTTATTGTTTATTTTATTATTTGCATTATTATTTGCGGATGTTCTTTTTTAGTTTTGTGAATGTTTTCAATGTCGTGATGTTTAAAGGATGGTTTAATTTGTTTCATGCTGCGTTTTTGACTATCAACAGTCGTCGAAATGGGTTCTGTAGGTATTTATTATCATATATAAAGCATATACATATATATATACTAGCTGACCCCGCAAACGTTGTTTTGCTGTAAAAATTTAAAAAAGAAATTAGAGATGGGTCGCCCTTATCATTTAGAGGTATGAAAAATAGATGTAGGCCGATTCTCAAACTTACTCTATGCACACAAAATTTCATAAAAATCGGTACAGCCATTTCAGAGGAGTTCGGTAACAAATATTGCGACACATGAATTGAGTATGTCAGATAATGTAAGAAATTTGTAGTCTGTTTTTTTTAATACAGAATTATTTACCAATAATATGTCACGAATTATCAATCAATCAACAACCCATAACGTCCCACTGCTGGGCTCGGGTCTCCTCTCAGGAGAGGGTTAAGGCCATACGTCCTCACGCTGGCCAAGTGCGGGTTGGGGACTGGCAAGACAACGTTGTGGCTACGTAATCTTACCGTTGGATGTTTTTAAGCCGCTCGAAGGCCTCCAACTAGGCTTCACGACTGTTATCCTATGATAACAACCGGGACCGACTGCTTAACGTGACCTCCGAATCACGGAGACGCTCATGGTAACATGCCACCAGCGGTCACCCATCCAGGTACTGACCGCGCCGTCGTTGCTTGCCCTAGCTGATTGTTTCTAATCACCGAGTGCAACTGGGCTATGAGGGCACGAACAGGCCCGTAAATTCAGTGTTTATCGATTCTGACTATTAACCTTAAGGTCGTCGGTTCGATTCCTATTCAAGACAAATTTTTGTGTGTACACGATAATTTCGTGCATATTTATAATCTCTATGTTATTAATTCTATCAGTGGGTTTATGTAGAAATATATTCCGGGATGACAGCAATAGGCTTGTAGCCCTAAATTGTATTAATTGGGATGTCAAATGCTCATATATGATGAATGAGCAATATACGTCCAATTTTCATTTGTATGTTTATGTAATATGGCGTGAAACGACGTTTTCAGTAACGTAAATTTACTGACTTCTCTATTGCCTTAGTAACAAATAAAAAATACTATTCGAAAAATTGTTTATGCCCTATTTAGCCTGCACAGGCAATAATGGTCCACACTTAGTAAAGTGCAGTATAAAATGTCCCATCAGCTAATGTTTGTTTCGGAGTTAATGTATTTATAATAAAAAGTATATAAGTATTTATATCAGTTGTCCAGTACCGTATTACATGTTCTGCTTAGTTTGCGCCTAGATGGCGTTGTGTGTTAGATGTGCGAAATATTTATTATTATTCTCTTTATTCAAATCATATTTTATTCTTTTAAATATACATATAAAAACAAATAGATATAAAAATATAAAAAATAGTAGACCACAGACGTCGGGTACAGGGACCAAGAAACCGGTGGTTAGGGCTTCAAAGACAGGATACGAGCTTCCTCACGATACGAGCCGTCTCAAGAAGGACTGCCTTCTGAATTAGACCCTTGATCCAACCGTCTAACGTCAGCCTCTTGAGGTGTTGGTCGAGGCTTTTGGCAATTATTAATATTATTATAAATAATGATTGTTCGCCAGGCGTCCCAGATGCAACAAACCAAGGTGACTTCCATCATGACAGAGCCCCAGCGCGCTCTCCTATCGACCATCACCACCGGAAGGGAGATTATAAAGCAGACAGAAGAGAGCCTCAGTAGAGTAAGTATTTCTTCTGTTGACTTCCCGTCAGTAACTCACGTGTGAGGGCCTTACAATGGCCCAACTGGGCCAATTTCGATACACGGATGGTATAATGGTTTTAGATTGGGTGTTCTTTGTGTTCGTATCATATAGGTATGTCTTTTAAAAGTAAAGAACGGCCGCAAAGACAATTAATGTGCAAAAGAAGTTGCTCATTTGGTTTTTACAAGTCCTGTCACTGAGGTCTCAAAACTCGGTACCGCACCTTTGATTTACACCAATCTTAGACAACCGTTGCCTACTACCACGCCGATGGTTGTGGGTTCAAACCACACTTGGGACAACACTTTGTGTGATCCAGAAAACAGTTATTCCGAGTTTGGGTTTAATATGTGTCAGTTTTGTGTGTTTCTCCTTATCATCTTCGATAGATGACGCTACTAGTTACAATACATCTCACGTATGTTATTGTTGCAGGCGTCTCTGCCAGCTATGGGCCAGGACGCATCTTCAGTGAAGTGGAAGCAGGTGACCATGGACACCAACAAGCAGGTGGTGACGTCACAGATCGCCGCCATGAACGCCGCCACCGCACAAGTCGTCACGCTGACATCCGGTATGTGGTACTGCCCTTTAGTTAGGACTGCAGAAAGATATGAGTATTGTCCGTCTGGTGAGGTATTCAGAACACAGAGTGTCACGACCCCTATGCACCCCGTGGGTGTCGTAAGCGTGGACTGGGGGAGCATACTACCAGGACCACAGCACTGCAAAGAGAAGGACAACTTGACACAAACCTTATACTACCCCATCTGGCTAGAATGGTGTAGCAGAACAAAGAACCTTTCTAAGAAGATGCCTATCACTAGCTATTGACCGTTGATGATAATTGTAGTGATGAATATATTCCAAGTGGTCGCCCAATGGTCGAATTTCGCCCGCAATTATTTTGATTTTGTTTTAGTTTTCTGTAATTGTCTCTATATAAACTTCAACTGAGCCAAATTTCATACCTTTCCGTTTGCATAATTTTCTTTAAAAAAAGGTACTAATCTTTCACTTCACGTATTAGTTAAATCATTCAGTTTTTATCATCTGCCAAAACGATAACTTTATTGAAAATGTTCTTAACACATACTTGTGACGTCACTGTTTTGGACTACTCACTTGAGCAATATATTTCAATGTTATTTTATTTTATTTGATTAAAATTTGTGATAGAAATGAAAAGCTGTAGTAACTACATTTTCTGAGATGTTTTGCAGCATTCGTTTTACACATTGGTATTTATTTACGATACAGTCATTTACCCTATATGTAAACATAACAAAATAATTTATCCTGTATAATTGATCACACTTACCGCCCAAGTCTTCCGTGGTAATCGACTTCTACTGCAAGTATAGTGTACATTATATTCTACCAGGTTCCACGGAGGAAGTAGACCACACGGCGGTCGGAGCCGCCATCACGACCATCACCACCAACCTACCGGAAATGACGAAGGGAGTTCAGATGATTGCCGCGCTGATGGAAGATGACGATCACGGTGATAAGTTGCTGGACGCCACTAGGAACTTGTGCACAGCGTTCAGTGATCTGTTGAAGGCAGCCGAGCCGGAGACTAAAGAGGTATGGAAAATATCATTTAAATAGTAGCTACACTGCGTCTTTGTGGGTTCGAGTCCCTCAAGGAACTGTGGTAATTAGAGCCTAAATCATCCATTCTGGAAAGGAAATTCAGAGGCGATATTGCACTTATGTGTATTAAGTTACGTTAATCTATGGGAGGTATTACCATGAAGTATGGGTTTCTGAACAACTGTTGGACCCGAATTTGTATTTAATCCCAGTCGCACTCCTCTCACTGTACCTCCTGTACACCAGGATATATAGCAGTGATTCACGAACACTCCCGAGTTAAGACACGTGTAGTCCTAGGAAAATTTAAACTGTCTTCAAACTGATGTCCTAGAGCTTTATACTGCTAGTACCCACTACGGGTTCAAACCCCACAAGGGTCTACACTTTGTGTGAGCCACAAATTGTTGTTCCGAATCTGGGTGCTCTTTTTGTTCGTTTTATGTATGTTTGTAAAATCCCCCACGACACACGAAAAATCTAAGTGCAGGAGTTGTCCCTCAAAATAAATTAGAGGAGTTGTAAATGTAATAAGTGGACTGAATATAATTTAAAGTGTTCTTAATTTGGTTTTTTCCATATTCCAGCCGCGACAAAACCTTCTAAACGCAGCATCCCGCGTCGGAGAAGCCTCCACAACAGTCCTCTACACCATCGGCGAAGAAACAGAAGAAGATAAGGAGACCCAGGTAAAAGAACATCCCCAAGATCTCTGTACAGCCTCCGACGAGACAGACACTTACGACGAATTGTACTTCGACTCTCACTGTAACTTGCGCGACCCCAAACGCAATGGGAAAAAGTCATATCTATATAGAAAACTGAATTACTGTTACGATAATTTCTATAAAGTATTTTTTGGGAGGGAGAAGGATGATGCTTATGAGACAGATTTTGAAAATATCGATGTAGTAGGCCAAGAGAAACCGAAAGTAGAGGATGATGGTATTTATGAGGATATAGACACTTCTAGAAATTGGGGGATGTTAGATGTTATACAGGAAGAGTCGGACTCTGATTATTATAGAAGTCTCGAATATTGTAACATGTTGTTCAAGAAACAACCTCAAAAATCTAATAGCGATAACGATTTTGAATCGATTATACAAAATTGTGAAGGTTATTTAGATAGTAACAACCCTAAGTTGTATCCTAAAACAATTTCAAACAAAATATATAATTTCAAAAAAGAGTTTTCCAATCACGACTACGCAAATGTCAATTTCGATAAAATTAAAAATGGCGCGAATAACATTGAAAAACAAAATAACAGTCTCGACAAAAATAATTTGAACATAAACAAACCAAATAACGGTATCGATAAAACTCGATTAAGTTTCGATAACACTAAACTTAACATCGAAAAATCAAATCTTAATATAGATAAATCGAATCTCAATATCGATAAAAAATACCACGATTACGTCAATATAGATTTCGATAGACGCACCAAAAACGATATTCTTCGCGAGAAGTTCTTCCTAGCGGAAAATATCGATAAGAATGATATTAACGATAAATTCAATAGATTCAACGGCGATGGTAAAACGATAGAGTGCCACAGTATTATTAACGACGTAAGAAAATCCGGACCGGACGTTAAAGTATCCGGATCTTTGAATATGAAGCTTTTAAATCCGGATAGATACAACCGGGTACTGACTACGACAGAAACCTTTATGGAAACAGCCGAATCGAGTTTCACAAAGAACCAAATATCGAAATTACGTCACGACGGTTTCGAGAACTTCGTCAAAAAGAGTGAGAGGTATTATACGAGCGAGACAAGAGACAAACATACAGACATACTTAACAATTCCTCTACACCTAAAGAAAAGACCGAAGTCCGTATATTTTATAATCCGACTTTCAAATCGACTGGCGATGTTTATGTGAAAGGTTTTTGTCAGCATTGTAAAAGAAAGTGCCCTAGAACGGACGAAAAGTGTTGCCCTAAGTGCGAGTGTTTGGAAATCGAACTGGCAACACTGTGGAAAGAGAACTGGTTGAATATAATGTTCCTTCTGTCGTTGGTGTTCATTATATTGGCACTTTTGATTCAGTGTGTTATGCCTCGGGACGAATGCGAAGGTCGGAATATAACTGACAGTTCTGAGGGGTCTAAATGTTTTGAGTTCATGTAGACTTTAAACTGTCGCATTTCAAAGACATACATATATATGAAAGACATTACGGTCGTGACATCGTAAAAAATACATTGTTCAAATATTTGCTTCTAAGAAATAATTAATTATGACGTCACAACTCAAAGGAATATCTTTCCCCTTATTTTAGGAGGGGAGGGAACAGCATTATAAATGTTCTTCGGTATTCGTCTCCTCTACCCATTGCCGTTTTAAAGATCACGACTAATTTGACCATGAAAATATAAGAAAACAGTACAGAATTGTAATTGTTCTCGTTTGTACTGTGTGACTATATTGTGCTGTTCTTTCAACACTAGCATTTATCCGCAGCTTCTCTCTCTATAAAGTCGTAGTTTTTAAACAATTCTTTTATTGATTACATATCCTTTTGCTGGTTCGTGTCATATCAGCAGCTTTAAAAGTCCACGACTAGACAAAGACCCCACAAAAAATGATTTTGACCATATATATATTTGGTGTACCACGTTGGTCTGTCGGGTTGGTAAACGGTTTGTGTCAAGTGTTCCTTTTCTTCTCAGTGCTGTTGTCCTGGTAGTTTGTTCCCCCAGTCCATTCTAACGACAACCACAGGGTGCATAGGGGTAGTGACTCCGTATTATTAATCCGTCACCACACGGAGAAATTATATATGGTTATCGATATGGTTCTGAATGGCGTGGTATCTCTGTGATATTTCCATGTAGAAACTATAGGTTCGGAAGTGTATGAAAGTTCATTCTACAATCTGATACCCTCTTTACTTGTATGTTTGCTACAAACAGTTGTGGAATGCAGTTTTACCCACGGGGTGAATAGGGGCGGTGACTCTCTGTGTTTTTAATCCGTCAAAGCACGGATAATGCTTGTAGCAAGGAACCCTGTCGATCCCAAAATTAATTTCGCGGCTACAAAAAAAATGACAGCTTTTTAGTATTAGTATTATTGGTGTAGGTTCGATTCCTGTTTTATATTCGCTTACGGTGTTGGTAATATGTGTGTCGGTAGTTATAGCTAGGTTTGTAATGTGGCACTCTATCTCTCCTCCTTTTGTCCATAGTTCCACAGTTGGAGGTGTTGTCCACTTGTGGTAGATTGTAGGCCATATTCTAGGTACTATAACAGTTATTTTATGAGTTTTTTGGTATAAAAGTTAATTTAATAGTAATAACTATTATTTTATACAGAAATACAATATTATATTTATTGTTATTGCCTTCAGAAGTATTAATAACGTATTATTAGTAACAAGAATACAATCTTATAAGTATTCTGCTATATATAGAATGTCTTTTCCTTCGCTTTCGTTAATACGAACACTTTTTCAAGAGTAATTTTAGTGTAGATTGCTAGTTGTGTTTAAAAGTACCGGTATACAACAGCCAGTAGCACTATCTCTGTAATATCCACCAAAATTTGATAACACTCTTGTAGTTTTTGATAAACCATGCATATATGATATACCCGTTCCTTTAGAAATTCGTTTTGGTTTTATACCAGGCAAGCCAGACGTATTGGAATAGTAGTTTGTTCCCTGGAGAGTAGATACAGGGCGTCCATATCCTCCTATAGTCCCACTCACGTATGAAACTAGCAACTGCACTTAAAAACTGTCCAAATGAGTGTTGAAATATACTTCCGACTAATCAAAAGACACGTTAAAGGAAAAGACTGTTGTGTAGATATTATGTTTTGGTAAGTATGTAAGTTCGTTAGGTGTTATAGTATATGGTTTACACGACTTATTAAAATATCTTTTCTGATATGTTTCAATGGTGGTCTGGAACTCAACTGATCGTTAACCGCCTGTCTTGAAACCTCCTTTTGTGTTAGTTGTGATGGAAGCGTTGCCACAAAGAACACTGGTCTCGCAAGTTTGGAAACGAAACGGCTGTTCAAAACCACCACCGCTTCGTAACTTCTTAGTCTTGCCATCAAGTAGCTTGTCTGCTTTGCTCTCAGTTTTGTTACAGTCGGTAACTTATTACCGAAATGCCAAGATTTCAAGTCCTGGTGACCTGAATTCTGTGTTGTCGCTCTTTTGAGTTCAAACCAAACCTGGAGGTTAACGTAGACCTTTGACCGCCTATATTGCTCCTGTCTTGGGTTAACGTATTCATAAGACCATTTTTTTTTTAGAAAAATGGAACTTATTTTGTAAACAAAATGTTTTGTCTCAAATACTTTTAAAACTATATTGTTGTGATTTTTCGGTGATTATTTGATCAGGATTTCAAATTTGTCCAGTCATTGATTCTTTATCTTTTCATATTATTTTTTTTCCTGAACTTTGATATATTACAAAAATAATACATCATGATCAACAACTTCCAATAGTCCACTAGTATCTAATAGTCCTTCTAACTGGTGGACATAAGCCTCTCATGGGAAAGGTTTAGGCCAAAATACTTAATTTGTGTGAATCATATACTTGCGTCCGATTTCACTGGTACAAGTTGACACACTAATTTAATATTAGTTTGTTTTGAACTGGGTTGTCTAATAATTACTTTAAAAAATAAATTGGACTTTAATTTTTCAGTCTTGGGTCACGAAAAGTAAAATAAGATTTAAGTTATAAAATAAAACTAAATTGAAAATAAATAAATACCTTATAAATCCTTTAGAATGTCAAAAATTAAGTATAAAAACCATAAGTCTTTTGTTTTCGTCGTTATCCGGCAAAAATATTGTATTGGTTTTTTCATGCATGGTACTTCGAGCCGTTATGTCTGATCCACCAATTCCGAATTAAACTTGGTAATAGCACTTTTAAACTCGGGTTTCATTGAAATAACAAATTAAATTAAAAACCTTAGGCTTATACAACAGATATTTTTGTTGAATGTCGGTTCTGGATACTTCTACATATTAAAAATAATAATAAAAAACACTAATAATGATAATCTCGTAACATAGATTCTTATCCATAACTAAATCCTGTACTATGGTAACCAGACTGCTATAAAGATACTTATATATTATTAAATTCATGTAAACACATTATAGCTAACTATACCCAAACAGAACAAACTGAAAACAAGCCGTTACTCGTTACATAACTCCAAGTAACAACTTGGCTGCTTTCTGTTTGTTCTGAGTCCAGGTGTAATGTATCTATAATGTGTATGTATTTAGTAATATAACTCGATAACATATATTTTTTGTCCTGAGTTTCAATCTAAATGATAACCTCGACTTCAGTCAGGACACTGACCAATGACATCACACACAATTTTTTATATAAAAATACCAACTAGCTTGAATGTTAGTTTCAGTGGATATTTTTATCTCGTAGACGTTACCTGAAATCGGATGAATTAAGTCTTGCCATGATCAGTTAAGGGTTGATGTAAATTCGCGTATGACATTAAATCACGTGTTTATGCGCATCTTGTTTAGACAGTATAGAATGAAATCGCTTCCTTTGAATGTTTGCTTGGATTTTGTTTAAACTTCTCAACGGATTTTAAAACAGTTTTCAGCATCGGATATATTCAAGAGGAAGGTTTATATATGTTATACATACATTGTAGCGGGGTCGCTAGTGTGCGATGAAGTAAAAAATTATGTAAAAACAGCCACAAAAATATAGTTGTTCAAGTATTTTAGTATTTTGCTTTGGGCAGGTGGCTTAAAAAATATGTAAAAACAGCCACAAAAAATATAGTTGCCCAGTATTTTAATATTTTATTTTGGCACGCTGAGATAAAGTCATTTAGTCAGTATTCTAACAACGTAACAATGTTTACTTTTGTAGAATGACAACTTTTCTAGGGGGCTGATTAATAAAAATATCATCACAAACGAATTTACAACAACCCATTTTGTTAAGTTTGATTATTTTTACTTATATTATTATTTTGTTAACAATTATTATAATAATGCATACTAATCTAGTTTTAAGAAACTACTGCGAAGTACTCAGTACTTTTATTAACTGTTGAAACAGGCAGCTATTTTTATACATTAATGTTTGTTCCTGTACTAAACATATGTACATATTGTTTTGTTCTGTACTTAGTTGAATGGTATATACTACTGAATACGTGTTTAAATATAATGCAGATGTTGCTATCGCTAAGTCGTTATTTGAAGAGTTTCGTTGTCTATCTCCGAAACTCCTCATCAAATGTATATAAAATGTAAATTTAATTTAATTCGAATTATTTATTTCGGACTTATTATACATCCATATTTTGTTAGTTACAGAATGAATCTAGTTTTAGTATCAAAAATATTAATGAGTGGGAAGGTATAAACGCCTGGACATAGGGCAGAGTCCCACCTATCTGAAATAATAGGACCATTTCAGAATATACTTTCACCACAACCAATACGATCTTCAAACGTTCAAGAAAAGAGTACAATCCTTTTTAAAGGCTTGTGAAGCCTCTGGTGTTGAGGGTGTCCATAAGCGGCGGCCATCGCTTACCATCAGGCGATCCGCTTGCTCGTTTGTCCCGTACCTCATAAAAAAAACAAGAGAATTGAAATTCAACCAAATTGAAAACCTCCTTCTTTTTGAAGTCGATTAAAAACGAGTTCAGTCAAAAGTGTATACCATTCTTTGTAATATGTTGCGCGTACGTGGCTTTTTTTTCTTTATGTGTTTTTATTATAATGATATACATAAAATTACAGCATCACAAACTCATATATACATATTTAAATTTATAAAGGAAATCACAGAGTCGAGTTGTTGTTCTGACGCTTAGTGTACAGTATGTTTTCATACGTGTTTGTAAAGTCCGAAACTAATGCGGAATATGTCTATTAAAAAAAAAGGATTGTGTGGTTTTATGAAACCACGGTAAAATTGAAACTTTTTTTCACATGCAAATAAAGAAATCTAATAAAGCAAATAAATAACAACATTTACTTTAAACACTGACAAAAACAAACAAATTAGCGTGGAGCACTGGCACACTGTCCGACTGGCCACTGGACACTGGCTGACCGTCACGCGACACGCGACATGCGATACACAGACCAAAAAATTTGAGACGATGTAATAAGAGTTTCACTTTAATTAATGGTCTAAAAAGATAACAAGTCTATCCGAGAAGTGGGAAAATCACAGAGTTGAATATTAATTGGTTTAAACGGTCACCACGCCGCTTTCTGGTGTGTGAATTTTTGTGGCCTTAACATAATGGGTCTAACATGGGATACCACTTTGTGTAATCCACGAATTGTAGTTCTGAGGCTTAGTGTACATTGTGTCCGTTTCGTATCCGTCGATGATGTCGAGATAATAAAGATGGCCTTTCAAAATTAATTGGGACCAAACTTAATAAAGAAATATTAAATTCGTTTCAAACTAATTCAAAGCTACTAACTTTAAAGATTCACAACACTGTCTTTCGTGTGTTGGCAACCCTATCTAGTCTTGTATGAAACTGTGGCAATCCTAATCATAGCAAATACAAACATGCCACTGGTTCGTTCTGTGACGTAGAAACTATAGCAGACGTACAGCGTCTTTGATTTAGAGTCTTCTTCTTCTGGACTATATCTCTTCTTTATCAAGAAGATGCGTATGCACAACATATAAAGTACTTTGTTTAAATACAAATCTATATTATTGCCATTATTTGCCATTTAATGGTTTTTTCATTTATAATTATATTAGACGAGTTTCGAGTTTATTAAAAAATTAATATTATTTTTACATTAAATTTGTATTCGTAAATATCGCTGCCATTGTCTGTGTCTTTTCGAACGAGTACCTATCATTCGTTGGTCCTCTATACAAATACTATAATAATAATAATAATAATAGCCTTTTATTCCTAAACTTAGGGTTATAAGAGGTCCCTAAGTTCGGTGTGCCTTTTGGCATAGGCCTCCTCCAATTCCTTCCAGTGGATTCTGTCCCTTGCTACTCTCAACCAGAATGGTCCCGCTGTCTGCTTCAAGTCGTCTTCCCATCTCCTGACTTGACGACCTCTACCCCTCTTGCCGTCTCTTGGTTGCCAAAGGGTAACTTGCTTGCTCCATTTGTTAATGGGGTGGCGTAGCATATGTCCAGCCCATCTCCATTTTTGGACGTCTATCCTGGTAAGAATGTCTGTGAGTTTTGTTCTTGTTCTCACGTCTGCGTTCCTGACTCTGTCTTTGATTTTTAACCCTAGCATACTTCTTTCCATGGCACGTNGCTAACTTGTACTTAAAACTCACTTAAATAACTCAAAAATAACGAATTTTTTCAACACAATTGACTTTGGTAATATTTATGAATACGCTAATGTTTTAAAATTCCTTGAAAATGCCAAAATTAATATTGAAAAAAGTTAAGTTAGTATTTAAGCACTAATAGTTATTGAAAATTAACAGATTAGGTAACTAATATTTGGGAGTAACGAAGTAGTCGTTTAATATGCCTCTGCCTATCCCTTCGGGACAATAGGCGTGGTTTTATGTACATATGTATGTGTTTTGGAGATATTTTTATTAATCTTAAAACTGGAAACTCGCCTAACATATTATTTTTTATTTTATATTTAATTTGTCACTTTGGTTTTAATTTGACGACTTTAAGACTGATACCAGTACTGAAATATTTCTTGCGCCATTCAGCTCTCTATATTTGAATCTTGTTTGAGTATGTAATCAAAAGAATGATAAATGAAATAGCAAATATTGCTTATAATCTAGTCAAAATAAATGTTAAAATCCGTCCATATACTGACTTTAGTAGTTTTAAATACGTTAAAATAATGATGATTTCTTGCCGATGTATTTCTTGATGTAGCAACGCACGCTCTTTAATTAGAACAATTTTAGTTATTACATCTGCACTAATATTATAAAGAGCTCTAGTTCCCAACTTTGTTTGTATGTTTGTAGCGGGTAATCTTCGGAAGTACTTGACTGATCCTGAAAATTCTTTCACTAACAGAAGGCGACACTATTCAGGAGTGACATAGGTCATATTTCATTATGATTGAACAAAAAATTAAGCTATAAATAATAGTATTTGTAAATCAAGTCGAATAAAAGCGGGCGGCCGCTCACGTTTGTGTCAGTTATCAGGGTGATTCTTTAAACAGATATAAATTTTTTATTTGCCGACTGATTGAAATAAAACGAACACTAAATGTTTAGTATAATTGACCAAAATACATAAGAGAAAATCGCATCTAACTCTGTTAAGCCTTTTTAGAGATTCGTGTACAGACAAACAGGTAAAAACTCTCAAAACTTCATTAGTTTTTCCTCACTACCTTTTCTGCAAAGATATCGACCCCTTAAAATTATATTAGGTATATAATTTACGTCAGTACTGGTATCATTCTAAGGACCAGTTTCACCAGTACCTGATAAAATTTCAGATCTGACAAATAACACAATTTAACGGATAAAGGATGCCGATACATATATTTATATCTGACATGTATGTGTCTACCCAAGACATGAAACCGTAATCTGCAGTTATCTAGTAAATAACTTGACATCAGGGAGTTTATCGGCATGTGGTGAAACTGATCTTAAATATCTGTTTATTCCGGTTTCACACAAGTTCCGGATAGCTTATCTGGCAAGTGTTTTATAGATACGTAATATTAACTGTCAGCTAAGCTATCTGAAACTTAACTGTAACCGGTATATGGCCGTAAATAGTCTTAAATCGGTTATGAACCGACTCCGATCACTGCCAAAAGGTTATTTTTGTCAATACATTTGCTTCTTAGAGAAAGATATTTGTTTTATTTGCAACTAACTGTCTATAAAGTGAATGTATTTCAAAAATAACTTACTAATACTACCCTCATTATGTATATAGTGTGATGATATTCGACTAGCTAAGTTTCAGTTTTTGTGGCTCAGGGCTCACTTGATTAAAAAACGTTAACATAACAAAAATCTAAATATATTGTTGTAAATAAAAACTTACTAAAAAGTTTTCATATTAAAGGGCAAACCTTTTTTTGTTGAGCCAGAGAGTGTGGGTTCGACTCCCGCCCAGGATAAATGATCACGGTTATTTGTTGGGTGCATATAATTTTAATAATATTTTGTATTCAGTCACCATCAATAGCAATGGTCGACTTCTATACATATGCCTCTCTAAAGGTTTTGGTCTATTATTCGCATTTAATAATAATAATAATAATGTACATTTACAAGCAGTGCAGTTACCATGAGGTACAAGGAAGCCCAAGGATATAGAAATATCTCAATAGTCCGCCATACGTCACCATGCTGCATTGTTTGCACGAACAATGAGTATGGTGACAGACAGAGCAGAATCATTTTGACAGAACAAAAAATGTTACAAAAGCATCGAAATTTCTATCAAACTTTTTATCATATTATGGTAAAGTTACTGAATATGAACCGTTTGTCGTAATTTTTTTAAAGCGCTCAACAGATGGCGGTGTAATAAAAAAATTGTCGTGTAAATTTACGACACAGAGTTGTCGTACAAACGAAAATAAACAAACATTCATCAAGTACAGTGTTATAAATAGCTGACCTACATATTTACGAAACGAAGTAAATTCGTCCTGTCTGTATGTAAATAGGAATAGCTCGAATGGCGTAGTGGTTTAAGTGGTCAACTTGCCGTTTTCTATTGCACTGTGGGTTCAAATCCCACATGGGAAAATATTTTTCGTGATGCATAAATTGTTGTTCTGAGTCCAGGTATCCGTTTCATATATGTTTTTAAAGTCCCTCGCAACACAAGATATTCATATTTGTAATGTGGGAGTTGTTTAACTAAAAGTAAAAAATAATTAGTACTCCACGGAATTTGCGTCATCTTTTGTACATAAATAACGCCAGAACGGATCTAGATAAAATTTGGCAATGAAATAGAATACAATCTAAAATAACGTTTAGGCATATTTTTGTATTGGAATTATTGGTATACAGAATCGATCGTCCCCCTACTCCATTAGATAAACTCTAGATAACAATATGTAAAATTATAATAATCTACATATTATTCATTTCAGTGCTATTCAGAATCGGGTAGTTAGTTGATACGGTTTATCATCAGTTAAAACGACAAATTTGTATAAAAATATAGTAAATACAAACTTGTGACGTCACTTTTTTAGACTACTCAGTTGAGCAATATATTTCAATGTTTATTTGATTAACATTTGTAATATAAATGAAAAGCTGTAATAATTATATTTACCAAAACGTTTTAATGAAGGAGAATCGGTATTTATTTACTATACAGTCAACTACCCTATTAGGTTAAAATTGACTCTTTAATGACTTACATGGTGGCTTCGAGTCCCGCCTAGGGTTAATAGTTGTATCATGAGCTCTAGCTCTTCTGTATGTAGGTGTAATTTTTCTATAATATGTATGTATGAGATATACATAAAAATGTATCTATCAACAGTCTGGTACAGGGAATCAGACGCCCGTGTGTGAGGTCATTACTATTATGTTTAAACTTTGATCAGCAAAAGGAAGCCAGTCATCTTGTTGAAGAGCTGTTATTGTCCACTACTGGAAGTAGGTCTCGCGTTAAAAAGGAGCTTTTGGCGTACTATACCTTCCTGGTTGAACTGGTTAATGGTAGGTTTTATGTCATGGTACTTTGAATGGCTTTCAGCAAACGTGTATTATCTTCACCAGGATATCCTCCTGTCTCTGGCGAAGGCAGTCGCCAATACGACAGCAGCTCTCGTCCTCAAAGCGAAGAACGTTGCAGCCCAGTGCAGAGATGAACAGTCTCTGCAGAACGCGATCATTGCTGCTGCTACCAACTGCGCTCTTGCCACCAGCCAGCTGGTCGCTTGTGCTAAGGTAAGAACCACTACTGAATAGAGAACTCCTGAACAGAAATTACTAGAACGGGTCCTGTGGATAGTCGGTTCGATTCCGACATAGTTCCAAGCCACGACGGGGTTACAACCGAAGGGGTCTTCATATATGCAAAGGCCTCGGCGGTTACATAACGTAATATTAATGGTCAAAGCAAATCCTAGAGACTAAAGATATATGACAGTAAAATAAAATTCACTATAATGTTTTGACTTCAACGATCACCACGCCTAGATTGCACGATTGCTTTGAGCGGTCACTGTCTCCTTTTTTTTCGGAGGTCATGTTAAGCAGTCGGTCCCGGTTGTTAACATACGATAACAGTCGTGAAGCTTAGTTGGTGGTCTTCGGGCGGCTCTCAGAGACCCTCATATGGGATAACATTTTGTGTGACCCACAAATGTATTGTTCTGAGGATGCTCTTTGTATCCGTTTCATGTAACATATACTTCTATGACACATTATATCTAGTGCGAGAGTAGTCTTCAATATGCGGGTAGTCTGAAAAGTTTCCCACCCAACAAAAAAAAAGTCTACTTGTACCATACAAGAAGATTTTTTTTTTCTACATTCTCCTTGTAACTCTACACACATCTTGCAAATGCAATATTCCATTACTACATTCACTAGTTCTTATTAACGAGTGCTGCCATCTTCACGTTGAGGTCGAGACCTTTTCAGACCACCCGAGTGCCTAAAAAAGAACATATTTATAGCCCCCTATGCAGAGCATGCATAGAAGAGGAAGAAACAGCCGCCCATGTCATCATGGCATGTCCTGGGGTGGCAGAATACCGGGCGAGACACCGTAAGGCAACGTAAAGGGTCTACTAGGCTTCCTAGAGAAACTTCGTTTTATAGGAAACCCAGCCCGCGAGAAATCAATCAAACCACATAGTAATGGTAGTAATTTTTATATTTAGGTTGTAGCTCCAACTCTACACAACCCAGCATGTCGTGAGCAGCTGACGTCAGCAGCTCGTCAAGTAGCACAGGCAGTGGAAAGACTGGTAGAAGCTTGTAACAACGTCCCGGAAAGTGCTGCCCCTGGAGTGGAACACCTCACCGCAGCCGCGCATCGAGTCACTGAAGAGCTGGAGAGATTGCTGGCACACTGCGATCTTGGTAAGAAATAGTTCATAATATGTGTATCTTATCATCATCGGTCTATTGTAGTCTACTAACTGGACAAAAGACTCCCACTGCATTCCATTCTGATCGATTTTGGGCGATTTTACAGAAGCACACCCATCTGACGTTTTTCTGCGTCGTTCTTGATTAGTACAGAATGTTTGATGCATTTGAAGAAATATTAAATTATACGTGAAATAAGTAAATTGATATTCAGTCAACAACAATTATTCTCGGAGTTTTTTGGTCTTGACTGGGTTTTTTATGATAATATATAATAAACTTCTTTTGTGTTTTAATTGTCTCTGATAAGACTAAGCAGTCTATTTAGGGTGGGGTAAGAAAACGAAAATGTTGTGGTTTTTTTTTTCAGAGAATACCAGAAATGAGATATAGAAAAAAAGGAAATAGGAAATCTTTGTAGAGTAACGTCGTAGTAACTCAAAGAGACCAATTTATGCCAATTTTAAATTTATTTTTTGTCGAATATAAGTACAGTTCTTAACTATTTACTAGGATAAAACAAATTTAGCAATTAGCATCATTGATAAGTTTATTTATTTCCATTTAAAAACGAGGGTCATCATAAAACTGATAATGTTGTTACGTGCAGAGCGTCGCGCCGTGGCGACGGTAACGGAACGTTCCGTGGAGACGGTGATCAGCGCCAGCGAGCGAGTGGTGGGTGCGGCCGACCCCTCCGACATGGTGCGGCACGCGCGGCTGCTGGGGCAGGCCACCGCGCACCTCATCACCAACATCAAGGTACCAGCACCATCACCACTCACATCTATCTAGCTATCCAGATACCACGGCCTCACGGAAAACCGGTGTGATACAGTGTTCGCGCCGAGTGAGGATACCGGAAGTCCATAATAACTAAGTATTTGTCAACTTAAGAAAAATAAAAACCTTATATTTCTTAGGGCAACACATTTAACACATAATATCAAATAACATACAAATATTTATACTTTTATTATCTAATTTAAATCCCACGGTCGGCACTTGATGGCACTTGTTGCAAGACATTCCAGAATCAAACCAGTCAGGTGTAAGTTAAATTAATATGGTGGAATAAGTACAAGTGTGTTTGATTTTAGAATGTATAATATCCTCTTTAATGTCAATACTAGTAACGCAATGTTTTCTTGTAGACCGAAGCCGAGAAGCAGCCTTCGGAGTCCCAACGCAAGTTGTTGGCGGCTGCCAAACTGTTGGCTGATGCCACCGCCAGGATGGTGGAGGCGGCTCGACAATGTGCTTCCTCACCACAGGTTTGGACTTACTCTTTCGGTAATATGTTGTATGACCCCAAATAATTACGGGAATAATAAAGGCTAGGAAGATGATAATATGATGGTTTATTTATAAAACTTGTGAGTGAAATGTTTGCGTGTGTGGTGCAGGACCGCGAGAAGCAGGAGGCGCTCCGCCGTGCGGCCGAGGAGCTGCGCTACATCACGGCGGACTACGCGCAGGGCCAGGACCTCGCGCGCTCGCAGGTCGCCCGCCTACAGGTACGTGCACGTGCACTACACGTCGATTCCTTTGTCTCTTTCCAGGGGAATTTATTTCTTCAGCATATTTTTTTGACACTCATCTCCTATTCGACCTTGATAAACGGGTTGTGATCTAATTTACTAGGCTTCCATTTATATATAAAATAGAAATATAGTGTTTGCCAAATAATTAACCGATTGAAGTCAATATTTATTAATTATTAAAATAGTTCAGTTTAGTAAGAAAGTAACCTAAACTAATGTCCTTTTACGTTATTACAAGTATTTTGTAAAACTAAATTTAATATATACATTTAACAATTTCTCGATGTAAATATTACAATCCCCTGTACAGGAGAGTGCCCGGCAGGCAGCTTCAAGCGCCACTCAGCTCATCGCGTCAGCGCACAACGCCACGCAGTACAACACCAACAAGTACACGCAGGTCTCTATTCACTCTCTCTCTCTTCTCACTCTTGTCTCTGCGTGGTTTGTCTCGCCATTTCTTTCCAAAGTTAGTCTTGGGAAATGCTACAGTGTTCTAGCTTTAAAGTTACTTACAAAATAAATATAATTTAACTGCTTGGATCATGAATTGTTCAGCGTCTGGGTGTAATTTATCTATAATATGTATGTGTGTGTTTAGTAACACCTAAGTATGTTTGTCAATAGTATGTTCACCTTAGTACAGGTTCTGTTTAGCTTAAGATCAGACTGCCGTGTTTAAGATGTATTAAGTAAATATTATTATTTAATACTAGCTGACCCTGCGAACTTTGTACCACCATATACTTTTCCTTAAAATTGTCTTCTATACAAACCATGTCTTGACAACAACTAAACGCATAAAACATAGAATTATCTAATTTGGTGCAGTCCATCAGAAGTTAAATGATTAGAAGTTCAGAAGTGCTTACATACATTTTAGTGATTCATTTTTATTTATTTAGATTTTTTATCCTTTACGAATTCGCATGGTGTATCAATATCTTAACCTAATATTTAATCCTCACAGGAAACTCTTCTAGAAGAATGCAAGTCTTTGAACGAGCAGATCCCTCGAGTGGTAGACGCCATTAACGTAGCCTCGCTCAGGGCTGGAGAAGCCACCGCGCAGCTGGACCTCATCTCCGCCTCGGAGACGTTCTTACAGGTTAGTAATAATTCTTTTAGGTAGAGAAAAAAATACATCGCCATCTTACCCAAAGCTCTCAAATATCAGACGTTAGCAAAGCATATTTTAAGGTTTGTCACAATAACGTTTCAATGCAGATCATATACGTTTTTTGGTGACCTTTATCAGTGAGGTTAGTTATTTAAACCGCCTTGTGAATCAAACCATATCGCGATTCAGAAATTGTGAGATACGCCATCTATCGATCGATCGATAAACTAAATAAATGTTACTTCCAAACACATACATTATAAGAATATACTTATTAAAAGGGATTTCAGACTAAATCAAACATAACAAATTTTCTATCAAAAATGTACTAAATACAAGTTTGTGACGTCACAGTTTTAGAATACTCAGTTGAGCAATATATTTCAATGTTTATTTCATAACATTTGTAATAGAAATGAAAAGCTGAAAAATAATTAAAATATATTTTTTGAGGTGTTTTGTAATATTATGTGTTCTATTGAAAGTACATCTTCATAATGATGCCTTGATGGCGTAGCGGTAGCGTGAGTGACTGTCGCTCTCGTGGTCTCGGGTTCGATTCCCGGGTCGTGCCAAATGTTCGCATGATCCGCAAAGTGTAAAATGTATTTCAGTCCCCAATTTACACTCGGCTAGCGTGGGGACGTATGGCCTTAACCCTCTCCTGAGGGGAGACCAGCAGTGGGATATTATGGGTTGTTGATGATCGATAACTATGTATTTATGAAAATAAAGTATACATATATCAATGAATCATAACACAAGAAAATATGAATTAATTAAATTTTAAAATTTTTGAAACGCACGTAATCGTGTTATGGTTGTCTGGAAGAAATAGCCGAGAGCGATAAGACCGCCAATTGTTATACATACTGTGTGATCGTTCCTGTTGTACCATTTCTTACTATGTATGTACAATAAAGACAACTAAAACGCAAGGTGTGCGTTGTTCGGTAGTAGATACCGAGATATGAATTGTAATGTAAGTATAGTAAGTTTTTACCGTGGGAGAGCCACGCTTCGGCACGAATGGGCCGGCTCGACCGGAGTGATACCACGACCTCACGGAAACCCGGTGTGAAACAGCGCTTACGCTGTATTTCATCGAGTGAGTGAGGATACCGGAGGCCCATATCATTTTTTTTTTTTTTTGTACGTGGTGGAATCTATTTACGCACTTCGCTCCCCCCTGCGGGTACAGGGGGGTCGCTTCGTGTGGGACTCCTGGCTGACACCAGCCAGACTACCCACTAAACCACCACGGTGTGCCACTCTGCGCCTGAGACGGGAGGGATCCGGGAACCGCTTTCTTACGCCATTCGGACCCGGAGGCCCATACCCTAATCCAACGCCCCCTATCTCCCTTCCCCCCAGACCGCCATAGTGTGGGTCACCATGCTGTATTGTTCTTTTTCGCATTGAGGATGGCGACCGCCACTCTCGGATTCTGCTCATGCTTTCCATCAGGTAGGGCAGAGTCATTTTGGCAGCTTAAATATATAAAAAATAAAAGTGTGTGTGCGGTGTGCGCAGCCCAGCGGGCACGCGGTGGCGGCGGCGCGCGGCGCGCTGCCCACGGTGGCCGACGCGCCCACGGCCAAGCACCTGGCGCACACCGCGCACGCCTTCGCCGCCGCCTGCGCAGACCTCAGGTACGCCACACCCCTACTCCCTACTCGCCTCGCGACTCACGACTCACCCCAACTCCTGTAGTGTTCTGCCGCTACGGAGACAGATTACAAGCTTAAAACGTTGTAATAAAATCAAATAAAATACGTGGACGCAGACGAGTGTATTTGCGTGTGAACGTATAATATATATTATTTATGTATGTACAAATTGATGTATGTTGTATACAGTAACCCTTCAGTTTGTTCATCGTCTACGGTTTGTAAAAAAGCTATTGTTTTAGATTTCATTTCGTTTAGAGATAGCCCACTTCAAGGAACCTCTTTATATATTATTATTTTTTTGTAAATAACAGTATTTTTAACATAAAACTAAAGACCAGCTAATTCAGTTCTGTAGCTTTCTGCGTTACAGAAAAATCTAATTGAACGCTTTATATGATTTGGTGAAGAAAATTCACGATGTTTATTAATAGTTGACGTAGTGTGTTAACTACACGGTTGGCCTAGTGGTTTCAGTGGTCGCTACACCGCTTCCTACTGCGCCAAGTGTTGTGGGTTCAAATCCTACATGGGACAACACTTTGTGTGATCCATAAATTGTTGTTCAAAGTCTGGGTGTAATTTGTTCCGTTCCATGTATGTTTGTAGATCCCCGTGACACAGGAATGCATATTCCTAATGCGGGAGTTGCTTTTAAAAAGAAAAGAAAAAGTTGCTGAAAGTACAAATAGTTTCCTAACGGAAAGAATTTTAATGTTGATATAAATAAAAAAAAGTTGGACAGGTCATTAATAACAATTTGAAATAGCGTCGGCCCAATCACGCTACCTTACGGTAGCGACAGAATCTTTATCACTCAAACATGAACTTATCCTAACGACCAATTTTCTATTTTAAAGGTAATCTCTAAATAGTTCCAGGAGTTTTCTACGGATACCTGTGGCTCTAAGTTCGAAAGAAGGGTGGGAACAGAAACTGTATTAAATGCTTTTTTTAGATCAATAAAAATACACAGACATTCCTGTTTTGCATCTCATTTTCTTGTTACATGCATCTAGATCTAAGACTACATTTTCAATGGAAACCCCTTTTCTGAAACCGTATTAATCGGGTCTATGATATTAGTGTTATTAAAGTAGTCGGTTACTTTTCCGTTTATAAACTTGTCCATTACTTTTGAGAGGGCCAAGAGTACCGAACTAGATCTATAATTATTAATACAGTATCTGTCCCCGCTCTTGTAAATGGGATGAATAAACGATTTCTTAAAAGGCTCTGGGAATACTCCGTTTGTTTTCGAATTGTTAATAATGTTAGGGGAACCATAGTATTCTTACACAGCTTCAAGAGTGAGGTCGATATGCCATCATTGGCAGTGGCACCGTCTTGCCTAAGGTTCATAATAGTGGCTTCTACTTCTGACTCATATATATATATATATATATATATATATATATCTAATACATGGAGGTGACCCTCCTTATATTACAACGGATGACAAATGATTCAGTCAACTTTTCTTTCTCTTTGATAAGAACGAGCCTCAAATGTAGTATATACAGTAACAGTAACCTAAGTTACTCCTTATTACATCAGCTACCTACTGGTGAAAGTCCCGTCAAAATCGGTCCACCTATTTCAGAGATTAGCCACAACAAACTGACAGATAAAAATGGAAAAAAGAAATATTTCGTATAGGTACCACATATACATTATAAACAGACAATCCAATTTTATATAATATTCAATGTTGTATGTCTCTAAACAGATCAGCGGTTGGTCGTGCCCGCATCTCCTGCAAAGGACTAGAACTGGATGCTGCGGCGGAGATTATCAAATCTCTTCAAGCTGAATTGGATGAACTGGAGGAAGCTGCAAGAGCATTTGATCTTAAACCACTCCCGGGACAAACGGTTAGTGAAATATTTTTAGATTCATAAATTTTAATTATTAACGACTTTCTCGGGCGAATCGCGTCTTTGCCCATACGGGGCATATAATGGATGATGCTATGATCTTACAGAAAACTATTATTAAATAGTTGTTTCGTTGCTTTCTGCTAAGTGAGTGAGGATACTGAAGACAAACTTCAAGTTACCTTGATTCTGGGGGAATGGACATGAGTTCCAAGAATGTTCCTTATATTATTCACAACGCCAACTGGCTTCAAACTAGACAGGGCTTTTATAATGACTGTATTGACTGATAAAATAACATAACATACTTTTTAAAAAAAACATATTATACATAGAAAACACCCAAACTCTACAGTAAATAATTGCAGATCATACAAACATTTGGTCCACTCGGGATTCGAACCTGAGATCTCAAGCACAGCAGTCGCGTACGCTACCACTGCGCTACCGAGGCGGTCTTTCTATGGTACAGTGCAGTGTATGAGATGGCGTGTGTTTTTCATGGGTTCGAGTCCGCCATAACCACCACGAGGTGATATCCGAGGGGTTTTCGCATATTGAAAGTGAGGGAAACTTAAAGATAGGCATATTTATAGCTCTTGGGTCAATGGTGTCTATAGCTGGCGGTAAACTCCTAAAATGAAAGAGTTGGTTTATTGGTGAATATATTAGTAACCAATGAATGCTATTGACGAGTATTAACGAGCTACGTTTGTCCGGCAGGAGGAGTGGGCGTTCCAGACGATGAAGACAGCGTCCCGCTCGGCTGCCTCAGCCACTTCAGCCCTGGCCTCTGGAGCTCGTCTCCGAGACTCCGGAGCTTGCGCGCGCGCTGGTGGGGACCTGGCCGCGTCGCTGAGGGACTTCAACGCAGCCCTGAGGGCTCATGCTGCCAGGGCCTCTCCACCTACTGTACCCAGGTATACTATCAAAGTAGTACTAAATGGGTTTATTTCATTAGACTGTTTTCAATACACATAATAGTAACGATCTGTTTTGATAGAATTTCTCGAGTTTACATATTCGTCAAGAACTCGCTCATAAGTCAGTTGTTCGACAAATGCGGTGGAGATACGGACTGTTGGTATTTCGTGCGAAAGGGACATCGCCTCTACAAAGCCGAAATTATCTGAATGTCTCTCTTTCTAGAGGTCGATGTGCATTATTTCTTGCCCCAGTACTGTATATATTTTTGGTATAACACATTCCAATATGTACATTTATTAGAATAAGCAAATAACTTCACAACAAGCAAATTCTAACTAGTTATATATTGAAATACCTATCAAACATAATAATTGTTTCTTTTAATTACAGGTTGATCGGTTCTGGTCGCCAGGTCCTCTATTCCTCGCAGACCCTGGTAGAACACGTCAAGAAATACCTCACCACTTCAGAGTCTATAGAGTCCACTCCCATCATGTCTATTGCTAAGGACATCTCGCAGGTAAACTTCTTTAAATCTTCCAATATTCAGAAGACAATCTTTTAAAAATTACCGTTTAGGCAGCGCACGCAATAGATGTTCTCAAAAGGAGTTTTTTCCCGACGTTTATTCAACATATTTTTTAAGTACATTGCGCTCCTTTTTATCGTGGCGTAATGTTATCTATAGGAGTATAATTTTTGAAATTCCACCAGTAATTCTTAATGTGTTCAATCAAACAAGCACTCTTCAGCTTTATTATATTATTATAGATTATAATAGTTCTCCTATATCACTGAATGATATTGTCCTCAGGGTCTAGAACAAACTTTGGAAGCCGTACCATCACACAAAGAACTGGACCTTGCTATGGAGAACATCAACGAGACCCTCAACATTCTCAACATGGGAGAATTCCCACCTTCAGATAAGAGTTACGGGTAAGTGGACATGGGGGAAGTAAGGTTATAGGGCCTAGTTTGAATCACCCTTCTAGAAACTTTAGCGCGATTTAGACTATCAACCCAACACCATCTATCGGTGATTAAAGATGGTATGTTCTGCAGAGAGCTGCAGTCGGAGCTGAACAGCGCGGCGGTAGACCTGAGCAGTGCGGCAGCCCAGCTGGTGGGAGGAGTGGAGAGAGCTCCGACCCTGGCGGCCTGCAGCCAGCACTTCGGAGATGCCTTCAATTCGCTGCTCGGAGTCTCCATGGAGATGGCCGGACAGACTGAGGTACTGAACGCACCACTGTCTCCACAAATGGTTGAACATAGTATAAAAATCTATTTTCTCCTTTGGAAACCAATGTGACCGGTGGTGAATTTTAAAGTTTTATTTAAACAATATGTCCAGTCCAATCTCTATATAAAAATATTAAGACGTCTGTAAACACTTGATCACTTGATATATTAAATATATAATTTACAATAAAGAATATAATTATTATTACCTAGCTTCAGACACTCGACGTTTTACAACAGAACTACACCATATTCCCTCTCTTATTCTCGACTTGCATATTTCAATTATGTCATGTTTCCAGGACCGCGATGCTCAGACCCTGATGGTGAGCTCGATGAAGAGCGTCACAGTCAACTCCTCGAAGCTGCTCGGCACTGCCAAGTCTGTCAGCCAGGTGAGATATTTATCTTGTATTTTTTGACATAGTATTTATGGACTGCTATGCCGTTCAATTTTCGCTCGAATCAAATTTATTTAGTATTTAATCTAGTTTAGATGTTTTTGTGTATAATGTATATGTATTTACAAAAATATACTAATTAGTAATGTGTGGTACTTATACTACAAGCTCACCTTATTAAATTTATATTGAAAACTAAATGCCTGTGCTCTGATCTCTGTTCAGGAAACAATCAGATTTACATAAATACTACTGACCGTTTCCAGAGCAGATGTGACAGCTAAGAAAAGAAAAATTGTATTGAAAAATCTCTGAAGCAATATGTTCTTAAAACAAACTTGTGCACCGTAAATATAAATGAGTTGTCTTTCAATATAAGTTTCTTTATCGGTTGTTCCAGGACCTGACTCGTCCCAACGCCAAGAACCAGCTGGCGGCTGCAGCTCGCGCCGTCACCGAGAGCATCAACAGACTTGTAAGTGGATTATCAAGTTAGCTAAAAACTTTTTTGCCAGGAATAAAAACCAGGTTATTTAACTATTTTTCGGGGAACTCAAACAGATTCTAGAAATCGAGTACTGCAGCTATGAATTATGACACTTTTTTTGTGTTGGAAAAATCTGTTTGAATCTTCGCTTCTTTGGTGATGCAGGAGCCAAGAGTATGTTGTGCTGTTTCCGCTTAAAGACAGGCATTAAGTGGTCGCCCAGTGTTGTAAAAATAGATCTTTTTTTTTCATTTGTTTCATGAAAAATTTCCGAATCTTCCTAATTTTCGTAAATAGGGGTATGAAGTTGTTGTTGTCGACGTATTAAGATGTGGGTACACGGTTGGAACAGGTGGACGTGTGCACGGAGGCGGCCCCGGGGCAGAAGGAGTGCTCCGCAGCCATCCGCAGCATCGAGAGCACGCGCCCGCTCCTCAGCTCGCCCACGCAGCCCGTCACCGAGCTGGGCTACTTCGCCTGCCTCGACTGCGTCGTGGACCAGAGCAAGAGCCTCAGTGAGTCGCACCTCTCATTAAAATCTTCATAATGAAAATCGACCCAGCACTTTACACCTATCTGCTTGACGCTTGTTTGGAAAGAGGCTGGAACTGCTGATAAATATACTGAAATATTACCAAATACATATAGATAGATAAGCTACGTACAGACAATAATGCGTTCATAACATGCTCATATGACCTCGATAGAAATCAGGAAGTTAGGAGATCAACTTTTTTTTTTCAATTCAAAGAATTAAAATCTTACTTTTTTGGGCGGTGTAAGCGTTTATTTCAGCATTATACCATGAACATAACTTAATAATTCAAACATTAATGTGCGTGTGTACAGGCGAAGGCATGTCATCGATGGCGTCTTCGGTGAAGCGCAGCGAGGTGGAGCAGTTCTGCCGCGCCGTGGCGACCGTCGCCAGCGCCGTGCAGGGACTCGTCGAGTGCACCGCGCAGGCCGCCTACCTGGTAACATGCCTCAGCATCACGTCACTCACCCACAGCCTTTAAACACTCCACTGCTGGACATAGGCCGCTCCTTGGAAAAAGTTTTGGCCTTTTGTAACACACCTGACCAGGGATTGGTATTGGGTTTGTGTCAAGTTTTCCTTCAAATACTGTAAACCTGGTAGTTTGCTCCCTTAATCAGCTCCTAGTACATCTTCGGAACGAATAGTAATGGTGGCATTTCGTTTTCGTGACTCATCTTCACACGGACATACATATCATTTACGATACCTTTCTGTTATCTGTAGCAGGGATCTCTTGAAAAGATATGAAATATGGAACTTTTCTACGATCTTCACAGTGATTTTATGAATAGGGCAAAAGAAAAATTTTGAGCGATTACTGATAGAGTTATTAAAAAAATGGTAGATGACCTTTCATAAAGCTAAGCTATTTTGGAATGCAACTTAAGCACCGTGCATATTCTTATTGTTTAAACATACAAAGCTCTTGAAATGCATAATTTTATCGAGTGTAAAGCTTCTAACAGTAATAATTGTGTACAACCCCTAATGTGAGGAGTGTTCAAACTGCACGGGCTAATAGGAGATTGTTGCCCGTAGGTGGCTGTATCGGACGAGACGTCGGTGGCGGGCCGGGCCGGGCTGGTGGACCAGGCACAGTTCGGTCGCGCTGCTCTCGCTATCGAGCAGGCCTGTCGCGCTCTCTCAGACTCTTCCAGCAACCAACAGCAGGTCAGTACATCTCACCATAAATGTGTACAAAATAATAGGGTAATTGGCTACATCATAAAAAAGATACCAATGTAGACTTCATTAAGACATATATTATCTCGGGAGATTTAATTATTCTAGCTTTCTATTTGTTCTAGCATTAAAAGTTGTTTAATTTGCTGGCCTTATATAGTGACGTAACAAGTGGTTACTTAGCATATTCTTCATACAAAGAAGTCGTTTAAGCAGATGATAAAAGTAAATAATCTGATTAAAACCACTTTATCTGTCAATATAATACAATTTGTGGACTTAATGCTGGTAGTCCTACTTAAGTACCCTGTGGTATTCCTTATGCAAAGTGCAGATAAGTTTTTAAAATTTCAGGAATGGCAACTATCATTAGCTGTATTTAAATATTATTTTATGCATATTTATGAATCTGTTTAGTAGACATCTGTGTCATGTTTAATTATGTCTTAAGAAATATTATGGTCAACGCTATCAAAGGCTTCACTTAAATTTTAGATAAATTGTTTACACATCCTAATTTTATTTAGATTCTTCTTTCATACTAGCAGTTTTCTTGGCTTTGATCACAGGTCCAATTCTAAATAAATAGTAACATTTCCTTAAATAGGCTATTGATAGATAACGCTCGCAATTGGCTGTCAGTAATTATTATTTTATTCAAAGGTGGGTGCAATCGCTAATGCGGTTAAGTTGGGGAATGCCAGTAATAGTTAGTTTTAGGCACATACTTGTAATTCGAAGTGAGTGCTATCCATGATTGTCATGCTCAGGTACTATCAGCTGCGACAGTGATAGCCAAGCACACGAGCGCTCTGTGCAACGCCTGTCGAGTAGCATCAGGCCGCACCACTGAGCCTCAGGCCAAGAGACATTTCGTGCAGGCCGCCAAGGACGTGGCCAACAGCACGGCCGCGCTCGTCAAGGAGATCAAGGCGCTCGACACCGACTACAGCGAGGTTAGTACACTTTCTGCGGTGTATCGGCTCGAAGGACCATATAATCAGTCCATGTGTACTTAGGTGAAATCTATTTAAATCGTATGAATACCTATAATATTAACAGACTTTAACAGACCACTGCTGGACATAGGCCTAATTAGAAAGGAAGTTTTGGCCTGCTGTCCCACGACGGACAGACGGGTTAGTATAGCTTAGGTCAATGTTTTCCTTCTCTGTATAGTGCTATTCACCTATGCAGTTAGCTCCCTCAGTTGGCTCTTACGACACCCACGGGGTGAATAGGAGTGATGACACTCTGTATTCTTAATCCGCCACCACAGGAATGTGCGTATCACTTATCGAAAGAGCGAGACGAAAATATAAATGGTGGTAATAAATCATTATTCTTGAATAAATGTGTATAGACTCATAATTGGTGGCGGAGTGGTAGCGTACGCGACTGCTGCCCATGAGGTCTCGGGTTCGAATCCTGGGTCGGACCAAATGTTTGTATGATCTACAAATATTTGTTTCGGAGTGTTTTCTTTGTATAATATGTATGTATTTACAAAAAAAAGTATTTATGTATTCATATCAGTTGTCTAGTACCCATAATACAAGCTCCGCTTAGTTTGGGACTAGATGGCGTTGAGTGTTAGATGTCTGAAATATTTATTTATTTATTTATAATTATTTTTACATTTTTATAAGTTTTTATACTGTATATGTCGGCTCGAAGGGCCATATAACTAATAATGTCTGTGTATTTGTAGGCGAATCGCGCCCGCTGTGCTGCTGCAACTGGACCTCTACAGGACGCCGTCCGCAGTCTGTGCCAATTCGCTGACAGTCCAGAGTTCGCTTCCATCCCTGCAAAGATCTCGCCACAAGCCAGGCAGAACCAGGAGGCTATATTGGATTGTGGAAGGTAGGAAACAAAAAATTTAATCTATAGACAGATGCATACAGTTTTATTACAATGAAATAAAATTTAAACGGTATTCGTTCCGCTGGAGGTTAACCAACAAAACCTGTTGTTGAGTGACGACTTTCGTATGATTTTCAGTCTTATTAGAATGCAGTAAGGTTTATAGGACTGCGGCGCAGGTGTAGCGTATACGATTCCCGGGTCGTACCAAATATTTATATGATTCGTAAATTTCTATTTTGGAGTTTGGCTATGTCCTGTGGATTCCACAGGACATAGCGGAACAAACAACGGAAGTATTCTCTCAGTAAATCTAACTGTGCCTAATTTGAAATTAGATGGCGTTGTATATCAGATGTCTGAAATCTTTAATTACATTGTATTCGTCCTCAGGAGTATAATCTCAGGCTCGTGCTCAATGCTGGAGTCAGCTCGAGCGCTGGCCCTGGCGCCCACCGAGCGAGCTCACTGGCAGCTGCTGGCGCAGCACAGCAAGACCGTCTCCGATAGCATCAAAGCGCTTGTCACCAATATTAAGTAAGTCCATGATGCAGAAACATCTCAACAGGCCGCCATAGGTCACCACGCTGCATCGTTGCATTGCCTGCACGAGTAATGAGTATGGTGACCACCAACTCTTGGATTCTGATGAAAAAAAAGTCTATATCGCGATCTAGTACCAATAACCTATTTTCACTAATTCCTCTTGTTTGTTCTACCAGGGAGAAAGCACCAGGTCAACGCGAATGCGCCAACGGCCTGGAGATCCTTAACAAACAACTTAGAGAACTGGACCAAGTCGCCATGCAAGCTGTTGGACAGGAACTGCTGCCGAGGAAGAATAATAGTCTCCAAGGTATGAACGTAGACCAGAGGATAGATCTGATTGATACCCTCACATATCTCACACACAGTTATTTGACCCCAACTAAACAGATCGTGTACTATGGTAACCAGACTGCTGATAAATATACTTCTGTATGTATTACTAAACACATACATATCATGGATAAATTACACTCAGTCAGAGAACAAATGATTGTGTTCACCACACAAAAATTTGTCCTGGTTAGGAATCCAATTCTGAGTTATCATTCAGGGTCACTAACCACTAGAGCGACGAGATTTTTCATCATCTAATGGCCTTGCCGATTGCGAAACTGATGTACGGGTTCTCCAAATTAATGTAATTTCAATTCTAAATCCCATCGAAAACTTGCTATATCACTAAGTTCCTCGCTTATCCTGACTTGCCTATTTGATTTGTCCATTCAGAAATATACTTTTTAGAATTAAACTCACTTTTATTTAGTTCACTTTAATTCTATAAACGTGGGAGAGTGACGCTTCAGCACAATTAGACCGGCTCGACTGGAGTGATTCTACGGTCTCACAGGAAACCAGTGCGGAACAGCATCTTCTTTATGTTTCACTGATTGAGTGAGGATACCCCAACCCCTTCCCCTATCCACCAAAGGCCGGCAAAGCACTTGTGACGCCCCTGGTGTTGCGGAGGCAATTGCTTACCGTCAGGCTATCCGTCCCCTCGACCGCTCGTTTGCACCCTATAGCATAAGAAAAGTGATCGGTTATAAGTATAATTGAGTTAGATTCTAGAATGCCTTTGATCAAGTTACGTTAAGTGCCATTAATCAAAAGTATAAATAGCATTCAGTAAAAGAGTACGTATTAATATCGTTCTTTGAGAATTAAACATATTCAGAGTAAAATTTGATAGTGGATGTGTGTGTTGTGCAGGCTACACGGAGCAGATCGAGAACAGCGCCACAGAGATGCTGGAGCGGCTGGAGCCATTGCGCGTCGCAGCCAACAGCGAGGCGGAGAACCTGGGACATGCCGTCACACAGCTGGTCAGTCAAACATCAGAACCGCTTTAAATTATTACAGATTACCGGCGGTACAGTGATTAAATAATACTATAATGTTTGTCGTAGGTTTCGTACGTAGAACCTTTAGTGTCAGGAACCATCGGTGCAGCATCTAACATCACGGAGTCCAATACGCAGGCAAACTTGCTGGAACACGCCCGTACCGTGCTAGAGACTGCCGCACAACTGCTGGTGGAAGCCAAGACTGCTGCTGGCAATCCTAGGGTAAGAAAAAATATATCTTGTGGATTCAGGATTTTAGTTTGGCAATGTAAAAAGTATATGTACTATTGACGAATATGGTGCATGACCATCATTACTTTCTTATAGAGATTTAAATACAATTAGGTGGATATTAGTGTAGATTTGCATTTCCATGTAACGACCTCGTTATTTGCTATTTAATTACACAGCAGTATCTGTTGCAGTATAGAAATGATAATTTGATATGAGTTATAGTTAATTCCCAAGATTTAATAAAAAATATGGTTGTTACTGTTTTGTTCAATACTGCAGTGATGTTAAAGGTAGATACTGCATAGATCTTCGACCAGTATTGATGTAACTTGCTTAATATTTTAAACGTCCTAAGTGTTGCATGCACTGTAAGGGAGGAAAATCTTTGTTTTGACGGTATTAAACGATTTATCGATAAAGTGGGTCATGAATCAAATTTGTCGAGAACTTTTATATATATGTCTGCAAAGTGAATGTACTCTACGTGATAGAAAACATGAATGTAACAATGCAGTATGGTGACCCACCCTGTGACGGTGTAGTGAGATTGGGCGTTATTTTTGTTGTATTTATATGCCCCCAACCCTGTACTCTACGTGATAGAAAATATGAATGTAACAATGCAGTATGGTGATCCACCCTATGGCGGTGTAGTGAGATTGGGCGTTATTCTTGTTGTATTTATATGACCCCCCCCCTCCCCGCCCTGTGCGCAGGCGACGGCGGCGGCGGCGCGCGTGGAGGCGCATGCGCGGGGAGCGCGCGCGGCTCTGGGCGAGCTGCTGGCGCGCCTGCGGCTCGTCAGCGCCGAGCGCGGCGCCGTGCGGCCGCTGCTGGACACGCTCGCGCGCTGCATCGCACGCCTCACCGAGCACAGGTACCCGCCGGCCAGCGGCCAACTGACGCGACACTCTTTTATTTATGCTGCCAAAATGACTCTGCCCTGCCTGATGGAAAGCATGAGCAGAACCCGAGAGTGGTAGTCGCCATCCTCAATGCGAAAAAGAACAATGAAACACACTATGGCGGCCTGGGGAGAAGGGGATGATGAGAGAGATAGGGGACGTTGGATTGGGGTATGGGCCTCCGGTATCCTCACTCACTCGATGAAACACAACGTAAGCGCTGTTTCACACCGGTTTTCTGTGAGGCCGTGGTGTCACTCCGGTCGAGCCGGCCCATTCGTGCCGAGTGATATACTCCCACTCGCGAGGTCGCATCGTCTTCATGGCCTCGTCGACGACCTTTAGCCATGGACTCTTCTAAAAAAGAAAATTTAGACCTGTTATCTCTTTGAATGACTTTCCCTTATCTGATATTGAACGTCTAACGCGCCACATCATCCTGACCCGAGAACTTGTGTTAGGGTTACTGGAAAGCCGATATAAATATATATGTGTAGCGTCGTGGGATACCAGTAAAACCAACTTCAAAAGATAATAGTTTATTGCAACTTTTAACACATTTTTACAAATTAATTTCAACTTTAATACCGTGAACGTCTTCTAATCATTTGCTTGTTGTAGCCATCTTGCAAATTAGTGTGCTATCTCATTCGTTCCTCTCTTTCTCTCCCACACACATTCGTTCAAAAAGAACACGGTGTTGCAATTATTTAAAAAACCTAAATCCTTTATATATATTTGTAAATACGTTCGAAAGAAATATTTGCAGATCGTATAAACATTTGATTCGACCTGGAAATCGAATCCGAAACTTCGAGCACAACAATCGTATACACTACGACTGTAGTGCCACTGAGGCAGTCAAACATCTTACTCTTTCCTATATATATTAAAAACCAAATTTATAAATAATTTATACAACGAAGTGACATTTATGACCGTTAAATTGAAACTACAGATAAAAATCATAAATCGACACAAACACACGTCAGATGTACTGTATTGTCAGAAGGAATTAGGTGAAAAAACCTAAATCCACTGCCTGCCTGTGTCCATCCATAACTTCCAGTTTCCAAAACACGTAATGCCTTATGAGAAGAATACTTGCAAAGAAACTCATGGCCCCTGTTTATTAGTAAACATTACATAATTGGTAACTGTATGCGAACTGTAACCACTTGAATTCCATTTTATTGAAATACTCCTATTTCATCAATACAATCAGCAATGTATCAATACATACCGACATAAGAACACATAATATATGTGCAACTAGTAACGTCTTTAAATACTTTGTGTGTCAGTCTGTGTATTCATATATATTGACAGCTGACTGCGCGGTTAAAGACGGACGGTTCGCAGATATGTACGTCATTGGATCGCCTTCCTGTCTTGAATTTGTAAACGAACAGTCGTTACACCTCGTAGTAAGTGCTTACCACCGACACTTACACCTCGCTACTCAAGTAGATATATACCTCAGAGTTCAGCCGTAACTCAGCCTCCAAAAGTTTAGTTCCATCCAGACCGTGACGTTATTCAGAGACGTAAAGCTCTCCTATATATGCGTACGTACGTAGAGCAACACGGGCCACTGTACAGAGTAGAGTACCCACAGCATCTCTGTCCGATAAATTAGGCTCCTACATCCACCTTTTCGGAGGACAGTTTTAGGTTCCAACTCGCCTATTTCACGGCTTAGTAAGAAATATAATCACTACAGTAGTCAGATACATGTATTTGGCACAACATTTCGACGATTTATGAATCAGGTCCACACTCTTACTGACGATTAACATGTACTAATGAATTGATGCCCTTGTAGACATTAATTTCCTTGCTCTTTGGACAACCTCTATAGATACCGAGTATTTTTTTCTCTTAATTCTGTTAGAATTTATGCATTTAGTCTTTTTCTACATGAGTTGTACTCTTAGATTAAGACTTTTACTGTGTTTTATTTTGTACTTACGAATATTTTCGTGTAATAATAAAATATTAATAATAATTTTAACTACTGGTAAACCATTAAAGAAATAAATAAAAATAAAACAATCCGTCACTTGTTGCGAAGGGGAAATCTACACACATGCACATTTTAGAATCGCATACAAAAACGATCACATCTTCGTTTGAGAACCACGCTTCGGCATGAATGGGCTGGCTACACCGGAGTGATACCACAGTCTCACAGAAAACAGGTGTGTAACAGCGCGTGAGTGAGGATACCGGAGGCCTTTTTTCTCTTCGCAGTGCTGTTGTCCTGGTAGTTTGCTCTTACGACACCACGAACAGGGGTTGTGACACTCTTAATCCGTCACCACACGGGTAAAAAAAACCCAAATATATCTCTACAAAGTATAAAATGAAGTCACATCCGCTGTCTGTTCGCTTAGATTTTTTAAACTACTCAACAGATTTTAGTGCAGTTTTCATCAATAGATAGAAGTTGATTCAACAAAGTTTATATGTGCACAATAGTAGAGAAACTCCGAGATTTTCAAAAATATCTGTTCGAAGCCGGGCCCCCTCGCTTATCTCATGATAAGGATTGTTTCATAATATGAATTAACTTTAAATCTAATTCGTTTGATCTCTCCAGCATCCAGTTGATGCATTAATTAATTCAGTTCATAAGTGAGACAATATCAATCCCATTGAGTATTGCATTTGGCTCTATGCCAATATGGGAATGTCGATGATCTAACGCTTGAGGTATTAATTATACGATGGTTTCTTAATTTAGATAGTTTTCACTCGACGGACAGTTCGATTAACTTGTGCAGACTCAGCCATCTCCATTAGCAGCTTTTATTAGTCCACTGTTGGTCATAAACCTCTCATTAGAAAGAAGTCCTACCGTGGGAGAGCCACACTTAAGCACGAACGAGCCGTCTAGACCGGAGTGATACCACTGTCACACTGAAAACTTAACTGCTGCACCATTTGTCACGGAATTCTTGAGGTTATGCTACTCTTTACCGCGAAAACCGATAAACACGCGAGCGGAACCGAAGGCTGAAGCTCGTTGGTAATAAATTTCATCCCTAAATCAATTCAAAAAAAGTATATATGTATGTATATCAGTTGTCTAGTAGCTATAACACAAGCTCTACTTAGCTTGGGATTTGATGATGGCTTTGTGTGTTAGATGCCCAAAATATTTATTTATTTACTTAATTCGCCTACAAGGAAACTTTATAATTATTAATATAATAATTATTATAATGTTATCTAGTTCCTGTACATAGTCGTGAAGCGCTATTATTGGCATAATAAAACTACCAGGTATTCATATGTCATGTTCATTAGGAAAAAAATCTGTTGAGTTTTCTATTTTTGATTGCCACTATGGCGCAGTGATAGCGTGTATGATTGCTGTGCTTAAGGTGTCTTGTTCGTTTCCCGGGTCGGACCGAATGGTTGTATGATCTGCAAATATTTGTTTCAGAGTTTGGGTGTTTTCTATATATAATATGTATTTATATAAGTTATCTAGTACCCATTACACAAGCTCTGCTTAGCTCTGGGCTAGATGGCGTGATGTGTAAAAATATATTAATAAATAAATAAAACAAGATGTTTGTACCGCGTCGTCCTTAACCTACAGTGAGCTATAATAAGACCGACTCCATCTGGCGTCTCTAACCTGTCTGTTTACTACACAGACGGTTCAGTGCGTCTAAATATTCGATGCGATTGACACGAGTATCGATAATCGTTCGGTGGCTGAATCTTAAATCGATTATTCTTTTTGAGTGTTGAGTGAGTTTCTTTAACTTTAAAGTTACTATTGGTATAAATATTTATTGTGTTTGTGTGTTGATGTTTTTGGATATATCAATATATTTAAAAAAAACATACTCTAAAAGTTATTTTATATTTCTAGTTAATAGTGTTTTTTTTTGTGTAAAGTTATTATCTATACTTATATTATAAAACTGAAGAGTTTGTTTGTTTGATTGAACGCTCTAATCTGAGGAGCTACTGTTCCGATTCGAATATTTCAGTGCTTAGATATTCCAGTTAACAATAAAAAATGATGCAAATAACGGAAAAAGACTTTCCCCTGCTTACTAAATTTCACGAAAATCGTTGGAGCCGTTTCCGAGATTGAGATTATATATACAAGATTGTTTGTTTCAATTGCTTGTTTAAAGGTATTAGATTGAATGTACAGAAGCTTTCAGTCATGTCAACTTTCATTTTATTGTAACGTTTTCACTTTATTACTCATATACGCAAGACATTTCCTCCGAGCTAATGTATATATGTATTGCAGAAATCGTAAAACTGATTTGAATATACAGTACATGAATGTGTCAGTGGCGAGTATTAGCCATGTTATGTGTGTGTGTGTGTGTGTGTGTGTGTCAGTCGTTTGAAGTGCTAGATGTAAGTCAAGGTGTTTCTTTCACGGTCTAAACGCTGTAGTTTAATGGGAGTTAGGTTTTTCTGTGTTTATATTACATTTTTGTTGGTTTAGAACAACATTTTCGTAAGGAAATGTCGCAATACGTAGATGTTGTCGATTTTTTTCCTTAATTAAGAGACTTTTATTACATAGTAATGTGTTAGTCCCATCGTACCTTATCCTATGTTACATTATGTTTAATATCAGGTTAAAGCGTTTGATGCGTAAATATTCAAACGCTGATAACATATTATACTCACGGCGAGGAGAGCCTTAATCCTTCCTTAAGCACCAAAGTATCTTTATGGCAAACTAGTTTATGCCCGCAGCTCCGCCCGCGTATATGTCGGTTATCGCGGCAAACAGTAGCCTATGAGTTATTCTGATGTATAAGCTATATTACTGTAAAGTTTCATCCAAATCCGTTCAGTAGTTTTTACGTGAAAGAGTAACAAACGCGAAAGTTTGTATGGTAGTAACCATACAAACTTTCGCGTTTATTATATTATTATTAGGCTTTCATTGTATCGGTGCAAAGTGTAACAGACCGAGTTCCTTTCAAATTTATTATATACTAGCTGAGCTCCGCGGTGTTACCGGTACAAACATATTGTGTAATATATTTGTATATTGTAACCTATGTGCTATTCTGATGTATAAGCTATATTATTGTAAAGTTTTATCAAAATCCATTCGGCAGTTTGTACGTGAAAGAGTAACAAACATCCATCCATACTTACAAACTTTCGCGTTTATAATATCAGTGGGATTTGATAACGGATATAATCATAATGTACTTACACATATCATTATTGTTACAGGATGTCTTTAATAGGCTCATACGATGAAACGGACTCGTTCGTCGACTATCAGACCCGTATGGTCGGCGCTTCGAAGGAGATAGCAAGACTTGCAACGGATATGGTAAGTGTAACACCTCTTAACTAGGTATATTTAACTTTTCTAGGCAGTTAGTTAACAAACCCGATAGATGTCACTGTTAGATTAACGTGAATCGCGATGTTAATATTTAAAGATGCTTAGAAACACATTGAGATCCTATTATAACAATAGAATCTATATATTATTACTTAAAGCAGAACGTATCCTTTTTTATGAAAATCACACGAACGGGGGAGAATGAAATTTGGCACCGTTAAAGTTTATATGGACTAGGAGGGTAGAAAGAAATACTGCCCTCTGTCTCTTTATTCGTTTTTTATTATTAAATAGAGATCAAATGAGTAGATTTATCGCCTGATGGTGGACGATTACCGCCGCCCTTAGACACCCGCAACACTAGAGGCATCAATGCGGCCTTTGGGGGATGGGGAGGGGGTTGGCGGTAGGGGTTGGGGTACAGGTCTCGGGTATCCTCACTCACTCGATGCATCACAGCGAAAGCGCTGTTTTACATCAGTTTCCTGTGAAGCCGTGCTTGTAGTCGAGCCGGCTCATTCATACCGAAGCGTAGCTCTCCCACGGTGAATCCCCCTAAATTTGAAAACACAATCAAAGGCATTCTTTGATCTCTTGAATTGAGTTGTACATTATTTGGCCCAGTACACTGACATTTTTATATTTAGTGTTTAATATTATATTTTGTTACAGACCGCAAAGTCAGCGACTGACGCGAGTCGACTCGTCCAGCTCGGGAACGAGATGTGTCAGAAATACGAACAGCTGGCCCAGGACAGCGTGGGGGCTTCCGCTACCACGCCCAACGGAGATGTTGCTAATAGGTATTTAAAATCACTAAGGTTGCACACAATTACTTAAGACAAAGTGACTGCACAGTCTGCCTAGTGGTTTAAGCGGTCGCCACGCGGCTTTCTACTACTTTAAGTGTCGTGGGTTCAAATCCCACATGGGGACAACACTTTGTGTGATATATGAATGTCCTCCTGAGTCTGGGAGTTCTTTGTGTCCGTTACATGTATGTTTGTAAAGTTCCAAGATGTATATTCCTAATGCGAGAATTGTGTTTTTAAATGAGGAATTAGTAGTAAAAGTACTTAAAATTAATGACGGTCCCTCTGTATACATATATTTTACCGATACTTAACACCGTGAGAGAGCCACGCTGCGGTACGAGTACGGAGTGATACCACGGCCTCACAGGAAACCGGTGTGAAACAGCGCCTGCGCTGTGTTTCACCGAGTAAATGAGTATACCGGATGCCCATACCCCAAACCCTCCCCATCCCCCAAAGACCGGCAATGCACTTGTGACGCCTTTGGTATTGCGAGTGTTCATGGGCGGTGGTAATCGCTTACCATCAGGCGATAAGTATGTTCGTTTGCCGCTTATTCCATAAAAAGAAATTATGATTTAAACAATTTAATCAATTTCATTTTTGAAAGAGAAACAGTCGAATGTATGCCAGCTGTCCTATGCGTTTTTCGGTTGAGACGATGATTGTATATGTCTTTTGTCACTCAGGATCCGTGTGGCGGTAGTGGAACTAGGCGAGGGTGTCTCCGAGCTGATCAAGGCTGGTGGCCACTGCCGACTGTCTGCCGTCCCTCAGAACCAACGCGCCGTGGCTGACAACGCCAAGATTGTCAACGAGAAGGCATATTTCTTTCTTTTCTCAAGATGCCAATGCAGAAGCATTTCAATAGGCCACCATAGTGTGGGTCACTATGCTGCATTGTTGCATTGTCCGCATTCTCAATGAGTATGGTGACCACCACTCTTGGATTCTGCTCATGCTTTCCATCAGGCAGAGTATCGTCACTTTGGCAGGATCATACATACAAAAAAATGTTGAACCTTTATCTGTGGATGTAGGGTGCTACCTAAGGTTTCCTTGGAAGTCATTGAATAAGGATTATATCAATGTAGTGTAGTGTAGTATCAATATTGAAGTAGTTAGTAAATTTTCAACGGCCTCACTGTAATATCTTACTCGTCGGACTTACGGTCAGGTGGTAGTAGCAGGTTTGAACCCTTTTATTGCACTACCGTTCTTGTAGTGGTTCATAATACTAAAAATGCACAAAAAATATATTATTTTTTCTTTATAATTCTTTATAATTTTCTTTATAAACAATCCACACTAGTATTATAAATTGGAAAGCCAGTCTATCTGTCTATTAGGCTTTCACGCTTAAACCGCTGCTTAAATAAAGATATTCTAGATGAAGCACAGTAACTATTTCACCGCGATAAAGCAAATGTTTTTAGTAAAAAATCCTAAGCTTAAATTTGGTTTATACCGTTTTGTTTCCTGGGTGATATAATCCAGCTGAATTATTTCACTAACGTAATATCACTCAGATGAACAAAGGGGAAGATACTGTAAATATATACATATAAATGAGAAAATGAAGGTACACATATGAAAACTTCCTTCTCGGTACAGGTGGTAGCGGTGCTAAGCGCCCTACAGGCAGGCTCTCGAGGCACCCAGGCGTGTATCGACGCCGCAGCCACCATCTCCGCCATCATCGGAGACCTGGACACCACCATACTGTTCGCCAGCGCAGGTCTGTTATCTGTATCACTCACTCTTATATACGAGCGGTCAAAACCTGGAACTCACTACCAGCGCACGTGTTTCCTTCCCACTATGATCCCGGGTCCTTTAAGCGGGGCGTGAAAAAGCATCTCACCAGGCCGCCATAGTGTGGGTCACCATGCTGCATTGTTCTTTTTCGCATTGAGGATGGCGACCGCCACTCTTGGATTCTGCTCATGCTTTCCATCAGGCAGGGCAGAGTCATTTTGGCAGATGAAATATTAAAAAAAAAAAAAACAAACCATATACCAACCCGTCTGGATAGCGGGGTACAGTAGACCCATGCCTCCTTGATAAGGAGACACCCTGACTAGCTGAGGACTGATAAAACCTATTGATGATAATCTAGAGAGTTTGTCACCCACCTACAAGCCTATAATAATAATAGTAAGACTACACAGATGGCACAATAAAGAAGTAAAATTATAAAAGAAATCCCGCCTGCGTAAATATCTGTCATCTTTATTAAAAAAAATTAAATTAAACATATAAGTTATATATAATATTCGTTATCACCGTTAAAAATTCTTTATGTTGATACCACACTCGATGTATTCAATGTACCCAGTGTCACTCTCACGACTAAGACGAATTGAGACCTCTCCCATAAAAATGTGACAAACCGTTTAGGCTCTAAGGCATGCCAAAGAAATACACGTACATACATACACTCGAAAAACATAGCCCTCCTTCTTTCGCAGTCGGGTAATAAACAAATATTTCGGACAAATAAATAACAATGGTTATAGGATCAAACCCCACATGGGACTACACTCTTTGTGATCCACAAATTGTTATTTTGATGTTCTTTGCGTCCGTTTTATGAATGTTAATCCCCCGCGACACTGGATATGTCTATGAGAAAAGAAAGTTTTATAAATAGCCAATTTTATATGGAACAGGTACTCTGCACTCGGAGAAAGACACAGACACGTTCTCTGACCACCGCGAGAACATTCTAAAGACGGCTAAAACCCTGGTGGAAGACACCAAGACCCTGGTGGGAGGAGCGGCCGGCACCCAGGAGCAGTTGGCTACTGCTGCACAGAGTGCTGTCTCCACTATCGGTAAGATTCTTGAACTAACCTAACCCTACCTATATTTCTAGTTATCCTAGTTTCTATGTTGCCTGCTGCGACATCACACAAAAGAACTTACTACAGCGCTATCTAATGAAGATACATCGTATCGTAACTACAAAGTAACTGTCAATACTGTATCGCATTAGCAAAAGTTTTTACCTATTTGTGCAATTTCCGAACATCAGTTCTTGGACCGCGGTCTGCCTCGCATGATCTATGTGTCTGGTTTGAAGATACTTCCTTTGTGTTCAATAAACATGTTTTAGTATGTTACAATAAAAACCATAATTGTTTGAAAAATTTTAGTTTTTTAGATATTTCTAATAGTAAAACTGACAATAGAAATGAGCGTGGAATGATTGATTAAGAAAACGCAGTGTTCTCACCCCTAACATCCCGCGGGTGACGTAAGAACCGATTAAGGGAGCAAAATACATTGTTGTTTTGTTAAAAGAGATGGACAATTTGATAGAAACCCTAAACTAATTGTAGTAGGTTGTTCCTAGGAGGGAACCAATCCGACTCGGTAACGTCTATGTCCAATGATATCAACAGTTCACTGTTGAACATAGGCTTATATAGAAGGTTGTTGTGGACGCTGACGTGTTATGTGAGTGCGTGTGCGTGTGGTGCAGTGCAACTGTGCGAGGTGGTGAAGCTGGGCGCCATGTCGCTGGGCTCGGCCAACCCGGAGCCGCAGGTGCTGCTGCTGCACGCGGCGCGGGACGTGGCGGGCGCGCTGCGTGACCTGGCCGCGGCCACCACGGCCGCCTCCGGCAAGCACGTCGCGCACCCCGACATGCACCGCCTCAAGCACGCCGCCAAGGTACCGCCGGTCACGCTCTCCACTGACATTCGGACGAAAACTGCTCGCTACTTATCTTCACTAAATATACATTCAAAAAAGATTTAAACCTCTTTCTGGCATTCCATCTCAAAGCTAATTACTAAAAATCGAATTCATTTGTAAAGATATTTATATTTCTTATTACGTGTTTCTGATTTCCATAAAACTGTTCTTGTTTTATTTCACTCCCTTAGGTATGAAATTTATAAAATATCTTTCTACCTTCCATATTAAACACCAGCTTCCTCTAATTTAAAAGTCATTACTAATAAAAATGTTTGAGAAAACCTATTTAAAAAAATTAATGTATTTGACAAAATATATATGTTTGCTAGTTACAATTCATTCATATCGTGAAATTAATTTACAAATTTAACTTAAAACCAATCCGCATTATGTGTTTGGAAATCAATCAAGGCTAAATCAGTATTAAATCTATTTACAAATCACAGAAAGACAAATTCTACAAAAGCGTACGAAAAATACACTTATTTTTTTTTCTAAAATTCAAAACACTATAATTAGAAAAACATGTTATATAAGAAAAGAAAACAGTTTTACCTATAAATCATAATTTTACCCTAAATATTTACAATCTACCAGTTTTCGTCCGAATCACACTAACAGTAGTCACTATTAGATCGATATAGTCTTGTAAAAAATCACAAAAGATTAAGAAATCACATTTTTCATGGCATTCACTGTTGTGTTGTCCAGGGTAAATTTATTTCATATACTTTGTGTTTGTACATACATGTAACTTGTGTGTTTGTCTGTCAATATTGGACTCTTAAGCTGATTGTATTCCATCAGCGGCTGTCTGACACCACGAAACGATGGAGCTTGCCGTTTAAAACGAACACCCTGCCCAAATATAACCGACGATCCGTTACTCTACGAGCAGACTATAACTCTTGCGATTCAGAAACCGATATCTTCCAATCAGACCAAGAAGACGAACTGGTCAAGCTCCTGGACTATTCCAGCCAAGATGACGACGTCTCCCCGACTATATTTCATGATAATTGTGAAGAAATCATCACTTATATAGAGAGCTTACTGACCAGACCGCCAGCTAGAAATGCTAAAGATGATGATTTGAATGAACGTTATAATATGGCGGCCAGAAATAGTATAGTCGATATGGATTGGAGGGTTCTCAAGTATGGCGAAAATATTCTACTGGGTGAGGTCAAAAAACTAGCGGATTTATGCAAAGATATAGCTGATAAAGCAGAAAATAAGAGAAAAAGAGATACATTACAAAGAATTAAAGCAAATAATGATTTGGATAACGAAATGAAACGTCTCTCAGCTGTTATTGAACATCTAGATACTGAAATAGTTGTTGATGTTAAAACGGAAATGGTTCCGAGTAAAAAACCCAAATTAGATGATAGTGGAGAATTAAAAAGTCCAGTATTTACATTGAAAAAGATCAGACCAGTGACTTTAGATGTACATACTACTACTTCGCCAGAAGCTAAGGAAGCTGTAAAACAAGTTCTCAGCCCTGAAGAGAAGCAGAAGTCTGAGTCCACAGAAATCACTGTCAAACCTGATGTTGTCACCACAGAAATGACAAACGGGAGCACGGATTTAACAGATGTTAATACCATGACAAGAAAAGTCAGAATGCAATTTTGGAAAATGTTTAAAGACGATACTGATTGGTGGAAAGGTCTAGCGAAGAGGAACCTGGACAAAATGGAAGAAGCCCGAAAGGAATTGGAAAGATTCAGTGGTCATGAACTAGTATTAGGAGAGTATCAGACAGATAGAGATAAATATGAGAAAGAGAAATTTACACTAGAAACGTTTATAGACGAAGTAGACAAGTCTAAAGCGGTCAACAGAGATTTAGAATATGATAAAAAATACGAAGAGATTGTATTGAAATTAATCGAATTCGCTAAAAAAGATTTTATATACAAAGGTTTCGATCCGTTGATCGAGAAGTTAAAAGCACTTTCAAATATCAAAATCGACAAAAGAAAGAAAGTAGAAATACAAGATATACTAAATATATATTCGCAAATTGACACAAGCAAATACACATACGAGGAATTGTGTTTATTGGAGAAGTATTACAAGGAAATCATAAGAAAATACAAAACGGAATCTCGAAATAAAGAAATCGTTACAACTGACATTATCAAAGAAGCTATCCATACTAAAACTCATAATACAAACACTGTTAACAACAGAAAATCTCCACACAATATAGAAATATTCGACCTCACAAGAACCTACCCCATGCAGTATTACGCGAACAATTGGTGGTCCATCTACGAGGACGTTCTCAAGAACCGCGAAAAACAATTCGGCTCTATCGACAACTGGTGGCATGTTTACGAGACTATTCTCAATAAAACTACAACAAAAGAAGATTTGGAGCGTATCAGAACAGTAATAGAAAACAGAAATCGCCGACCGAACAGTCGGATGGAAGAGCAGCTGAAAATGTTGGATGAAATAAGGAATGACCGTTTTCGGGAGACGGAGGCTGTGACGACAAAGGACGATGAATCGGTCAGATGTATCCTAATTCTATTTGTATCAAGCAATGCTATTAAACAGGCATGGTGTGGTGCTCACTATAACAAGACCATATATTAAAACTATCATCCGTTGCGTATGCTGTTTCGAGTCAGTTGTAGCACTGTCCTTGTTCTGCACGCTGGTTTTTTTGAGCTTTTTATATTGTTGTCTCTGTCTGTCTTGTGGGGGTTTTTGTCACTGTTTCTCTTACACTACCTGTGTGAATATAGCTTCGATTGAGGGCATTCATGAAACCATTTAAAACTTTATAAGCATTTCATAAACAATATACCACTTTGGAATAATATTTTTATGTTTTTGAAAGAAAGAAATATCCTTTGATGAACAATAAATATACAATATGGCTAGTGAGGAAATATATACCCAAATAGTTATATTAACCACCCATAGACGCATACATTTTAGAAAGAGTTTTAAGACACAAATATAACAAGAAATATATAATATACTAGTTTATGCCCGCAGCTCCGCCCGCGTATATGTCGTTTATCTCGGCAAATAGTAGCCTATGTGTTATTCTGATGTATCAGCTATATTACTGTAAAGTTTTATCCAAATCCGGTGTTACCCGCGATACGAAGATATTGTATATTTTTTTTTAATTTGTAGCCTACTTGTTATTCTAATGCATAAGCTATATAATTGTACAGTTTCATTAAAATCCATTCTGTAGTTTTACGTGAAAGAGTAACAAACATCCATATATACAAACTTTTGCGCTTATAATATTAGTAGGAAATGAAATACAAAAAATCTTATAATTAAAAAAAATAGAAGACCATTTTGAAACTTGATAATTTTTACAAACCATACAACATACAACCAAACAAAGCATAAACCATAGTTAATTCTTTGAAACAAGTTTTCTAACATCAATAATAAACACATCTGTTTTTGAACTGTTTAAAAAGTAAAATTTCTTCGGTATACTATCATTAAACATCAGACATATGTTTAGTGTGTCTGTCTCCAATTGGCATGTACTCTTCCGTGGCTTGTCTGAACATATACTTAGCTGCAATCATACTGTACTTAATGCTGTTGTTCACCAGCAAGTTATATGCACTTTAAAACAACCATTCCAATGGCTATTTAGAATATATTGTGAAACTACAGTTGCCTTCAACTTTGCTCTCGCGATTATCAATTATTTCCAAGTATATTTTCTTAGTGCTCACGAAGTTCCAGGCTTTCAGCCCCAACGGTTTGTACTGGTCAGTCAGTCAGTGCAAGTAAATGTGTCGTACGCAAGAATAATGGTTTTGTGACTGCGTGTAATTTATCTTAAATATGAATTTAGAAATATATAAATATGTATCGGCAGTCTTACCATAGTACAGGTGTTATCTCTAGTTTAGAATCGAACAACCGTGTATGTAATGTATGAAAAAGTCAACCAATGAATGCCCTCTTAGAAGTCTTACTGGGTAGGTGTCAGTCAGTCAGCCATCACTTACAGTTAAAACAGGCTTTTCGTTTTAACTCCATCACGTTATGCTTTCATCACCTGTTCACCAGTCTATCAAGATCATCATCATCATTTCATAGGCGATGAAGAGGACGCTTCGCTAAACATGGTGAATAACACGGAAACCAGTTGCTTTCATTGTACCCGGCTTATTAAGGTCCAATATTGACGATACAAACTATGTATTTATTTATTATAATTTTTATTTATTTTACTTGTGGCAACTGTTTGTTGAGCGTTTTTTTGGAGGTTTGATACCGATATTATTGCCAGGATTGAGATATGGTTTTGCTGATTTGAACAAAGACCTTTTATTACTTATATTAAATAGAGGAATCACGTCGATGTCATGCATGTGGCATGTAAAAGCGTATTAAAATCTACCAACAAACACACACTACAGAGATAAATATTTTTCTGTCATTCGGATGCTGTACTAGTTAGGTGAGAATAGGGGATCTAGAATGGAATGGAATCATTGATAGGAAAGCGTTAGTGCTTATATGGACAGGTCCGGCGACTCAAACAGGTTAAGACGACATTCTACAGACGTAAACGTTACTAGAAAATTATCAAACGTTTGGTAATGATGGTGGAAAAGAAAATATTAGCCAATAATGTAAGAGAATAGAGGCGTCAACGATATTAGAAAGAGTTTCTGCGCACTTTCATTTTGGTAAAAGAGCCTTAACCCGAAATAATTCTTTGTGCGTAATTATGGGTTTAGAATTACTTCATTTTTATATGTAAAATTTTAAAATAATGTATTTTATAAATTAAACTGCCATGATGCACATGTTGCTACAAGTTCAGTTCAAGTTGTGTTGGCAAAATTCGACAGATGGAACGTCACTAGGTGTCGTCCACTGGGCAAAACTCTTTTTCTTTCAATTATGTTTAGCTCTATGCGGAGTGCATACAAATATATTTTATAAAACAAACATAATCCTTCATATAAACTTTGCCAAATTTCATAATTTCGTTTGCATAATTTTCTTACAAAGGGGTACAAAGTTTTTGCACCACTTAATAATACATTTATCTTCTATTTTATATACATAAAAATGAACCACAAACGTACTTACGCGCATAACTTTCGATTGACTGCACCAAATTGGTTTTTTTTTGTGTTTACTAGCTGGTGCCCGTGACTTCGTTTGCGCAGGATTAGTATTTCACACAATATCTTTATAAATCGTAACCTATGTGTTATTCTGATGTATAAGCTATATTATTGTACGATTTCATTAAAATCCATTCATTCGTTTTTACGCGGAAGAGTAACAAACATCCATCCATTCTTACAAACTTTCGCGTTTATAATATTAGTGGGATTATTGTGAGGGCAAGGTTAGTAAAGAAAAATGATAAAAGAAAACTGGATGTTTTATATTTTTTTAGTCGCACACGGTATAAGTTAACACGGGCTTACTACGTTTTTCGGTTGCTCAGAATTTTTTCACTAAAATCAATATGGCGGTACGATATTCGTCGGATCGGCTAGTAGATTATATCATACTAGCTTATGCCCGCGACTCCGCCCGCATATATGTCGGTTATCGCGGCAAATAGTAGCCTATGTGTTATTCTAACGTATAAGCTATATTACTGTAAAGTTTCATCCAAATCCGTTGAGTAGTTTTTACGCGAAAGAGTAACAAACATCCATGCAAACTTTCGCGTTTATAATATTAGTAGGATTTATATTAGTAAACAAATCAGCAAACTTATTAAATCCTTAAAAGTAATAAAAGGCAGTAAAATTAAATCGTTGATTCCCGCTGCTCGTCAAATAGTTGCTGATATATTTTATATGTTATGGTGTTTATTGAAAGCTTATGGGTTTCAACAGCATGGCACTTTGAAGTCTACGTATATTACCTATAAACCTACCCTAAAAAAAAAATAGATTTCAACTCCGCCCCCGTGTATGCCTAGTACCCATAATACAGACTTCACTTTGTTTGGGTCTAGATGACGCTGATTTTGTGTCAATATGGCAGAATATTACTATGTGTCCGTGAATGCTGGTCATCATTTCTCTCATGAGCTGTAGGTATATGGTTGTATGTAATCAGCGTAGACATCGCAAGTTTGCACCGATGGCCCTCTTTGAAACTTACTCGTTGGTAACCCGAAGCTTTTGTTTTAGATTTAATCTTAACAAATAGTACCTATGTATTAAATGTGTCCTGATCAACTCCTCTGAGATAATGTGATGCAATTTGAACCTTATAACTTGTGATGAAGTTTGATATTACATTGGTTATAGTCGACCGAGGATGTAGTCGACGATAGGTAATGTAAAATAAGCCTTAAGTATGAGAGTTAAGATTCAAAATGCATGCACTAAGATCTTTAAAAGTTATTCAGTCAATCGTAACTTCAATCTCAAGTCACTGATGATTTAATTTTGCTCCAACAGCTGATGGTCACAAACGTGACGTCACTTCTCAAGACTGTCAAGGCCGTTGAGGATGAGCATACGAGAGGAACCAGAGCCTTGGAATCAACCATTGAAGCTATATCTCAGGAGATTGAGGTATGTATTTTGTTGGAGAGGAAACTCTAAGAACTGCTTCAGTTCGTTGTGTGAATGAATTAATAAAAGTAAGTTAAATATGCTGGACGGCGCTACGTCCACGCGGTTTATGCGTCTAATCAATTTAGTGACGTTTTGAAATTCATAAGTTTACCATAACAGACAGACATATTATCTCTACTCTACTGTTGTAATCATATTTTCCTGCCTAAGAGCAGTGTAAAGTTACTTACCAGAGAAATCTGTGTATTTGACTGTCGCCAGATCCTGCTCTATAACTGTTGATACGACAAGTCTTTACATATTCTGGACCTGTAATAATCTAGACTGAATATATGAAATCAATAATAAGAATTATCTGAAGTGGCTAATGAACGTATGACCGAATGTGTACGTAAATGTTTAAAGAACGAATGAGTAAAAAAGTGAATGGTCTTTAAAGACCAATTGTGATATGTATTATTATTCCCTACAGGTGTTAATGTCTTCCACACCACCAAAATCGTCAGCAACTCCTGAAGAACTGATCCGCTGCACGCGCCAGATGACAGTGGCCACTGCTAAGGCAGTAGCCGCCGGTAACGCCAACAAACAAGACCAGCTGACTGCCGCTGCCAACCTTGGAAGGAAGACTGTTGTTGACCTTCTGGTAGCATGCAAGGTATATCTTGTTCTTCTAGAAGCATATTTTAACTGAAACTAATTCTTAGCTGCAGGGTGATTGATTAAGAATTCGGAGTGTCACCACCCTCGTGTGTACATCCTGGGGGTGTTGTAAGTGCTGACTGAGAGAAGAACTAGGACGCAGACCAAAGCATAGCAGAAACAAACCCTATACAAAATCGTCTTACCGGCGTGATATAATAGGTCAAAACCTACTGTTAACACTATTTTCAAGTCTTAATTTTTCATTACCAGGGTGCAGCTCATGGAGCTGAGTCCTCAGACCTCCAGTCCCGCACGTTAGAGTCAGGTCGTGCAGCAGCAGAAGCTTACCGCGCCCTCCTCAATGGAGTATTATCAGCGTGCAATGGAGACGTGGTTGCGAGACAACACTTCCCTGAACTGTCTAGAAGAGTCGCTCATGCTGTGGCAGACATCATTGCTACTGCTGAACTGCTCAAAGGTGAGTTGTGGGAGAATCCTGCCAGATGTGGTAATATCTCTGCTCTGCTAACTCTTGTTATGAGTTTAGCATATCAGGCAAGTCACTAAATTCACTGGGCTGTTCATGTTCACACTCTCTTAATCATAATTCTATTTTGTTTCTTAGGTTCCGATTGGGTAGACCCTGATGATCCCACAGTGATAGCTGAGAATGAACTTCTGGGTGCTGCTGCTTCCATCGACGCTGCTGCCAAGAAACTCGACTCTCTGAGACCTAGGAAGAGTGTTAAAGTGCAGGTAGGTAGAGTTAGCAAGACACAGCAAGAGTTTGAAAACTTTTGTTCTTTCGGATAATTTCTGAAGATATTGAATACACGGATGGCATAGCGCTTTAAGAGGTCACCTTCTTACTGCGCTGAGCGTTGTGGGTTCGATACCTGCATGAGACAACACTTTGTATGATCCACTAATTGTTGTTCTGTGTCTGGGTGTATTTTGTGTCCGATTCTTGTATGTTTTTAAAGGATATATATCCAATATGGGGAGTATTGTAAATCCTATATAAGAAGAGAAACAGCAGATGTAGAAGAAAGAAGAGCCAGAAGCAGTCGTGTGTCGGTGAGATATGTTTGATATTCTTGGTTGTTCTGTTTCGTATCACCCGAGAATCAAACATATTCCACACCGATCACGGCGCCTCTACTACCACGGAGTCGGCAGGAGAAGAGAAGATAGAAGATATGTTAATTAAAATGTTACTGTTTAGCAATTGTGATCTTAACTACTGCTACTACAGAGGTCTTAGGTTCAATTCCTAACCTGGAAATGTGATGAATATCAACTTTTTTGTGTATTCCAAGCCAGCGGTCGCTTGATTGTTTCGTTTATTCTGTATCTGGGTATAATTTAAACATCTATCTAGTAATATATATGTATGTTTATCAGCAGTCAGGTTACCATACTGCAGCCTGTCTAGTTTGAGGTCAGACGGCCACGTTTGAGATGTATTAAACTATTGTATGTTGTTTTTTTAAAATTATAAATTATATTTGCTATTTATTAAGAAACAGTTTTCCCTGATTGCTGAAATCATTGATAAACTGATCAATCGGATAACTACAGATTTCTGTTTCACGAGTCTAACAGACATAATATCTTTGATGAAAATACATATATCAGCAACTTTCATATGTTAAATAGTAATATTAGCAGATCAGGAACTGGTGAAACTGGTACAAAATTTTACAATTTTGTATCTTTTATGTATCATCGACACATTTGAATCATGACCCACTCTTTGCCGTTAAATTGTTTGAAACCGTCAAAACAACAAAGATAGCTTTGCACAATGCGTGCCGGGCTTAGGACGTTTTAAATACTAAGCATCAATACTGGTCGGAGATCTATGCAATGTTTACCTTTAACATCACTGCAGTAGATAATATATTAGATATAATAGTAATAATCAAACTATGAATTAATGCACTTGGGAGTTTTTTTTTTGTAAACTGCATCAGATAATGACAGATAATAAATTCGTACTAACTTTTAAAGTTTCGCGTTTCATGATATAACAATTATTTTCACGGGAATTATACAGTTAGCCTATGACCACGGCCAGTGCCGGTCGAAACGTCAGGCAAATCAGAAGTACGTAATAGCTATAAATAAGTGTAGGCGTTAATTCCCGTGAAAATAATATTTATAACAAGTCGTTACATGGACATACATATTAACGCGAATGTCGACCTAATTGTATTTGAACGTCTGTAAGAAAGTAAGCTTATGTTGGGTCAAGATTCGAATTTGTCGATAGTATTTACTTTATGTACTTGAATTGTGTCGGGCAAATAATTTCTTGTTGCGTGCTAATGTTATTGAAAAGTTTTGAAAGCATTTGTGTTATGCTACAGGAGGCAGATGAGAGTTTGAACTTCGACGAGATGATCTTAGAGGCGGCCAAGTCCATCATCACGGCCACTTCGGCGCTGGTGCGGGCAGCGTCCGCCGCCCAGAGGGAACTTATTGACCAGGTATTATTTTAAAAATTCCGTGTATGAATGATTGTGACTGCACGGTGGTTGGCCTAGAGGTTGAAGCGGTCCCGGATGGCGTAAGAAAGCGGTTCCCGGATCCCTCCCGTCTCAGGCGCAGAGTGACACACCGTGTGGTTTAGTGGGTAGTCTGGCTGGTGTCAGTCAGGAGTCCCACACGAAGCGAACCCCCTGTACCCGCAGGGGGGGAGCGAAGTGCGTAAAGGCATTCCAAAACGTCAAAAAAAAAAAAAAAAAAAACAGGTTGAAGCGGTTGCCACGACCCGTTTACTACAGCGCCAATAGTCGTGGGATCAAATCCTACATGGGATAACACTTTGTGTGATCTACAAATTATTGTTTTAAGTCTGGGTGTTCGTTGATCATGTATGTGTGTAAAATCTTCTGTGATACAGGATGTATTTATATGTAATATTTGTATGAATTAATATTATTATAATAATATAATAGTTATCTCAAGGTTTCTCGTGACCAAAAAGTTGATATTCGTATCGGCATAATGATAGTAACCAAGAATTACTAGAATTATGTATTTTACTTATGGAAAAGTGTACATAGACTATTAAAATCGTATATATTTTCATGTTCAGATAGAGAATATATGTTAATAAGAAAAATAAAACTACAAAATGGCAATCCGCCATGTTCAGTTGAACACGAATCAGAGTGAACTACGTCACTTATGTATAAAGCTTAGTTTGTTTGGATTTAATGGACGATCACTTTGGTGTTTTTAAGAGCTATAGTTGACAAATGGTGACGTCGCGTCTGTCACAAACAGACGCCATGACACCATGAGTTTTAAACTTAAAATATAAATCGCAAGTTTCCCTCCTAAAAGTAAATGTTTTGATGAAATAACATTGGATGTCGTGGTCAGGGCAAGGTGGCGCGGCGGCCCACGTCGTCGTCGGACGACGGGCAGTGGTCGGAGGGGCTGGTGAGCGCGGCGCGCCTGGTGGCGGCGGCGGCGCACGCGCTGGTGGAGGCGGCCAACGCGCTCGTGCAGGGCGCCGCCTCCGAGGAGCGCCTCATCTCCAGCGCGCGCCAGGTGGCCTCCTCCACGGCGCAGCTGCTCGTCGCCTGCAAGGTACCGCTCTAATATGATGTTGATATACTGATACTGACTAATAATGTTAATGTACTCGTGTCCTATCAGTTACATTTATCTTTTATGTATAAATCAATAAAATTTTAATGTAAAAAAAGTTTTTGAAAAATTGTTAATTTGTTTCGATTGAATCCTGAAACGACTAGATAGAAATGATAAAAAGAAATGAACAAGATCGTTGTCTTCCTCTCCAGGTGAAGGCAGACCCATCGTCGGAGTCGACCCGTCGCCTGCAGGCGGCCGGCGCGGAGGTGATCCGTTCCACCGACAACCTGGTGCGCGCCGCCAGGAACGCCATCTCCACCGAGGAGGAGCGCAGCCTCGTGCTCAACCGCCGCATGGTGGGCGGCATCGCGCAGGAGATAGACGCCAGGTACCGCCGCACTCCCCACACTCCTCGCCCCCTTCTCCACACTACTCACCACCTTACAGGTCATAGCTCTCGTCACAACTCACTGCTGTCCCCTCGCAACTAACGACTGTTCTCCCTCACATATCCCACTCACGACTCACAATTCCATTCATTAAAGAGCATACCTCTACCCCGTCGCAGTTCCCACTCTGTTTCTCATAATGCCCCCCCTCTGCCCCCCATCATCACAATACAGGAGGAAGGAGAGTGAAAGGAAGTCTTGACCGCCACCACACTGATTAAACTGATTGATACAGGGTTTATTACAAGTTTTCGTTCTCTCTACTGTATATATATTACTATATATATTCTAATAAAATAGTACTCAGACAATATTAAAGAAACCTAATAGTTTGTAATAGACATGCATGTCCCTTCATATCTCATCTCTCTCCTCAGATCTGAAGTACTCCGCATAGAGAAAGAGTTAGAGGAAGCCCGAGGCCGGCTCACAGCCATCCGCCAAGCGAAGTACAAGCTGCGAACTGGAGAAACGTCTGGAGAAGAGACCGATACTGATGTGCAGCTAGGATACGCGAGCGATACCAGCGGACATCACAGGTCAGGGAGTTTTAAATGAAAGTAGAATACCTCTGATGGAATGCGGTTATCATCACCTATAGTTATGTGAACATACTAGGGCTGTTCATTGGATCCGATTATCTACAAACTATAACAATAAAATTAAACTGTTTGTTTGTAATTTCAAATCAACAACTTTTCACTAAATGCATATGAAAGTATATACAATACTTACATATAAAAAACATTTATCAGAAATGTTATCTGACTATTTGTCCTGGCAAATCTCTTGAACGCCTGGATCGATTTTGACGGGAGTTTTTCTAGCAGGTAACTGATGATATAAGGAGTAACTTAGGTTACTTTTTTTAGACTATCTTTTACCTGTGGCATTACCGACGGATGTTTTTGTACGCGGATAGCCTCGGATAATACCGCGCTGTCCAGCCTGTCTTGAACACTTTGAAATACGCATTCATACACATATGTGTTGTATCAAAATCTGACAAAAATACGTGTTCAAAGTTCCCACCGCGTCCAGTTCTATTAACAAACTAAGAAGACAGTAAAACTAAAAAAAATAATCAATTATTTTTCATTCCAGATTCAAAACACCGAACTCCAGTTTCGCAAACACCACATACTCTCCGAACAGCACGTACTCCCCCCACAATACCCAGAACACCACCCACAACACCACCATAACGTCCCACATCAGCCAGCTGAACCAGTCCATCCACGGAACTCCCGCCCCACACTCTGTGCAAGCTGGGCCACCTAAGAGCCCCATGTCACCTGGGTAAGTCTACATCTATTTCAAGTATGAACCTGCCTGAGTAACTCTACACCTGGTAGAAAACATGAACAGAATCGAAGAGTAGTGGTCACCATCATCATCAGCCTATCGCAGTCCACTGCTGGACATAGGCCTGTCTATTTGCACGCCACTTAGTTCGATCCAGGGCTTTTCGCATTATCATCACTGGTCACCATACTCATTGCACACAATGCAGCATGATGACCCACATCACGGCAGCCTATTAAGATGCTTCTGCATCATTGGGCCTCACAATGGCCCATTAAGATGCTTCTGCATCATTGGGCCTCACATTGGCCCATTAAGATGCTTCTGCATCATTGGGCACACTCACCAATGATACACGCCAGCGCTGCTGCTGTGCAGGCGAGTCAATGATTACCTCGATGAATCAGTGATAGCATATGCCACTGCTGTGCTTGAGGTCTCGGGTTCGATTCCCGGGTCTGACCAAATGTTTGTGTCATCTGCAAATGTTAGTTTCGAAGGTTGGGTGTTTTCTATATGTGTCATCATTAATCATCAGCAACCCGTAATGTGGCTGGCAAGACTAATTTGTGTCTACGTATCTTGACGTTGGATGTTTTCAAACCGCCCGAAGGCCTCCAACTAAGCTTCACGACTGTTATCGTATGATAACAACCGGGACCGACTGCTTAACGTGAACTCCGAATCACGGATGTATGTATATTATGTATGTAATGACAAAAAAATATACATGACTAGATGGCGTTCTATTCTAAAAAAACTCGTAAAATCGTGGCTTAAATTTTTGGTGGTGGGTTTGAATCCCATGCAAGACAAAGATTGTGTGATGCGAACGATCATTTTTTCAATCTAAGTGTAGTTTATTTAAACATACATACAATAAAACTGCAAGTTGTCGATGTCTGTACATTTAAGATATTGAAGAAAAAAACTAATGAAGAGGATATTTATGAAAGATATCAGAGTTTGTCTTGTCGCGCTAATCTCAGAAGTAGCTAAACCGATTTAGATGCGATTTTTCTCCTACGTATCGTGTTTCACTTAATATCCACCTAACTTTTTACTCTAACTCATGATTAAAATTTACATTATTTTTTTTTCAACAGTTTCGGCTGCACCACACCAAAAAGTCCAGTCAACAACCAATCCTACAACCAAACATCTACGTACAACCAGAACCAATCGACAACCTACAACCAGTCTTCGAGCACCCACAACACCTTCAGCCGGGAAGAGAAGCCGTATACCGTCCAGTCGCCCACCTTCTCCAGCTTCCGACCGCAGGAAGACCCGAAGCAGAACTACGAAGGGTTCACAACACGGTAAGTTGTAGCAAATAGCGAATTATTTAAAAAGGCCTTTTCATTGGTTTTTAGATCTAAAGTTCAAAATTTATTCTCACCCTTGGGCTGACTCCTATCCCTTACCCATTAGCCTTTTTTAATGTATAAGCTGCCAAAATGACTCTGTCCTGCCTGATGGAAAGAATGAGCAGAATCCAAGAGTGGTGGTCACCATCCTCAATGCGAAAAAAAAGACAATGCAGCATGGTGACCCTCACTATGGCGGCCTGATGAGATGCTTTTTCACGCCCCGCTTAAAGGACCCGGAATCATAGTGGGAGGGAAACACGTGCGCTGGTAGTGAGTTCCAGGTTTTGACTGCTCGGCACAGGAAGGATGCACCCACTTATTGGGCCACAGTGGGACATATATTTCTTCTAAGCAAGAAGGTATTGACCACACTGACCAGACTGGGTTTATTTCAAGTTGTCCTTCTCTTTCAAATGCTGTTGTGACGACACCCCCTTTTCTATCATACTCAGCTCCTATTGGTCTGAGCGTGATGTTGACTATCCCATCTTAGGCATGACAGCGAAATATACATTTAGAAAAAAAACTTGAAAATCGGTTTGTCAGTTTCGGAGTTAATTGTGAGCAACAACGGGACTCGAGAATCAAACGACCTTTTCTCGGTATTGTTTTTTTTGATAAACTTTTTAAAATATGAATCCTAGCTAGATTCGGTAATCAGTTATATGTGAAAGCCGTTTTTCGGTATTCAGAATATATATGTGCTAGCTTACGGCGGCGGTTTCGCTCACATTCAAATAAAAAGCAACCTATATTACTTCTAATAACTCCAAGAATATGTGTATAAAGTTTCATGATGACCGGTTTAGTAGTTTTAGGAACAAAGAAACTTACATTCATATTTATAATATTAGTGTGATACGTATATACAAAAGCCGTTTAAGGGTATTGGATATATTTGAATGAAGACTAAAAACCAATGAAGCGCCAAACCAAACTTATATATTGCTATATAACATAATATCTTTAATATATATTCTTTCGACTATACTAATATAGACATTTCTGCCTTTTCCACGCTGCTATGGGACATTTTAAAACACAAGATGAATACATAAAAGCAAATTAAAGTAATTAAGTGCCTTTTACACTTTGAACTGTGCCTACTGTTGTATATTATATATAGTTTATAAGATTACCACACACATACAAGCAAACACGGATGAACAAACAAGGTTAGTTATGTAAAAATGTAGAGAGCATTGATTTGCTGTTCTTTTTAAAGACAACTCACATGCTAGGGATATATCTTGTGTAAAATATTTTTTCAATTCGAGGAAATAGTTTTTGAGATTAGCCGTATCTAACAAACTAACTAAAATTACTATAGATACTACATTTTAGTGAAATATTTTATAACATCACAATTGTTGATTATTTCACTTAAATTATATAAATAATTTAAGTTAATTAAATAATAAAATTTATATAAAGATTAGATGCTCCACTCAGATTTTTGTTGTGAATGTTCAACAACTGTGGGTAAAGCTAGTCTAAAATTAAAGTAATCTGAGTTACTTCAAAATCGATCCAGCCGTTTCAGAGATTAGTCAGAACAAACAGACAGGCGACAAAAAATCCAAAATTTTGTGTTAATACAGTATACCTACCTTCTTTGAAAGTAGAAAGTTGTCAATTTGAAACTGCAAACAGAAATTTCAAGTTGGCTGAGTGGTTTAAGCGTTTGCCACGCCGCTTTATACTGAGCTAAGTGTAGTGCGTTCAATTCAATTCAATTTAGTTTTTGGATCACAAAAAGCGTTGTCCCATGTTTCCTACATGGGACAACGCTTTTTGTGATCCGAAAATTGTCGATCTAAGCCTGATTGTTCTTGATCTCCGTTTCATATATGTTTGTGAAGTCCACCACGACATAAGATGTATATTCCTAATGCAGGATTTGTCTTTAAAAAAAGTCAAATCAACGAGTTTTTGTAAATTTATTGTTAAACTAAAATTAGTTTTAAGAAAAACACATTTTTTATATTATGTACAATATGTATTGTTATTTATTTCACTGTTATTTCTTGTGATTCTATTTCTTACTACATTAGTAATAATTGGTTTATGGAAGCATTTCTATTACAACTGTCGCTCCTTATCCACAGACTGGTCAAGCTTTACATCTAGGCTAAGCTTATCTTCCAGCTTCCTCGCAGAACAATCTCATTACATACCCAATATTCGAGAAATAACTTTGAGCTTATAGTTGGAAATATATGAGGGACAATGGGTGCCTTGCGTTTTATTGTCTTCTGAATAGGATGTAATCATTTCTTTTTAATCTTTATTAATTTAGAGACTTTTATTACATGGTAATATGTTAATCCCATCGTACCTTATCCTATGTTATATTCTATATATAAAATCAAGTAAAAGCCTTTGATGCGTAAACATCCCGAATTAGTCAAGTGCAGCATTTGAGGTTGGAGTTCCTAAAATGTTAATAAACATACCAATATCATTAATATTTAAATCGTATACTTGACACACTCCGTCAGTAAGTGTTGGACATCACCAAGAGTCCCACATATCTCACAGTCCAGGGTATCTATTTTCTTCATAAGATGACCAAACTTCCTAGACGGATAGTGTCCTGAGCGAAGTCTATGCAACAACAACAACCCATAATGTCCCACTGCTGGGCTCGGGTCTCCTCTCAGGAGAGGGTTAAGGCCATACGTCCCCACGCTGGCCAAGTGCGGGTTGGGGACTGGCAAGAATACGTTGTGGCTACGTAAATCTTGCCGTTGGATGTTTTTAAGCCGCCCGAAAGCCTCCAACTAAGCTTCACGACTGTTATCGTATGATAACAACCGGGACCGACTGCTTAATGTGACCTCCGAATCACGGAGACGCACATGCCACCAGCGGTCACCCATCCAGGTACTGACCGCACCATCGTTGCTTACCCTCGATGATTGTTTCTAATCACCGAGTGCAACTAGGCTATGAGCGCCTTTAGACGGATAGTGTCCTGAGCGAAGTCTATGCGCCACAACAATAATATTTTTGTTCACTTTGCTATTAATGAACCAGGGTACGCGAGAAGGCTGATGCTGAATTGTCTTAAACCAAATACCTTTTTCTGTACTTTTTTCATCAAAATATTCTTTAAATTTATTATAACATATTTTTCTGATATAGCCAAGATGATCGGAATACAGTAATTTAATATCATAATCAATACCTTCTCTAGCTGCTTGTTTAGCCAACTCGTCAGCCTTCTCGGATGTAAACATGGGTACGTTAAGGCGTAAGCAACTAACTTCATGTCAGAACTGTTCTGACCGACTTTCGCTACTGTTTTTTCAGTAAAACTTACAATTTGTGTTGTTTAAGTACAATGTAGTGATCCTTTATTTAATAACCTAAAAGCTGTACTTGGCTCCCATGTGTACGATAAAAGACACTTTAGTTTAATGCCAATAAAAGTAACTTTCCAGTTATCAAAAATGGTTGAACGTTTTAAGAGTTTAAAGACTACAAATCAACTATAACTATTCATAATACTAGTGTACAATGGGATTGGTCTGTGAGTTTACTGGCCTGTAGATGTACTGACAACTATTTAATTTCGCAGAGTGTCTACCAATGACAGAACGATGAACAAAATGTAAGTCCAACATGAGCGCGTACATGCATACATTATATATATACATATATGTAAATATGTGTTATGAGAATGACCCGCAGCATACAAATAAGGCATACAGTTTTGTGAGCTTACAAATTGTCAAAACATTTCTTTTATATATGTATTTGCTTGTTTTTATTGGGTGTTTTTACTTGACGTTTGGTTGTTTTAGAGCATTTAGCAACACGTATATTATTGAATATTAAACTGAAAATTTGACCACACTTACGACAAAAATTCAAAAACAGACTTCAAATCAATTTTTGAAACATAATAAAGCTATAATGTGAAATAAAAAAATAGAGTACAAATAAAATCATGGCCGTTGTGAGTTAAAATATAGTACATGGTAGACCAAGCTTTGCGTAGTATTGTTTAATAGTATTTTTCTAAAAATGAATCCTAGTTAGATCGGCTTATCGTCCCTGAATCTCCCTGCATACTTCATGAAAATCGTTGGAGACGTTACTGAGATTCGGATTGTATATATATAAGAATTTCCCATTCAAAGTATATTAGGTACGCAAATTTATACATTATGTATTTTAGTTAAATAAAAGTGCTAGTATATCAGTCATGGCACTAACAGACCGGCTTGGTCTGAGTGAAACCAACACCTCACACTAAACAGGTGTTAAACAGATAATTCGTTGCATTTCATTGAGTGGTTGAGGTCATTGAAGAGCACTCTCTATTGCAGTGGAAACCCCAAAACAGGCACTTATTAGTGTTAATACATATATTGATAGTATTTTAATATAGACTGCACATATAACATGTTGAATAAGTGGTTTAAAAATAACTTCCAACATTGGTTTCATCAAAACCTATATTCTTCCATTGCTAGGCTCGGGGTCTCCTCTCGGGAGAGGATTAAGGTCATACGTCTCCACGCTGGCCGAGTGTAGGTTGGGAGCTGGCAACACAAGGTTGTGCCTACGTAATGTTGCCGTTGGATGTTTTTAAGCCGCCCAAAGGCCTCCAACTAAGTTTCACGACTGTTTCCCACTGATAACAATCGGGGCCGACTGCTTAACGCGACCTACGAATCACCGACGCGCATGTTATCATGCCCCAACTGCTTACATAGTATAAATACATAAAATTCATTATTGAGATATATCACTCCTTCCATAAATTTCTGGCGAGTTACACTGCAAAACATATTCTATAACATCATAGTATCATCATATAACACCATCTGATCACCCATCCAAGTCAAGTAAAAACACAATTATGTATATATGTATTACGCGATTTTATACCCCCTTTACAGCTTTTTAAGTTTGAACATCGTTCTGCAGAAATACTTGAATGTATCTTGTGTAATGTGCAGTACATACCCATGTGTACTATAGTACATATACTCTTGTGTACCACAACTAACTAGGCATGCGCTAGTAATTGCTGTTTTGTAGTTATTTTAAAGTTATTTAGATGTTTTTATTGAAAATGTGTTTACTATTTTTAATGAAGTGTTTTTCTACTAAAACGTTAAACTAAAATTCAGTAAAATGTATTTAATTTTGCTTTAAAACTTATTGGGAATATGGTGGTATGATATGCCCCTGAGAGTTGGTAGTGTTAGCTAAAATTATCAAAGAAGTAGTTCAATATTATTCCTTTCTATCGATGTTCTTTAATATAAATAGACTTTGACAGAATATCAACCACTCTATCAAAATATCTTTTGAATGTAAGACCACAATTTTAAGCTAACAAAGCTTAGATATATTTTTGGTATTTATTATACATAGTTATGTATTTTTAATCATCTGTTTAATGAGCTGAAGGGGCTATACTATCTCCCTATTTGACGTAAGTGACGCTGTTTTTCTTTTATTTATCCTTCCCTTATTTTGTATTATATTTATCAGAGAATAGTCACACCGGCACACTCCACTCTCCATATTTCCATTAAGTACCTAACTTAAAGCAATAACTTTAAAATAACACGCACTTAACTAAACTAATAAGTAAATTTCTCTACCTAACCGCATGCGCCATAAAGGACTAGCGTTGAGGAGGTTGTAGTGAAGTCTCTGAACCTCCCGGAGGTGAGGACCGCTCATCTAATCGGTGAGAACTCTGAACGGATAACGTACAAGAGGGAGGCGCCTTTACCTCCGCCCCGGAGGGCCTCGCTGCTAAAAGAGGCCTAGTGAGTGAGTGTTTTTATTTTAAGTAAGGTTAGGGTTAGTGTTGTTTATCATTCTGAGGTTACATCATGTCATTTTGGGTGATACTGTTAAAGTAAGACCATTTATTTGATATGGAGGGCAAAGATTTGTGTTGAGGTACAAAGATTTATGTTGGGGTACAAAGATTTGTGTTGGGGGACAAAGATTGTGTTGGGGGGATACATTGTTATTTTGTCAAAATGTGGTGTCAAATGTCGAATATTTTTAATATAAAGGCTAAAGTTATCTGGGTTTGGCAATAAATTAGAATAGATGTGAGTAATTATAAAAGGTGAAGCTTGAACATTTTGCCATAAATATTCTTTTGAGTATAATAATGGGTGTTGTGGTTAATTACTTTATCATTACGACCAGATATTCATACGGTGCTAAAATATGGGGCAGCTAGATACCTCGGATCAATTGATATATTGTATTCAGAAACAGAGAAAGGAGATGTATGTCTGAAACGAATGGAAATGTTTTATCACAAAACAGCGGCAATTGATTATGATGTGATTAGCGAAGTGTTATTATATAGTTCTACTGATTGCTACACAAAAAAGTCTGCGTATCTCGAAAGTGATAAATTTCAACGATTTTACAACATTTTTCATTGCTGCTTTGTCGTTATTGATCGTAGCGTGATGTTTTATAGCCTAAAAGCTTCCTAGAAATATGGGCTATTCACCTAAAATAGAATAAGCGAGATTAGTGTAGCCGTTTAAGTCTGATACTGTGACCAAAGAAAATAGGAATTCATATTTAAACACACATGATATAGATGTCTACTATGTATTTACAAAAAGTTTAATTTCCAATAAAATAAAGAAGAATGAATGAATGAAAAAAGCATTTATATGAAAGAAAAATGAATTTAAAAGTAACTTACCTGTCCATAAACCAAAAAAAATGTAGTCACTTAAAACCTCATTTGTGTACTAATTTATGTTGTTCTAACTCTTTGGTGTTGCAAGAACTAATAAATAAATGTTAGAATTACTCTTTTAATAGTTAAAGGTAAAATTAACTCTTTTCTGTAGCATGGCATGGCGGTTTTGGTTTTTAACTTTCCTTTGGGACTTTCCTGGGTCTATTAACACCACTTTTTGTTTTCTGGTACAAATATTTTGGGTTCCTGTTTATTTTATGGTATTTATGACGATGGTAATTTCTATTACAAAATATATTGTTTGTGGGGCACAAATCACTAATATTATTTTATTTAAAGCACAATTTTACAAGTAAAAATAATGTGGGAACAAACATACAATATATTATCATCATTAAATAATTATTTTTTTCTGTACCCACAAACAATATAGCCAACTAAACCTGTTAATACAATTTAAACCAACAATAACATAACAAATTAACCGTTCACAGTTACGAGACTCGTTTATACGACACTCCCCGCCCTCTGGACATAAAGACCGACTCGCAGCAATCTCAATACGAGTACAAGGAGACACAGTACAAATATGAACCTCCCAAAACACCTCTCAGCCCGAAATTCAACGCAAGGGAACTGAAATTCGACGACAAACCAGAACCTATATACTCCACGCTGAAAAAACCCTTCGACGGCGTAGGTCAGACTTTCTCAGAACACCAGAAATCAACAGAAGCAATCCCGGGAGGTATAAAGCACTCTGAATACAAAATTATCAACGAATCCTATTCATCTTACCCAAAAACAGAATTCGTTAAAACAGAACTGCGCGAAGAAGTCAAATCTCCGTTCCATTCAACCCCTAAAATCGACCGGTCAACAGAATTAGTCAAAGCTGCCACCCCAGACTACGACAGAATCTCTTCCCCATATGGGGGCCCGAACTACATGGAGGAAACCACCACAGAAGTCAAAGAAATACCAAACGGAACCCAAAAAGTGACCACCACAAAAATATACAGTTCGTCCCCTGTCAATCTGACCACCACTAGCACTAAATACGAGCCCATCAGACTCGATGGTATCGATGAATTATCGAAGTCATTCGATAACGAATCGAAATACAGCACTCTGGACTCTAGGTTCAATACGTTAGAGTCGAAAATGAGTTCTGACACCAGTCGCTCTTTCATGAGGCCTTCGGAATTCCAAACATCGGATTACCAAACCAGTACTAGTGTCACCAAGGTGAAAAAGCCTTCAGACCTGGTCAAGGAAATTGACAGTATGGATAAGAAGTTCTCGAAACAGACCATCACATCTGAGACGGTTGAGAGGAAGTCCGTTATGACTAGTTCACATAAGTCGGAAACAAGTTCGACCATCACCAAGAAATTTGGCAACTTTTAAGGTATTTATATATGTGTGTGTGTGTGTAAAATTTACCAAATTTAAAATTTACAGCGTGAAACTTAATCGTGTAAAATGTAGGGTAGACGTATAATGGATGTTGTTCAAAATGGTGAACAATTATTTGCCAGTTTGCACAATTGAGTGATATGAATTTGTAGTTTTGTTTAAGTTTCACGTGGTAATACAAATATGTGTATTAAAAAGAAGATTATATGCACGTTTTGATGAAATTTATAATTTATTTACACACAAGTAACATTGATAGATATTTTCGCTTGATATTTCTGAAATATAAAATAAACAGATGTTTTAAATGTAATAGATGTTATTAATTATAAAGTTCAGAATATCTCTCTTAAAAAACATTAATACTGTTGTTTATGAAATATTATAATTAAATCTCAAAAATAATTAATAAATTAACTTTTCAACTAAGTATAAACGTGTTTGTTTTAATGAGCAAAGTTATTGGTTATGATGTTTTCATTGTAATATACTATTTAAAAAATGTTTATTTACTTTCAATTAATCTTTTAATACACATAAAATAAAATGAAATAATTGAATAGTAAAAACAAAACATTATTTAACAAACAATAAAAAGATCATTACCAAAATATACTTTGATAAAAGATGTTTATGTAATAAGAATTACGCGTTAACGATGAGGTGCTAAAATTAATATTATTTATTAAAGTGTACGTCAGTGTATTACTAGTTTCAAGAGAATATTATTTACTGTTTTAATGTATATATTTAATGTGGATAGAGACTTCAAGATCCTTTGAAAACATTATTTAACGTATAAAACAAAAAAGAATAGAACAGAAATGATAAAAACCGCTTCTAAATCGGTCCATCCGTTTACGTTACGATGTCACAGACAGACTCACATAGGGGTAAAAAAAAAGCATACATCTGTCAAGATTCAACATATTATCATAAAAAAAGAAATATCCTTCTAGGTTCTTCTCTACTCTTCTCCATAGGATTTGTGAATTTAAACAGGCAGCTAGCTACATGACTGACAGGTATAATAGGCATGATGACAGTCACCAAGAACCGAAAGAAGAACTTATTATGTATTTAGCTGATGAAATGAAATATTTATTTTCACTTTTACAGCGAGATTAATAGTTAATTACTAAAAATAAAACAATAAAAACAATACAGCAATCCGCCATGTTAAGTTGAACACCAATCAGAACGGCTTATGTCACTTATGTTTAAATGTCACTTTGTGTACTGTTTATAAGAGCTATAATTGACACTGGTTGACAAATGGTGACGTCCCGTTTTACACAAACAGACGCCATAACACCACCGAGTGTTTTCTCGTGAATTTGAAACTTAAAATTTACACGAATTTTTTTCTACTAAAACTTTGTTTTTTAAATATAACTGTTTTTGACAATAGGAGAAAGTTCGGACATCATAAAACAGTTTTTTCAAATAAGTTATCATGTGTATTGAATAATTTTGATTTTAAAAATAACATTCACAGTTGTTAATTTTGTATTGTGTTAAATCGAACCTGTAACAACTCAATTACATCCAAACAACAGTTACTTGCGTCACTCGCCTAGATTATATTTCATTGCATCAAATACAGCTGTATTCTAATGAACTTTAGGTTGAATATAAATTGTTACTGAACTACTATTGGTTTCTCTTTGCCACCACTCCGTTAGTGGGCGCTGACCTTTCTGAAATAAAATCCATCTCCAGCGGTTAGAAAGTCTACATAAAGTCTCTGAAGTCTATATCTACTTAAATAGTTGGTTTAGTCCAACGCCTCACAAAGTGCTACCCCCCACGGGGACCTTAGTCTAGATGCCTTCGATAGAAACCATACGTGCCATTAGAATATAGATTGTTTTTTGATCATTTGTGCCTTTAGTAAGTGGTTTTGGGCTCGAGCAGCTAAACTTATTGCCAAATAACTCATACGGAACCATTACGATATGTTGAAGAAAAAAAATCCTTTGAAATATATACATATGTATATATACTTATTAGAGATCTCAATGGCAGTTTATTATAATGAAAGTGCAGCCCATTAAATTATACCCAGATGTGCCATTTTACAAATATTATATAAATTGTATACAATTATTGAGAAATTTATATAAACTGTACATAATTATAATTTGTTCTGTTAATATGTTAGATACTAGCTGAGCCCCGCCAACAACAATAGGGAAAACATCAAAACGAAATTAAAACAGTTGATTGACAAGCCAATATTCTAATACTAACTTCCTACAAACTTACATTCGCATTTATAATATTAATAAATATGTAAGAAATTTCGTAATAATGAACGTCTGATATTTTAACAGAACAAATATAACAGTGATCGCGTGGTGCAATTATTATAGAAATATGCTAAAATGATTATTTATAAATTGTTGTACACTAATAGTAAAGAATACTAAACGGAATTAACTGGGTGACATTTTTAGTGTCTACTAAGCAGTTTAAAACATTAACATTAAAAAAAATAAAACAAAAAAAATATGTTTTTATTTTTCATGTTTTAGCGTAGTGTTGCTGACTTCGAGCGATGTCGCGTGAAAACTTATTGACGAAAATTATATTATAATTAGATTTATATATAATTTGTACTATGACTCACTTTATACATATTGTCGGACTTTCGGGCGGTCGGATAGTCCCACAACTGTTAATATAACGTGCCTTATTGTTAGCAGCTTAAACAATATGCGTATGTGACATATTTTTTTGCAAATATATGTATAATGTTAGTATAATAAGCCCGCGTATGCGTACGTCCACTGAAGGTAACGAAACACCAATTCTAGTAGAGTAGATGTAATGAGTAAATGTATATTATACACTTAAGACTATAACTTTTATACATATACTCAACATGTATATTCAACAGTGTATTGTTCAATTATTTAATGTATATAATTTTGATGGATTATATATAAAATTCTGATTAATAATATACCCTGATAATTAATACTGAATAAGCGTATATTTTTTAAGAAGTTAATATACCATGAACGGTTTGTTCGTGTCGGGCTAATGCGTGTCTTATTAATATAATATATAAATAATAAAAAATGTGTAATCTATTTAATAAGTATGTTGTTCAAAGCGTTTTACGAGTTTAACATATAAAAAATTAAATTGTTCTAGAGATTCTTACATTACACATACTTTTGGCATCTATAGATAAACAATAATGATTCGAAAATTGGGAGGGAGGGGTGTATTAAGAATAAGGTAATGGTAATTGGCAATGGCGGTTAGGCGCTCATAAATTCCTCCAGAAATACACAAAAGGGCAAATATGGAAAATAAAATTGCGCAAAGCATACACCCAGCTTCTTTCAAGTTTATCCGATAACCGGCAGAAGTGATATCAAATTAAACATTACCTTTAACTAGTGCTCCTGTTGTAGGGTCATGACCCTCTATGACCGCCATCCTGTGAGTTAAATCGCTGTGAACAACACAAGATGTGCTTATATACAATTTAAAAAGTAGTTTTTGATACATGTTACTGGTAGTCTAAGTAAATATATATATTATAATCTCTTTAAACCAAAAGAAAATCTTACTAATCACTAATTTTTGTATTGTTTTTTTTTCATAATGCTTTTATTCTCATTTTGTTAAATTGTGTTAAATTTTATAGTTGGTAGCTAGGTGTAGAGCATTGTACGGTAATGTGAATGTAATAAACGTGTAACTCATATATGCTTGTTTTATTGTGCGCTGGTTATGTGCCCCGGGTTCACACGGGTCTGTTCATGAAGGTATTTAACCGTGGAAGAGCCACAGAGCCACACTTTGGCATGAATGTACCGGGTCGACCCTGAGTGATACCACGGCCTCACAGAAAACCCGTGTGAAACAGCGCTTGCGCTGTGTTTCACCGAGTGAGTGAGGATACCGGAGTCCTATATCCCAATCCTTCCCCCCATTCCCATCCTCCAAAGGCGGCAACGCACTTGTGACGCCTCTGGTGTCGCAGATGTCTATGGGCGGCGGTAATCGTTTACCATCAGGCGGTACATCTGCTCGTTTGCCCGTGAATCCATTAAAAAGGTAAGACTTAAAATCTCCCTTTACAACGTTTTTTTGGTGACGGATTCAGAATGCGCAGTGTCACCACCCCTATTCACCCCGTGGGTGTCGTAAGAGCCGGCTGAGAGAGCTAACTACCAGGACAACAGCACTGCGAGGAGATGGAACACTTGACACTGGTATAGTTGTCTAAACATTGTTTTCTAAGTAGAGGCATATGACCAACAGTGAACTGACGCAGATGGTTATTAGAAAACACCTGGTTTTGCCTCAAGGTTGACAAGAAAATGTTTCTTGCAATTAATTTATTACATACTAGTTTATGCCCGCCGCTCCGCCCGCGTATACGTCGGTCATCACGGCAAATAGTAGCCTATGTTTTATTCTGGTGTATAAGCTATATTACTGTAAAGTTTCATCCAAATCCGTTGAGCAATTTTTACATGAAAGTGTAACAAACATCCATATAAACTTTCGCGTTTATAATATTAATAGGATATGAACCTATGCAAATAACATTTGACTCGTTAAAATGCATTGTGTTCTGTGCGAGTCCAGATACAATATAGTCATTAGCAGGGTATGGTAAGAAAACACATTATATATGTTACCATCAGGTTGTCTATCTTGCTGGATTGTAAACTGTCGACAGATTACGAACCATGACATACTGCTTACTAATTAATGTATTATTTTTAGTTAGATTATAATCTATCGAAGTGAAACCGTCAAATTGTGATATGGTATGCGAAGGATGGCATCTCGCGCGCTGGTTGGTTGATCAGCATATGTTCTGCACTGCCATATTTGTTTTTGTAATGGATAAATTATTCATAATATTTCGTACATGCCGCGACTGCCCGGGTACTTTAAACACTGCTTAGGTATTGTATAGAATACCGGAATTATACAGATTGCCGGTAACATATATGTATAGGAATGAATACATAATGACTCAGACAAATACACCTCGTACACCACCAAACCAAACAATGGTTATGACAAATTTCTTCCATGGTCACCTGCCTAAAGTTATATTTTATAATGGTGTATATAGCTTGCTTATTAATTTACAACGTAATAAATTGCCCCCAATAATACTGTTTCTTTCAATAACTTCAGGAAAAACAGATGTTTCGTAATAGTTTAAACAAATTTCAATTGGCAAATTATTTATATTGAACATTTAAGCAAACAATTTGATTAATAACCAAATGTTTGAATCAAATATTTTTGAACAATTGCCTAAAACATGTGCTGTGACGCACAATAGAGCTTTCGTTCCATTTATCAAAAAAAATTCAAATCTTCACAAATTTTGAACGATATAATTTCAAAATTGCGATTGAGAATAACTACTGGTAGTCGAAATTCGAACATCTTTAACTATTTGTTATCTCTTTGCACTAGTCCTCCATACAACACAACTGTGCCGGATTTCATAGTTTTCCATTCACATAAATTTCGTAAAAAAAGGTACATTGTTTTTCCTAATGTATTTTACTTAGATATATATTTTAGTACCTGATAGTAATCCCTGTATTTATATTTTATATATATATATATATATATATATATATATATTTATTTAAAAACTTTTTGCACTACATTTGTACATCGACGGACTTAATGCCCAGGGCATTCTCTTCCAGTCAACCTTCGGGTGATGTAGATAGTTTGTAAGGTAGGTGCACACAGGTTACATACCTCTGAAACCTATACACATTATAACATACATATACAAATGTATAATAGATGTACATATACATAAATACTATTTTATATTTGTTTATACACTATGAAACCTTGTAACGTGAGGTATGTTATGGATTTGGTTGTTCTGCCAGTTCATTAAGAAGGAGTTCTTGACTTTCTTTTGAACGTAAATCGGTTGGTCAGACATCCTGATTTCGAGTGGGAGCGAATCCAGAGTAGCACTGCTTGAACAAAGAACGATCAGTTCACAAACTCAGAATTGTGAGAGGGACTTAAGAGAAGCAGATAATTAGTGTATGTCGTGACTGGAGTACAGGTATCGGAAATACGGAGCAAGGTAACGATGGCGAATTAAGAAATGAAAATAAGAAGGTAAGTGCTCGCAAATTGCGCCGTAAGCGTATAGGTAAACTTAACTTGGAACGTAAAACAAATACATGACCATAGTTACGAAGATTAAAAATGTATCGAATGCAGTTATTGAGAAGACGGTCACGCTTATTAAGGAGGTCTGCATTCAGGTCGAAGTAGCACACATCACCATAGTCCATTGTAGGAATTTTTATGGACCGCCTGACAGTGATTTTAGTTTTAGGAGGCAGGAAGTTTTTGAAACGGTATAGTGTTAGCAGGTTTCTAGTTACTTTCAGGCTAACACAAGTAAATTGAGCTCTTCAGTCGATAGGTGAGTCGATAATTGAACCAAGGTCTTTTACTGCCGGGCTATATGGAATAACTAAGACATTGAAAACAATTGGTGGGATCGAGGCGACATCTAATCTGCTCATTAAACATTTGTGCCTACCAGGATTTTATGAATTCAAAGTCACTGTAGACCTCTGTGATGGCCCGCGTTACATCCTCCACCCCTGCCATATCCTCTACTCCTACCGATATAATATATCATATTCTACAAATTCTTATATATTATATATATATATATATATATTAATACAAGAATTGCTCGTGGAAAGGTATTAGATATAATCGACCACGTCACTCCTTGCTACGGCGCCCAGTGTTGTAGGTTCGATCCCACGTGGGACAACTCTGTGTGATCCACAAATTGTTCTCTCTTTGTTGCGGGTATATTGATTTTGTTATTATTGTTACAAAAATTAACGCATTCTCTTATCACCTGAAGACTAAAATCCCAAAGAGAGATATAAAATAATCATAAAACATCTGGACCCCTAATAGCAGATCTAACTTGCCATAAATGAAATATCAGCGTATTTAAACAATCTTTGTAGCTTTAATCATTTAATCATTAAATTAAATCAGTTAAATAATGTGATAACAATATGATCACATCAAAATGACTATTGTGTCATTTATACGACGTATATAGCTTAGTAGGTATATAAAATTTTAAATTCTTAACAATTGTCATTTTAATTATTTTTTATTGACATTGCTTTGTAAAATTTATGAGGGACTATGAAGTACTTTTTGTTCACGAGTGTTGTAAATCGTGATAGTAAAATTATTATTGTATATGCATGCAGAATTCAGTAGGCAACATGTGGAGAAAGGAAAACTAGTCCTAATATCTCTATAATGTACCATATTTCTAGCAAATAAAGAGTCCCCAACCTGCACTTGGCCAGCGATGGGACGTATGGCCTTAACCCTCTCCTAAAAAGGACCTGAGCCCAACAATGGGACATTATGGGTTGTTGATTGATTGATTGAAATAATCTAATCGAAACCTTCATAATCATCTAAAAATGTTATAGTAAGCTAGAATGGAACCTGTTCAATCCTGCGAATTAAGGTCATTAACAAATTACTATGTAGGTATAAAACAGTAATCATGTAAATAGTTCTTTAAACTAATCTATCTACATATCCAGCTTTCTATATTATAGTTGGTTTTGCTCGCGCAGAAGTAGATATTACAATATTACTTTAACCCCACTATATTTTTACAAAATGTTAAGCAAATCCATCACAGGAATGCAAAGTTTTATATAAATTTTCATCCCTTATTTAACCCCCGTAGGGATGGCATTTCCAAAATTGCCTTCTTAGTGCTCATTTGAGGTAAGTAAAGAACCTAGAAGGAAAATTTCAGCATTCTAAGTTCAGCGGCTTGGGCTGTGCATACCTTCGTCTTTTATGTACATATAGATTTTAGATAAATTACGGTAAATTGTTTTCTCTATAAAAAAATTAACTTTGAGCCCCATCTTGTTGTTCAACTTTTTTAATAAATATGTTTTACAGTTAATAACAAACACCGGCTTTCGCCGTCTTTATGGTAAGGTCCTATTCATCCCGTAAGTGTCGTAATAAATCCAGTTAGGGACAAAATGTAGGACAACAACATTGTCAGGAGAAAAGACACTTGAAACGTAGCCTTAGGGCCTGATGAGATAGTAGAGCAATACCGCCTTTCTGGGGAGGGGCCTGCGCACATCAGTGGATGGCTGAAGACTGTTGATGAACCTTACCACAGCATTCAAACCCTGGAAACCAAAATTTTGCTGGCGTAACGTACATAATTTATAGACAGTTTTAGATCTTAAATGCTACATATACAGAAAGATATTATGGTTACAAAGAACAATAGCACATTTACCAACACTTGTACAAACACAATAAATTCTCCCATTCAGTAAATCTGCTCTAGAAACTCTAATTTTTATATTATTTAGAAAAACTAGATTATTTCTGCGACTTGGCTTGGATGAAAGGAAAACGCGAATGAAACAATTTACGAGACACGAGTTTTACACTCACAAGTTTAAGGGGAAAGTTATCTGTAAAATCCTATATTCTGATGATAAATAAGAAATAAGTTTTTGCTTCAATGGAATGAAATATTGTAAAGAAATAACTACTCAATCACCACAGAATTCACCTCTCTATTACCCCGAATCGATCAAGTAATAGTAAGTCAATAAACATCTCATTAGGCCGCCATGGTGCGGGTCACCATGCTCTGTTGACTGCATGAGTATGGCGAACATCACTCTTGGGTTCTGCTTATGCTTTTCAACAGCCGAGTTCTCATTATGGCAGCTACTAAAAAAAATACCGCCGGTCTTACCAACTCTCAAAAGTATCAAAAATGTATGATAGACAAACAGACAATCACACAACATTGGCTGGTTACTTTTAATTAAAGGGTATAACAATATATTGTAGTTAAAGTATAATTGTTAGTCGTAATTTGTCAACGCTAGTGTTCGGGTGCGTTTTTCAAAATGCTTCTGAAAGGGCTGTTAATTTTGTTGGGGGCACATTATTGCTACGCAGGTAAGAGTTAGACATAATAATTATAAGACACTTAGAAATATATACTTATTATAATTAGCCTTTTTTAGTCTGTGGATAAATATAGCTCTCGCCTTAGATAGGAGACTTTGGTTTTCAATAGGGACCGCGGAAACTGGACACCAAGTCCAGTTTTTCTTCGCTCAGCTGTACTGTTGTATTTTGTTCTCTTTTTAAAGAAATTGCCCTCAGCAATAAGGCCGCCCTTTGTACATCATGTTTGTTGCTAATTTGACTACGAAGGTACTAGCTGAGTCCCGCGGTTATTATTGTAATCCTACAACCGCGGAGCATAGCTAGTCTAAAAATAGTATCCTAGGTTAGTCCTTATTACATCAGCCATTTGCCACTGAAAATCGGTCCACTCGTTCGAGCTGGAACACACAGACAGACAGACAAAATTGAAAAAATATATTTTGTGTTAAAAACCGTGTACGTAAACATATATATGCATTTAGTAAAATGCCTTTATTTTGATATTAGAAACAGACACTACAATTTTACTTATTTGTATAGACTAAGTTTAGTACCAAAACCGCACAGGACACCGAGGGGCAAAGTTAAGTAGTCTAAAATAAAATTAGCCTAAATTACTCCTTATATCATTGCTATCTGCCAGTGAAAGTCCCGTCTAAATCCAGAATAATTATCCAGAACAAACAGACAGTCATTTTTTTTATAATAACATTTTTTTTATGTAAGTACGGCAAGTATATATTTTTTGTTTGCATTTAAGGAAAAGCTGTTAATTTGAAATCACAAATAGACTCAACTTTAATTATTTTATCAATAGATGCATGTGTATATATAGTATTGTCTATTTCCAGATTTATCTAATATTATACGACCTTGCAAACTAAATCATTACAAATGTATTGGAGAAAATTTAGCAGCGAATTCGTACTGCAAAGTCAAGGAGAACGGCTTCCTGCCCTCCAAATACGTACAGGAGTCCTTCCACTACGACACGCCATACTTCAACGCGTCGTATATCGATCATAACTTGATTATCAGAAATCAGGATAAGTGCTATGTTTCGGACTTTTTGTAAGTTGTCAACAAAATTATTAACAAATAGTGTTAAAAACAAACCGCGGGTAACACTGCAGAACGAAGCTAGTCTTAAAAAGTAACCTAAGCTACTTACCTTATATTATCAGGTATCTGTTACTGAAAGTACAACTATTCCAGAGATTAGCCAGAAAAGATTGATAAAAAATTTAAGAATTGGTTTTTGATGTATATACCCGTATAAACTTTCATAGACATTTAGAGAAAAGATGTTAGCTTGAAATCATAATTACAAACTTTAACAAAAAACTGACTTCAAGTACTAGACCATGACCAAATGAGACAACGGAGAGCTCTTCTTTCTGATTAAAAAATAATCATCAAAATCGGTTCTCCCAGTTGAAAGTTCTGAGGCAACAAACATAAAAAAAAATACAGTCGAATTGATAACCTCCTCCTTTTTTTTGAAGTCGGTTAACAAACAGACAATCCAATTTTGTTTATTTATTTTTATTTATTTAAAATAGAACAACAATATACAATAACAGACATAAAACACCCATCAAACCTGTAGTGGTTTATCTTGAGTGTAAGTGTACAATCCTCATTTCATTCTAAACTTTGTAGAGATTTATAAGTTAACGACTAACTGCACAGGTTAAAATACATGTATTTCCAAGAATTCTTATTTTATAATATAATAATATAGTAATAACATAATATAGTTTTATAACTCCATTATATAACGACTAGCTGACTCGGCAAACGTTGTTTTGACATATATATATATATTTTTATATATGTTTAGGGGTGGGTCACTCTTATTATTTAGGGGTATGAAAAATAGATGTTGACCGATTCTCAGACCTACCCGATATGCACATAAAATTTTATAAAAATCGGTCCATCAGTTTCGGAGAAGTTTAGTAACAAACACCGCGACATGGTTATTTTATATACTAGATAATGTTGAAATATCCCATTAAAAACTTACATTTTTGGTTGAATTTCTCAGAGTCGCAGTTTGATTTCTTAGATATGAAGGAGATGTTAGTGTTAAGTTAAATTCAAGTTTGTGAAGTTGCATCTCTTGTCCCCCGGCAAACATATTTTAAACATTTTTTGTTGCCTATCAAATTATCTACAATTTTTGTCTAATAACTTTAAGTCGTAGAACCAAAAATACCAATTTTAATAGCGAAAATCTACAAAAAATTCTGAAAAAAATTCTATTGGTAGCTATAACTTTTTTCTGAATATTTTCATTATGATTTTTTTTCTATTTCATGTATTTTTGAAGGTTCTACAGTAAAGCAAAAATATTTATAATCTACGGCTTTCAATTATTTTTTTAGTTTTTTACAAACTTTAATATTAAATATACCATTTACCGAATTCGTTGGTGGACTTTTAATGTTACTAAATATTGTCTTTGAAAATATTAAAATCGTATAAAAAGATTCTATCTAAAAGACACACTTAGGAAAGTCAGCTACAAACAAACTAGAAGTTTTAGATTTTCATTATCGAGTCTGTATCTATATAGATATATATATATATGTGTGTGTACCTCAGCGTCAATACACGGACTGGCAGAGCGGTATTTTGCATGGACTGTCCTAACCTGGACTTTGAATCGGACCGCACCATGATCCAGCACAGAACTTGTCAAGAAGACAGCTATTATGAATACCACTTTAGGGGCGTTTATCGTAAGTATTAGTAGCTCTCTTCACAAATATAATAATAATAACTACAAGCTAAAATTTAAACCCCCTACGCAAGCACTTAATCGTGTAATCATACGTTAAAAATGCCTCAAATCATTTTGGAAAAGAGCTGGTACTCTTACACAACCAAATATAGCTAAGAACCACCGCAAGGAAACTGGATTTCAAATAAAGGAAACCTCATTTTCTTTTTTTTTTCTTTCGGCGCGTTAGGGAATAATGACGAGAGTAAATTTTTACGATGCGCGCGCACACTACACTAAAGTTAGCTACAGTCAACATTTTAGTTTTTTCAAATTTTTATCTTGTTACGCCAAAGAAGTATAACTTCTAACGCGTGTACACACACACACACTTTTTTTTAAGTTTACTTTAATTCCTCTCGCCAGCTATGATTCGCATAACAATCAACTTGCCGAGCGCAACCCACATGGACCTGTGTTCAGCGAGCATCTTCACCGACGTGTCTGAGCTACCCAAATTGCACATAAACCCTAAAAGTGAGTAAATTAGAACATATAACCCCCAAGGGGGATGTTTTTTCTTCAATATATTTAATTTTACATACCTAGAACTTTTACTATTTTATTAAACGTATAGACTATCTGCGCCCAGCGGCAGATGGTGTATCTTCGATATGGTTCAATAACTTTAGTTTTAAATGACTTTGTGGTGTATGCATCTATCCAGTCACATCACTAGGTTACTCATTCATATTAAGATGTACGTACATTACATGACCTGATCCGAGTGATACCACAGCCTCACGGAACACCGGTGTGAAACAGCGTGTAAGTGAGTGAAATTACCGGAGGCCCCTTTTTTACGTGTGGATACCCCTTCGGGCCATCACCCCACCGGCGTTTCGTGGTGTGTCGAAATCGAACTGACTAAAACCACACGGTGTGGCACTCTGCGCCTGAGAAGGGAGGGATCCGGGAACCGTTTATTACGACATCCAGACCCCTCCCAGCGCCTGTCCGCACTGGAGCGGGCACCGTCTTCTGGTTGACTCTCTATTTAGGTATATTATATGCTATTTAGATTTTACCACAAAGGAACTGTTATAGTCTTTCTTAAAAATATTAAAACTTTCATTCATTTTCATTTCATTTGGTTTGTTGTACATTTATTCCTCTGTTTTTTACCGTAATTTGTACGCGGGATTACTAGGTTACAACAAAAACCGCGGGTAACACTGTAGCGAAGTTAGTCTAAAATAAACAAGTCTCATTTGTTCTGTATGTCATCAGCTATCTGCCAGTGAAAGTCCCGTCAAAATCGATATAACCGTTCCAGGGGTTAGCTAAATTATACAAAAGTACAAAATTAAAAATAAAACCTTTTTTAATACAAGTACCGTGTACTTCAACTTTCATATGCATTTAGTAAAAAGCTGTTAATTTTAAATTACAAACAGACACTTAAATTTTATTCATCTGCATAGATACATATTTATTCGTTTGTTTAGATATTGTCTTATAGTATATAGTATATTATTGTTGCAGATAAACCAACAGCTAATTACCTGTCCAAGGACTTCAGTCACCTTTATATATATGAACGAGAGAACGGCCACGCCAGGGGACCCGGCCTCGCCTACAAGTTCATAGACTCGCTCATCTGTGACTACGGCTGTCCAATGCCTAAATAAATTCCTTGTGTTTTGAAAGTAGTCAATAAAATTATCAAGTATGATGTATTATTTATTTCATCATCAGCCTTTACCAGTCCACTACTGGACATAGGCCCTCTCTTTAGAGAGTAGCTTTTGGTTTTCTATTCCACTCTTTCCAGAACAGCCGGTTTTATACCAAGGTTTCGTAAAATTCTCCTTCTCTTTGATTCCCCCGTGGGTGTTGTAAGAGCGAATAGGGCTGCTGACACGCCGTATTTTGAATCAATTACCACAGGTATTAAGATGTAATGAAAAGATTTAAAAAAGGCATGCTTTAAAGGCACACGACAGGAATTGGTAAAGTGAATATGTGTGTTTCGGAAGAGATCGTCCACGGCGAGCATTTATTGACTAAATTGGTGGTCCCGAAGAAATGGAGTGGTACAAGTATCAAGGAATTAACCAGAATGTGGATGAAGGAAAAAAAAGGTAGTCAGGACCGCTATTCTTTGAAAAAATAGGTGGCTTTGTGTATGTACTTCTGAAATAGATCGATTAACTAACATTACGTATGATTAACTAGTTTTATGGTATACTACATCTTTAAAGACTTTTTGATGTCAAAAAACTTACCTTTAGGGATTTTTCTTTCGTTCAGGGGGCATAGAGCTCACAGTCTTGGCCTGGTGGTTTCAGTGGTCGCCAAACCGCTTTCTACTGCGCCAAGTGTTGTGTGTTGGGTTCAAATCCTACATGGGACAACACTTTGTGTGATCTTTAAATTGTTGTTCCAAGTATGGGTGTACTTTGTGTCTGTTTCATGTATGTTTGTAAAGATCCCTGTGACACAGGAATGTATATTCCAAATGCGGGAGCTGTCTTTAAAAGAAAAAAAAAAGAAAAAGTCTACCTCACAGTAAGTGAGAATCGGCACCTAAGGACAAGAGGATCTTTTCGTACATCTGATCTGCCACACAACACCATTTATTTTCAAACTAAGACAGATTGAATGATAAAATACCTACATGCTTGTTTTTGTAGATATTATATTTTATTTGACTGGCTCGGCGAGCAGTGTTTGTATACTCTGCAGATATTTGTTTCGGAGTTTGGGTGTTTTCTATATATAATATGAATGTATTTACAAAAAAAACTATATATGTATTTATATCAGTTGTCTAGTACCCAAAACACAAGATCTGCTTAGTTTGGGAACTATATGGCGTTGTGTGTTATATGTCCGAAATATTTATGATTATTATCATACATAGAAAACAACCAAATTCCGAAACACATGTTTGTATCGAACTCGAGACCTCAACACAGCAATCGCCTACGTTACCACTGCGCCACCGAGGCAACGAATCTGCCTGAGGTAACAAACTAAAGATACTACCTTTTCTGAAGTCGGATAAAAAGAAAACACGGTCATCAGTTTTAGAAACGTTTATTATATAAAAATTTTATTTAATAACTATGCACAAGGAAAGGCAAAGCTTACAACAGTACCTTAAACATTTGACAATATTCTGTGAAAAAATACCAATTTACAATACTTCTGGGACACACTAACATTTCATCGTATTTTCATCTCGTCTCATTCCACTAAAAACGTGACACAGCATAAACTTGATAATATAACAATTATAATGTCTTATTAATATAATAACATAGAAGTATAATGATGTATATCTGTAGTATATATATTAAGAGAATAAAAATAATTTATATAATACTTGCAGAAATAACGACAAAAGATACAAAAATAACAATAATACTTGTATATGATGAAAATTAAATTTTAATGCTAAAAGAAACAATGCAACTAGGCCCAAAACTTACATAGTTTTGAGCCAAGTAATTATTATTTTAAGAAATATCAAAGATGACAATTTTGACAAAATTTCCTTCGAAAAGTTAAACAACCTGAACTTGATTTTCTTAACTGCTTTTCTAAATAATTATAAAACTCTCTATCTAACAAAGAAATAGTTCTATCAACATTTGATAACCAGACAATCAAAAATTGAAGTCGGGCGTTATTTCTTTTTATTGATATAGAAAAAATCATGTTTCATTTCCATAAAAATCAATTTTTATGTTATAGCCCCACAGTTAAAAACTTTATACTTATTTAGAGGTACAAATTATACATATTTTGATTCCTTATAACATAAGACCACTATCTAAAACGAAATGATATAATTTAAAAAAAACAACGAGGTTTATATCTGTCACACATGACGTGTGTCATGCAAGATGTCAGCGACGATCTGACAGACAACTTTAGCGCCATTTAGTGCATTTCTCCGGCATCCTGTAGCATAACTTCTTCAAATTTCACGAAATAACTTCAACAGATCGCAAGAAACAACACGACACTTCCACTTATATATATCATTATTATATTACCAAAAATATACTGTGTCACATACATTTTATTACATATATATACTATATTAAGATCTACAGAGGCATATCACAGCCTTATATTACAACTAGCTACATAAAAACAAACTGTATTAATTATAAAGTTCCTATGACAAACAATACTTGGTTGAATATTGCGAAAATGACTTACTATTAAAAACATAAAGCAACTTGGTATGGAGTAGCCATACGCGGGGGTTGCCCTCTGTCAAAGTATAAGCACAAATGGGCCTACGTGTTACACAGATTGAGTGTGTGTGTGTGAATTTGTGAAGGATTTGTTTGCTGAAGAAAGGATTGCTATGTGTGATAGGCGATTGTTTCTGTATGTGAGTTTAAAATATGTATGCATGTGTGAAGATAGCCCCCGCAACAATAACAGACTTTTTTTTTATAGGAGAAATACGCAAAGGCTACTCCTATGTCGCTCTATGTTTAAAAAGATTATGCCGGAATATACTTATACAAATTGTGATTTGATGTCAGATAATAAAAGAAATATATTTTTGTTTAAATACGTTTTAAGATATAAAACAATATATTTAATTATTTAATATTATATTATATTATTTGAAATAAATTAGTAGGCACTACTAGATATTTGTGATAAAAATCTGTTTTATTAGATATCAAAGATTCGATGAAATTGAGATTTTTAATATTAATAATAGTTATTTGAAATAATTAAGTTGTAACTTTACCGCTTTATACAGATATTAGTTTTTTTTTCATACTGTTTTGTATCACACATTATATGTTTATATACATTTATATTATTATATATATTATTCTTTTATTATTATAATTTGTTCATTAACAAAAGCCTATGATACTTAACAACAATACTGCACCAAATTTCTATATTTCACTATCATTTTCTTAACAATTATTAAGTCACTATGTTTAATATTTTTTAGAAATAATTAATATATTTAATGATAATAGCACAACGAACTGTATTTATTTTATGAAAATTAACTTTTTTTAAATATTTTCAAAGTTTTTTGTTTTAGAAGATTATTAATTAATATATCGATATTAAGCGGTATTAGGTTTTCATGACTGTTACTAATGCATAGAGTATAGAGATAAAGGCGTACTTTAACGCCATCTAACCAAGTCAAGTTGAACTACATAGTAAATGTTAACGTGTACTACAGATTCTAACTGGCGCAATAAAAGTTATCGTTCGCAATTATATATAGTCTGGAACCTCCAATTTCTATTGGAGGGATTTATAGGGAGGATAGATAAAGGTACTGCATATAATTTCTTCATATTATATATTCATCAGAAGTTGGAGAATAATTTAATTTTTTTTTGAGTATTGGTAGGAGACAAATGTAAAGGCAAGTCTCCTGATGGTAAGTGGAGGTTCATGGACACCTGCAGCTTAAGAGAAAACTACGTTGAGACTCACAACTAGGACGGGAGGGACATCTAGTAACTCTTACTGATTAATTGGTGACCACAAATAATATAAGTATTTAATATCATTTACACTCTGAGCCCATCAATGCATGCAGAATCATGCCCCACTGTAAGATACCTTTCTGAGTATTGAGATTGAGCAATATGAAATAATATTTCATGATAATCATATAGTTTTAAAATATTTTACTACTAATGTATAAGAGATCTCTGTAGTCCTCGAGAAATCGAGGGCAGGTCACTGGGAAAGGATTCTTTGGAGATCACCTATTGGTTAGTTGGTGACAAGCTGCAAGTGTCAAGTAACGAAAATCTGATGATGGTAACAAAGGGTAGGATAGAACTAATTACGTAAAACAAATGAGATTTCTCATTAATATCGTTCTTGAATCATTATATAAAACATGTAAATATAAAGATATAAAACTATATTTAAAATCAATATTAAAACATGCATTTCGTAACTAAACAACAACCAAATCGGCATTTGAAGTGTACGCGACAGGTTGCGTCGCTACATGACAACGAGCGCCTGTCGGGCCTGAAGATAGGCACTTAGCACAATCGTTAATCAATAATTAATCAAATTTTGATACTGAAGTTAACTTTCAACATATACTATACCTACTATCCGACTTCCAACGCTTATGCTACTTTGGGAACTAAAAAAATACTTATATATATATTTGATCTAAATGTTCATAACATCACGCATTGTTCAAATCAAGTATAGGCACATACATAACCACATTGTGATTGTCGATATACAACAATTATACATTATGTATATGTTTTAAGTCAAATATACAACATTCCTATTTGATTATATAACGAAAGCTATAATTAAGAATTAAGACACTATAATATTGTTATATTTCGTGATATTTGTGTATATCTGAGATACAACTTGATTAAATTTAAAATAAGTTTTTTACTGAAAATGAAAACCCTGCAAGAATAATGTATACTTCATTTTTTTATTGTAGAATTTGTGGAATCCTGAACTTAAAAACGAATAAAACGATGAAATTTAATTTTCCAATAATATTATCGAAAATAATCAACATTTACAAGCTAATAAAATCCAAACAATACATATTAAGTAAATATTTTTTTTTTTTAATTTAAATTTTGTGCATAAAATAGGAAATAATCGTAATATAAAGGCACATTGATACTTTTAGACAAGACCATAGGCTCGTAGCTACAGACAGTGCACATTTAAATTAAAACTATTTACATGACCGCATTTATAATTGCTTAAATTTAAGAGAAAGTCGAGACTTAGAGAAGTTTTAAAGAGACCGAAGTTTGGGGAGAATATTTTAGATGAAATATTTCTTAAACTTATGTAAGGACCGTTCATGTACAAGGGATGTTAAGCCTAGCTTAAAATAACCGTTGGGAATGTATATGACCTTTCCAGGGAAGATTAATAATAGGAGAAAGGAAACAGGCAAGCCTCTTACAAAGAAATTGTAATTAAAAAAATGATTTATTTAGATAGCAATAACTCTTCCCAAAATCACTACTTACAATCAAAAGTAATCTACTTCCCACTTTTTTATGGAATAGGTAGCAAACGAGCTGAAGTTCGCCTGATGGTAAGCGACTACCACCGCCCATGGACACCCGCAACAACAGAGGCTTCGCACGTTGCCGGCCTTTTGGGAATGGGAAGGGGGATTGGGGTAGGGGCATGGGCCTCCGATATCCTCATTCACTCGGTGAAACTGCAAGGTTTAGAGACCGCCTCAGGGGGTAATAATTCAATTCTAAAAGAATAACACCAAAACGAAATTGTAACGAGACTCCTGAATGAGAAGGAGAGCCTACAAAAGGGTGCCCCTTTTGTAGGCTCTCCTTCTCATAGATGCCTCTATATCAGAACAAAAAATACTCACAAAACTAGAGTAAAATTATGTTTTTTGCATTTAAAAACTTGAATTGAAGAGGCTAGTTCTCTACATTTATTAATACCTTAGTAACGTTTTTAAAGTATTGTTAACACAAGACCCCAAGTCAAGGGACATGGTGAAAAATTTTGTCGCTGTTGTTTTAAAAATTTAAGATTCTTTATCACATACTATCACGCATTCAATAAACCGCCTCCTTATTTCTTGAATCAAAAATCTGGCATTTTGGAAATGAGAATAAAATTGCTGTAGTGCTGTTGTTAATTGTTAAAATTGAGCGCAATGTGCAGTTACTAAATGTATCGATTGAACACTTAATCAAGATGAGATTCATGCAATATTATTATTTATACAAAAAAGTATATAAAATTACCTTACACACAAATCTTAGATAACCTTTCTTTCCCAACTAGGGGTCAAAGGTATAAAAACTTTGAGAAACACTGCTATGTGAAAAAGAACATATGCCTCTTTTCTATGTTGTATTATAATTATCCGGAGATTCACGAAAAGCGTGCTAAAGGACGGGAAAAATATCTGTTATGATTACATATATTGCTATTTTATTGGTAACATTATATAGAACCTCGTTCAAAATACTTTTATTATTCCTTTTTAAGCAATATGTATTTTTGGGGACGTATTCATTTACCGTCATATTATTAAAGTTCTTTGTTTGTTTGTATTATTAATTATTAACTCACAATAAAAATGATTCATCTAATAAACATATAAGTTAACAAAAACGAAACACTGCTACTATTAAATTTGCTTGAATTTAGACTTTATTTTATTTACTAGTTTAGATAAAATTCTTATTCGAACTAAAAAAATCGCATCGAACATTATTTTACCAATATCTCATTTCTAACGGTGTTTAATAAAACACATAACCGATATGGCACTAATTAATAGTCACTGATTCTCAAAGATTTCCGAGTTCAATATTTGTTTTTATTAAAACCTTGCATTTTTTTAATAAAATATTTATATTTACAACTAACGCTTAAAATGTAAGATAAAATATATTTATAAATGATATTAGTAGAACATGCGTTTAGCAATATGTGTGCAACAAATAAAATTATTTTAAATTAATAACATAAAAAATACACTAAAAACATGATATAATACACAGAAACTTAAATTAATTGAGCTATACGTCTCTAGATCTTCTAACTTTCATATTATGAACAAATAATCGAATTTCTACAGAAACATAAGTTCTAAATGATAGAAAAAACTCTTATCAAATTTTTAAAACTTAAAAAAACACATCTCTCATACGGCTGTCTGAGCTCAAACCTAGTAGAGTTTTAAATTTATATGTTAGTGAAAATACTAGTTATAAAATTTAGTTAAACTAGCTAAAAAAATCTTAAAAAGTTATAGAATTATAAGTGTGGCAAATAATACTGAAAACATCATAAGCCAAGTGAGATTATATTAATTTGGGATGATGAAATTGAACTAAATTTGTGTTAAACCAAACAAATAAATAAATATTTTCAGACATTTTAACACACTAGTTACATCTAGTCCCAAACTAAGCAGAGCTTGTACTATGGGTACTAGACAACTAATATTAATACTCATATACTTTTTTTGTAAATACATTCATATTATACATAGAAAACACCCAAACTCCGAAACAAATATTTGCAGGTCATACAAAAATTTGGTTCGATTCAGGAATCGAACCCGAGACCTCTAGCATAGCAGTCGCATTCGCTACCACTGCGCCACAGATAAATGATGTAGTTTCGTAAAAAATATGTATCTAAAGTAAAAAATATTGTAAATGTAAGAAAATTAACTGTTACTAACCAAATGAGTCAAATATTGCTCAATTTTTCATAGTTATTATTTTTATTATATTATTTCCGTTTACTATATATAATTTATGAATATGTACGAAGATAAATGTCATCATACAATGATTATATGCGATGAGGTTACACTGATATTATAGTTTTTGAACAAATTCCAATACGAACCTGAACCAATGGCATTAAAACTTTTTGCGACTGGGGTCATAAAGAAGTCTGTATGTATGCACCAATCGGTACGCGCATGATTAAAAAGAGATGCAGATGAAGTTGCGTGGGTCAGTTAGTACTAAAACATATTTTTTTTAAATATGTGCGAACTTTCATCTCGTACAGTTCTTACAGATAATTCTGCGTAACAGCGTATATTATAGAGGCATGGATACATTTTTAAATTAAATAAAAAGTTATTTTTTAAAATTCGAAAGATCTAAATGTAAAAATCTTTTAAAAATATAACTACGCCTCTATAAATCACAAAATTAACTATCATTGACACTCCACACTAACAAGTAATTGTAGAAATCTATACAAAACGTATAACCTATGCTGTCGTTGCTTCATCTGAAATGAATCAGAAAAAAAAACATTGAAAAATAATAAAAATAAAGTAAGCAAGGTAAGGTTGCCTGGAAGAAATTGCTTTTTAGCGATAAGGCCGCCATTTGTACATGGTCGTTTATATGTTATGCTCCTGTTTTAACTGGTGTACAATAAAGTTTATTCTAATCTATTCTAAGCAAAAAAATATAAAAGTATCACGGCGTGTGTAGAAAGCGTTAACAGTTATCAAAAAAAATGTGTCACCATGTTTTAAATGAGATTTATTATCAATAAATCAACAATAATATAATATAGGTAAGGGAGCATCCTTAGATAACTTAACTTCACTTGTTACTAAACTTAATCTCAAGAAAAGAGCGTACTCCTTCTTAAATGTTGGCAACGCACTCGTGATGCCTCTGGTGTTGCGGGTGTCCATGGGCGGCGGTAATCGCTTACCATCAGGCGATACGCCTGCTCGTTTGACCCCTACATCATAAAAAAAACTTAAGCTCAAAATAGTGTCGGGAAAAGCCTTATCAAAACTTATTTCATTAGTAGGGAGACAAATGAAATGCTAATGCCAATCTAGACAATACTAGTATATAGTTGAGTTAAAAGAGTACGAGAAAGAGTCGAGTTCAAATAAAACTGAATAAAGCTCACGTAGTTAATGGATGCTCCCTTGAGCTAAGCGTAAGCGATATAAAAAAAACTGTCTTACGCTAGGCGATTACGAAATAGCATTTATCAAGGAACTTATACCATTGCGATGTACACCTGAAACGTTGAAGATTAAAGTTCATATTAGAACAGGCCTATATAATAAAAAAACGGCAAACGTAGTGTAGGACGTCCACAAGCCAGGTGGAGCGATGATTTGCGCAAGACGGCTGGCAGGAGCTGGATGCGAGAAGCCATAGATCGAACTAAGTGGCGTGAAATTGGAGAGGCCTATGTCCAGCAGTGGACTGCGATAGGCTGATGATGATGATGATATAATATTAAATGGTTGATAGTCATTAAACTTCCTAATCTTTATTATTCTCAATACTATTTGGGGTCTACTACTAGTTCAACCGGTTTTACCTGAATATCAGTTTTTCCACATGGCGACTGGCATTGGACCTCCGCAACCCTAAGGGCGAACTGAATCTGAATTCGAAAGTTGAACTAGCTGTGTCAATATTTAAGAGCCACTGAATTCTCAATAACGTGTATATATATAACATTTATTAGAATACTATTGTTGGCATTACTATTGTTCACTAGTATAAGTTCCTTAAGTATTTGTGTTAGGCGTTTTTTATTAGTTATTGGGTAGGCGATACCCTATTAGTCTGGCTGATCAAGGCGTTTATGAACTAATGAGTGGTTATAAGCATAATATATATGAGAGTTAATTAACAGTTATGATAAAATAATGCAATTATGACGATTTTCATTAGTTAACCCAATCACCAAAGGTAACCTAAAAATAATTTTTATAACGTTAAAAGGACAGTACATGTGGATACGAATCATTAGTATTTATATCCGCAAAAACGGATATGACTCATCTTGTGTTCAAAACTTTCGATATAATATATGCTAAAAAGTGACTGACGAACAGACACGGTACTACGAGTATATTTTTTTCGGATATCTGCAGATACGTATATCCGCGGTTCATCACAAATTTCATTATAAATAATTTAATACCATTGTTTACCCAAATGAGATTCTTTAATCAATTATTTTGCTGTGACAATAATGACAAAGACGCAAGCTCTTGTCTTTAAACAAAAAAAATCTATATTAAAGGGACAAAAAACATTTATACGCAAACAAACATCACACCCATATCCCTGAAGGAGGAGACAGACATATAAAAAGACAGAGAGAGGTATAATTTTAGCATATTGACGTAATCTCCGTGTAGTGACGGATTAATAATACGGAGTGTCACGAGGCCTATTTACCCCCGTGGGTGTGGTAAGAGCCGACTGAGGGAGCTAACTACCAGGACAACAGCACTGCACAGAGAAGGACAACTTGACACAAACCTGACAACAACAGATCTGGCCAACGTGGTATAGATAGCCATAAATTCTTTTCTAAGCCAATGTCCAGCAGTGGACGGTCAAGGCTGATGATGAGATGTATTGGGAGCGAGCCGCCGTCAACCACTCTTTTTCCTTTCTAGGATGCACCAAGTTCCCCGGCTTCTAGAACCCAAGACGGGGTGAGGTTTGAGACGGTTGGAGTCCGACGTGCGGTGGTATCGGGGGGAATTTCCACATTAAAAAAGGGGTGTAGAAAGTACGGCAACAGTCCAGCTACAAAACTTCACTATTGCCTAGTGCTTGGGTTGTGGAGATGTGACGACAGTCGGTCCATGTAACAAATCGAAGTTCAACCGTATTGGAGAAAATTTGGAATCGACCTCAACATAGTTGTGAAAAAGGCTCAGAGAAACGAAGAAACAGTGTATGATAAGAGTGAAGTTAAGAGTTGAAAGAGAGACCATTATTGTGAATGAAGACCGCACACAAATGGTCCCGTTAATCAAAAACCTATTAAACGACGTTAAGATTTAAACGGTTGTTAAGACTAAAATTTATTATTTAACTTTTATTATTTGTTTAACTAAGATTTTTTTTTTTAAGAAATATTTCATCCATTTTATTGCATTGGATACAAATATATTGTACTCTTAGAAAATATAAATTATCAGTTAATATTACTATATCAATAATACTTAGATTCAGAACAGAAAAAGAGAGAAAATAATAGATAAGAACCATCCACAGAAGAAACAAAAGACATTACAGATTAAAAAGCTTTTTAAAGCCAATTTTTGATTCACATACGAATTGTTCAAGACTTATACAGAGTGTTAAAGAAAACTTGCGGTCATAAAGTCATAAAAGATTAATGATGCTGTTATTTTGCTTCATCTCAGAGGGCCGTGTAATCCCAAACAAGGCAAATCCTATCGTGACCAGTTAGCTGATATTTCTAAATACATACATACATTATTACACTTAGATTAATTACACTCACATACAGAACAAATGGCCTTGATCACTTTTGACCTGGGTGGGAATCGAACCGAACATCCCTAATTCAGTAATCAAGATCAGTAACTACTATATTCGCGTATATATCCGAACAAATTCGGATAAACCAACAACAACCCTGGTATTTTAAAAATTCTAAAATAACCGATTCAGTAAATTTTAAAGCTATCAATATTGAGTTTTAAAATAATATTTTGCTAACGAAGGAATGTAAAGTGTATAATAAAATTTTCAAGTCATAAAGTTTATATATGCCAAATTATTTTACATGTTAATACAAATTTTAAAAAATAAGAACCTAGCTAGAAACAGATTAAAACTTCTCGTCCCACCCTACGATGCTACTAAACGACCTCATCCTAAGACCCTGCTACACAAACCATCCTACGACCTTAATTTATGACTACACCTTCCTATAGCACTCTGTATAATATATAGCTACTCAATACCATTTACAAAACTACACAGAATTGATTATATATATTACTGTATAAAATCAATTTAAATAAACAACGTCAACGTCGATAATTATACCGATTAGGGTCACATGACCGGTACAAATAAATAAATATAGTTATAAATAAATATTTATATATAAATATAGTTATAAATAAATATTTATATATAAATATATTTATAAATAAATATATTAAAATAAAATGCAGAAGTTAATAGACTCTTTAAGATTATACTTTAGTGTTGCGTAATGTGTACATCTGATTTAAAATGGACGATTATGTGATAATTCTTTCATGACTCCACTTGCTAAAGTTTAAAAATATTATAAGTAAGGCCCTACACACTATGTTAACACTTTAAAAGTAAAGGACACGTACTTAATGGGACCATCATCCCATTAAATAAGGCAAAGACGCCTAGCGTGGTACCGCTTAGCAGCGACACGCCTAAACTAACCTACTAGATAAATATATACATATATATATATATATTTTAAGGATTCTTATCGTTGCCTAAAGTCGAATAAATAATATTGTGACGCTAGGCGTTAACCGATCAATGTTGGTCAATATACCGGTCAATTCGGTTAAAATATTTTATTTTAATATCGATATTTTTGTTCATACATAGTAGTATTGTCCCGTTGTCTTACTATATTGAGATTCAATTTATTCGCAGATATTTATTTTTAGCTTAAAGATCCTGACCGAATAATTCGGTTGACCGAAACTAAGGCTACATCTTAAAAGATTTTTTTAAGAAATGTGCCGATTCAACCGACGCGACCGGTAAACAGTTTCCGGTTTAACCGGATTCTGACCGAGCTCCAGTCGGTCATATATTTAAATCAGATTAAATATGTACATGGCTATCACTAAAGTGTTGAACTTTAACTGGACGTTTTGTCTATGACTATGGCTCGACTAATTAATCGACTAATGTCTAGTTAGGCGTTTAGGCGTTGTTTTTGGCTTTAGTCGGTCCCTCCTTACCTTGGTTAGTCGCATTCTTTCACACCTGGAATACAAATGAATAAATAATTAATATTAATTTACGTAATTTGGTTTTAAAAAAATACCAATTACATTAAACTTATATTAAACTCAATATATTTATTTTGTTATATATTCCGAAAGATGGCAAATGCATCGTACAAAACTTAGTATAATTATGATACTAGTATTCTACCGCAGTTTCACCTGCATTTTTAGTCACAGTTGCGATCTAAATACGTCAAACGGTCAATGCATAAAAAATAAACTTTTTTTAATATTTAAAAAAAAAATATTCTGATGTGCGAAGTATAGACAATATCGGGATACTTAAAGACATAAGAGACATCAACAGTTTAAGTTCAATCACTTTTGAGTTACAAAAATGTAACTAATCAGACATTGTTTCGTGTACCTAATTAAACACTTTTAACTTTGAGGACACAGAATCCTTTTCAGTACTACTTACTAGTAGCAACTTAATTAGCATATACATTTATCCATCTTATGTTTCTACCTAACTTATGTGAATAAATATACAATCCCCACATATTATTTGTGTTTTAATTAAGGATATTATTAGCACTAATTAACTAAAAAAAATGTAACTAAGTCTTCTTCTTCTTCTGATTCTCAACAAGTTCTGAAGGTACGGATACTTTGCTAAAAATAGTCTAAAATATGATAATTTTGGCTCTCAATTGTCGAAACTTGGATGGAACTTGTTGCAATACATTTTAGAATTACTCACTTGTACTTTTTTCCACTATTTTTATTATATATATCTAGAGGCTTATATCTAATAATACGTGAACTGACTTCTGAAATACAGGTTAGTAAACCTATTTCAGAGGACAGTTTTCATATTAGTGCATACTTTTAAGCCTTAAAATGTTGTATCTGTGTTATATATTTAAATTAAATAAAGAAATTATTATTATATAAAAGTAGTGGAAAAATACAAGTGAGTTTAATTATAGAATGTATTAAAAAATAGTATGTTTAAATATTTCATTTGAGACACATTAGTTTTAAGCAAGTTATGTAGTGTCGTATAATACTCTCTATTGTTTATTGTATAAGGTATACAACTACAATTATATTAATGGTTTTGATTATTTTTTTGACCATGCTACAAAAGTATCGTATCATATTTCTCTAGCATTGTGTATTATACAGAGGATACTCACGTGTCCAAGACATGTTTCTTGGCGAGCATGGTGTGCAGGTGGCGCATGGTGTGGGGCGGCACGCGGTGGGCGGTGGCCCGCGCGTGGGCCCCGCACGCCGCCCTGGCAGCGTCCCCCGCCCCCCCAGCCGCCTGGTACGAGAACGTGGGGTCGTCGCGGGGGACCATGCGGGGACGGGCGCGACTCGCACACATACCTGACGATAGGGAGTACGCTGTTAAGGGTCTTGTGTCGTCATAGGCCGCTTTTGTCAGATAGTTTAATATGTTTGATTTGACCGTTAAAAATAGATTTAAATAACCTAAAATACAAAGAATCGTTTTCATTTACTTCTCAAGACAATATCAAGGACGAAATGGGAACTCATGACTAAATGAGTGACGGAATGGGAACTCATGACTAAATGAGTGACGGAATGGGAACTCATGACTAAATGAGTGACGGAATGGGAACTCATGACTAAATGAGTGACGGAATGGGAACTCATGACTAAATCAATGACGGCACCTATGACTGTCTGAGTGACGAAAAGGGCACTCATGACTTTGTTTATTTACGCACATTTTATCTTGTGGGAATTTTTAAACAATAATTTTAACCTTGGTTGACCTGACCTGACCTATTTCGCCGTATGGCATCATAAGGCTAAATAGGTGAGGTGTAAAAATAATCAAAAAAAATTGTGAATTAAGTGCAACTAGTTCAATTCTACAATGTATTTTAAACAATAATTGTGACTAAATTTATTCATTAATAAGAAAAATAAATAAGATAATGATGAATTTCTCTCAGCCGATTTCGATCTCAGCGGCCCGTCTCTACGGAGACCAGCCAATTACGCAGGAGATGCGCAATGCCCACTGTTCCCTCCCTCTCATAATCCAATAGGACGGATATCCGACGCGACTGGAGAGGGATTGGGGACCGGACCGACGGTTTTACGTGCTCTCCGAGGCACGGGGGCTTAGACCCCAAGTTCCAAAATCCGAGGTGTTAAGCATTTATATAATCAGAAAAACTCAATAACACTTTTTGGCCCGATCCTGGATTCGAACCCAATACTTCTTGATCAGGAGTCGCATGCAGGAATCGTTAGGTCAAGGAGGCAGTTATTGTAACAATTTTTTTACATACCAGTAATAAATATATCTTCTAAATGGAAATAATTAGTTTTCAATGCCGCCTCGTAGAGAACGCGAGCGGTGTCCGCGGACAGAGCGTAGCCGGTACCTGACAAGTACTTGGGGTACACGCGACCCCCATACATGTATCGAGGGCTGTACCTGGAAATATATAGTTCAGAATTATGTATACTGCACTGAGGAACAAAATGGTAAAGGGGACAAGACGGACCATAAAGCTTGTGTGAGAACCGAATAAGGGAAACCAACCCATTTGCATAATCTGGTATAGTAGGTTAAAACTTCTTTTGCAAGAAGAGTTCTGTGGTTCAGCAGTGAAATTATATAAAAACTTACCATTTGTTGGTAGAATCCAACACGGGTCTGGCTCCACAAATGAGATCACCAATCAACATGTATTCCTTCTCCTTTTTCCCGTAAGTTCTCTTGTCGAACTCCTTCGATCTATTTCTCAAATTCTCTATTAGATTTGGCACATTGATATACATATCGTCGTCCGTTTTTAAAATGTAACGAACTAAAAAGAAAACACAGTATTAATCTGGTAACCCATGTTTTTATGGAATAGGATAAAACGTGCAGACGTAAGGACATCCTCAACACCAGAAGCGTCACATGGGCGTTGCAGGCCTTTGGGTGATGGGGAGAAGTGTTGAGGGTATGGGCCCCTGGTATCATCACTCACGCAAGCGCTGTTTTTACACCAGTTTTCTGTGAGGCCGTGGTATAACTCGCATGTAATGTATTGCAAATAATTGAATCCTATTTTAACACCAACGGGTGTATAATATTGAGTAAAACTTAAATAACCCTCATTCTGATTTCCGGAATTCCCTTGCCATGAATATATCCTACGTCGACATAATGAACACCCAGACTCAGAATAAGATATTTGTAGATCACACAAATTGTTGTCTCACTTGGGGATTGAACCCACAAAATTCAGCGGGACAAATGACCGTCTCAAACCACTTCAATACTCATGCAGACAATTTGAAATTGGCCTTTGATTATTTATATCAAAATGTTAAAAATACATACATACCGCTATCATTACAATTATTAGTGATCCATTTCAACATCATTATAGACTTCAGAGTTAAATTATTATAAGAATCAATAAAACCTTCTTGAATAATATCACCATACTTTTCAGACTCTTCCAAAATTTTATTCTGGATGGTAGAATCATTACTATTACTTGGTAACCCTAACAGGAAAACTACTTTATAATCTGACTCAGTGTTGCCATTGTCCAGCTCTTCCTTTTTTTTTGGTAGATTTTCTTTTAAAGTATTATCCCTTCTTAGTAAATTTAGTACCTTTTCAAGGTCAACGTTGTCTCCATAACCGTTAGGTGGTATTTTCATAACATTACTATCATAATAATCGTAGCTGGGCATTTCAGTGTGATCCCCTAGTTCTTGATTCATATCGAATTCTGGCAACATTGAATTATCATCATCCTCGAATCTTTTTTCAGGTACATTTTCAGTCTTATCCTTAACCAAGTTATTTTGCAAAGCCTTAGCTAGTTCGGGTAAAAGCTGGCTAAAGCTAGATATGTCTCTCCTATTCCTAATGCTAGTTTCATTTATGTTGTCTAAATCACCTGAATCTGAATACAAATCGTAAGTGTAATTATAATTTTTATATTTTTCCTTGACAGCGTGGTACAGTTTTGACATTTGTAAATATTTTTTATAACTACCCCACGTGTCTCGTATAGCTGACCGGCTGTCAAAGTTTGTGGTTGAAGAGCAAACGACTATAAGTAAAAATAATTTGTTTTTTGTGTTTCTATGGCAAACGTGTTTTGGTTCTTGTATAATCGTTACGTTGTTCGGTTGTACGTAGATTTTTGTGTCGCGGTTCGTGTGTTTCGACCAACCGACGACTAACTCTGAAAAGAAAATCAAAGAATTCATTTCACAATATCAAAAAGTATTAATCGTACAAGATTTTAACATAATAAAGAAACTAAGCCAAAGAGTAAAGTATATTGTGTTAAACCAGAGGTTCCTCTGACATACTTCTATCCCTTTTCACTAAATAACTCCTAACAATTGCGGGGTAATAAGTTAAAATGGGTGAGTAAAACTTAAGGTGTGTGGACGACCATCTATCATGTCCCTCAAACTTAAAAGGAAGACCATCCGTGTAGGCGAGGTTGACTTTGGAAAGTTAAATACATGCAAAACATCGTGGTATATTTCCATACCGCGATGCAAGATTCAGCAGAAGCAGTTACTTCGTAATTCAGCGTGTCTTCGTTAGATGGCTCTGTAATATGTTTTCGTTTCTTTGTACATGGAATTGAAGTAAAACAAATATTTCCTCACCTTTTGTTAACTGATCACTGGCCTTATTATAAACAGGTATATACATAAGCACACAGAACAGTATCATTGCTGTGCAAAAGAGAAAGAACTTCGCTAGGACCGTAAGAGTCGATCTTTTCTCTCGCTCCTCCATTTTGGGGACTGCGTATGGTGTGCACCGGCGATACCTTTCATATCTGGAATGTTAAGAAATATATTAAATAGATTACATTTTCACCTGCAAAAACAACAACCCATAATGTCCCACTGCTGGGCTCGGGTCTCCTCTCAGGAGAGGGTTAAGGCCATACGTCCCCACGCTGGCCAAGTGCGGGTTGGGGACTCGCAAGAATACGTTGTGGCTACGTAAATCTTGCCGTTGGATGTTTTTAAGCCGCCCGAAGGCCCCCAACTAAGCTTCACGACTGTTATCGTATGATAACAACCGGGACCGACTGCTTAACGTGACCTCCGAATCACGGAGACGCTCATGGTAACATGCCACCAGCGGTCACCCATCCAGGTACTGACCGCGCCATCGTTGCTTACCCTCGATGATTGTTTCTAATCACCGAGTGCAACTGGGCTATGAGCGCCTTCATCTGCAAATCCACATCCATTTATTTTCTGTTAAAATAGGTAAAAAATATTCTTTTTATTTATTTTATTTTTATTTTCTCTTTAGATAGAGTTTGTATTAAGTGTTACTCGTAGTTTGCTCGCTTCCTACGGAATGAACAAGGATTTCGCTACTATTTGATAGTTATAAAATTCTTATTAAGATATAACCGAGATATAGGAGGAACAAACACAGCAGACGGCCTGGCGTTTATTAGGGTATGTGCTTACAAAAAATCTGTGGCAAACGATTCTTTCACGAGGGAAGGTTTCCTCCGCGTGAGGAAAGGATACTTGACCAATTATATATTTGTATTTCATATTTCGGACACCTAACACTCAACGCCATCTAGTCCCAAAATGAGCAGAGCTATTATTATGTGTACTACACAACTGATATAAATTAGAAAACACCCAAACTCCCTAACAAACATTTGTAGATCATACAAACATCTGAAACGACCCAGGTATCGAACCCGAAACCTCAAGGACAGCAGTCTATCTCCTCTATTTGTCTGAGAAGAATAAGAGCGACTGTGACTCTTGAGGTTTGTGTGTGTTTCTATGGGCAGCGGTTACTACCAGGTGACGGTTCCACTCAAGTATGAAGAATTAACAATGTTTGGAGTGTAGTCTATATCGGACTACACTACATACCGGGTAATTTAATTACGTACCTAGGCCAAATGTCCATTTTATGACCACAATACGTCACGCTACTTTCAAATAAAACACCGTTCTGAGTATGTCGATATGTAATTTTAAGCTATTGATATTGACTTTACGTATCGGGTTTCATATCTTTGTAATCATACAAATGCATTCGAATGTTTATAGTTCGATAATTTGATGTACCCAAATTCTTTGGAGTTTAAGAGGTGCTCATGGCTAAGTGCTAAACCACGTTAAGCAATCCTAACCAGGTCAGGATGGGTACCATTCTTAACGCATTGTGACCCCTCTGTGTTGCGTGGAGCACCTCAAGGAGTCGGTGTCAGTCACCATAGGACTATCTTTGACGGTCGTTACGGGAAGTTGGAGCCCTATAAAGTCCTTTCCTTTTTCTTTCTATTTAAAAAGATTTTAGAAATACATATACATCCAATATCGCGGGGGACTGTACAAACATACATGTAACGGACACAAAAAACACCCAATCTCAATACAACAATTTGTGGATCACACAAAGTGTTGTCCCATGTAGGATTCGAACCCACAATTAATTGGCGCAGTAAAAAGCTACGTGGCGACCGCTTTCAGCAACAGTCATTATCAAAAAATACATTTTTTGATTGGGTTTTTGGTCCAGTCTATATCTAATTCTAGAGGGTGAGGTCAAAAAGCGGCAACACCTGTAACTCCTTTGTTAGTTTGTACTACGGCGGGGGTACGCACTTACCATCAAAAAGTCTGCTTCATTGCACCTTATGCCATAAAGAAATCTCAGGCAACGACTAATGGACTAACTCCTACGATTAACCGTTCTAAAATAACTTTGTTTGATTGAAGTTAATTCATGAGTGGGATTGTATAGTGTATGAATATGTATTGTTTGTAATTATCATTTTCAGGGGCCAACGAGATGACGATTTACCTAATGTGATCGATGCCTATGGATATCTAAAACTCGAGAGTCAAGTGAAGAGATACAGAAGAGAATAAGTGGAAGTTTTAAGAAAAAAATACCCTAAAAGAACTTCGTTTTTTTTAAGTAAATTTTCTAAAATCCTAACTAGATCGATTAATCGCCCCCATAATTCACTACGTACAAAATGGTTGAAACCGTTTCCGAGGTTTAAGCCTGTCACAGTAAACAAATTAAGAACAGAATCCAAGAGTGGTGGTCACCATTCTCATTGCGAATGCAGACGATGCAATAATGTAACATGGTGATCCACACTATGGCGGCCTAGCAAGATGACGCCCCACGCCTCTGCGCTGTGTTTCGTCGAGTGAGTGAGGATGCCGGAGGCCCATACCCCATAAGCCAAGTCAGACCTTTCGAAATATTATTAATATAACCCAGCGCTTGGGTTGTGGAGGTCTAATCCAAAAATAATAACAATCGGAAAAGGTTAAGCTTGTGGTTTACTTGTTATGGCTGTAGACTACAGTATATAGTGGTCTATGAACTTATAATTAAAAGGTACTAAGTACATCTAGATATTAAGCAACTATGTGCACTATTTCACAAGTGATTAGTATTATTATTGATAATCAATAGCTAGACATTAGAGTAATTAGTATAAAAACAAGGACATTGTACTACATTTACATACATTCGTTTATATACAGAGATAATATAACATTCTATAACGATTCTTGACACCATATGATACGGCTCAATTTCGCTCACAAATTACTGACTAATGAGCGATAATGAGATTTCATGATGTCAAAGACTTGTTTAGAACTTTAGATGTGGGCTCCCAAAGTCTGTTAAACATAATTAGTTATTTTGAAAAAATATTGTGTATTGTCACACAATTTTCTTTCTGAACAAAAGAGTGGAATTTTCCTTACCTGTTGGACAGTATTGGGCTGTCATCACTATCTCGGCCAGAAGGGTAAAGTCGATCATCATCATAACAGTGTTTATCATCATCCATATGTGTTACACTGCAACAGAACAAAAGAAGAATTAAACAGAAGAATGATATCACATTTTCTACTTCGGTAACTTACTGGTATTAATGTTCACATATAATCTTTGCCGCGCTTTCGAGAATAAACTATATATTTTTATTTTACATTATTTGGTGTTTATGCCAACGATACATTGGCAGTGAAGTTAGTCACAAATCCGGTCCTATTCTTATTTAAAACGCATTGTACATCAAATACAAATATTAATAAGAACATGACATATGAAGGTCTTAGTAATCGATTTATTTATCAGTACAATGAGACATTGACTATTAATTTATCTACAATTAGTTATTAAGTCCCCAACCCGCACTTGGCCAGCATGGGTACGTTTGGCCTTAACCCTCTTCTGAGAAGAGACCCGAGCCCAGCAGTGGGACATTATGGGTTGTTGATGATGGTTATTAAGTGTTTCGTGACCTGAGCGATGACCCATTAATATACTTTAGATATGATTTATGATATGATGATATAGTACGAAATGGAAGTCGCGTGCGCCGTTTCTTCGCTTAGATCTTTAAAACTACTCAACGGATTTTAATGCAGTTCGATAGTGATTCAAGAGGCAGGTTTATAAGTGTTATACACGCATATTATGCGAAAATGCGAAGTCGCGACGTAGTGAAATAAAAAAAAATATTGTAACAATATCAGCATTGTACCTTTCGCACACTATATGTGTTAAGTTTTGTCAGTCGTTATCAAATGCGGAGCAGTTACGGACGGAGTATATCGTGCGAAAGGGACAACGCTCTACAAAGCCGAAATTAGCCGAAAGTTTTCTAGAGGTCGATTGTAATAGTTCGTATATACAAAATAACATCAACAAACTTTATCTCAAGTTTCAAACCAACAAAGAAACGTTCTCTTTTGATAAGAAATACTTCTAAGCTAAGACCAAAAGCCAATTAATCTCTCATAATCACTAAGTATAATTGTTTTTACATCAGCTCACAAGGAGTTCTTTCTAGTCTTTGAGTGGTGACATTTTTGAAAAAAATATTTAGTACGAAAACGAACACTTTGCTTTATTGTTGGGCCTATTTTTCTATTTATCAGCAATCACTTCAAAACTTTAAGTGGTTGCTACAAATCCTGCTGTTGACTATGGCATCCAGTCTGATTCGCTTCTTTACTCTCGGCATGATGGCTAATTTTGAAAAACTGTTTTATGATGTTCGGCAGTATCTCCTATTGTCAAAAACAGTTATATTCCTCAAAAAAATAAAGTTTTAGTAGGAAAACAATGCGATTTTAATTTAAAAAGTTAAAGATTCACGCCAAAAAGCACACGCTGATGTCATGGCGTCAGTTTGTGACAGACGCAACGTCACTTGTCAACCAGTATTCGTTAAAAACAGTAAAGTGATCGTCGATTATATCCGAACAAAGTGAGCTTCAGATATACGTGACGTAACTCGCTCCCATTGGTGTTCAACTTAATATGGCGGATTGCTGTATTTTATGTTAATTTTTGTTCTTTAACTATTAATCTCGCTGTAAATATGAAAATAAATACGATGTTTATACTCTATGAACCCCATTTAATCAGAAATCTAATTCAATAAAAGAAAATCAATTGCAATCCCAAATCATGATTAAAATAAAGCCATCGATGTTAACTACACCTCAATAGCCTATATATAATCAACTACAAAAAAATATGATTATTTTCTTATTTGAAAGCTGATGCTTTCCGTGTTCCTTTTTCTATTTGATCCAGTTCTTGAAGTTGTTTTTTTTTGTTTATTATAATGTTTACACACTATAAATAATAAACACTAAATAAAAAAATATGAAACAAAACAATTTTAGTGGCAGACATTTAAGTCACTATTTTTTAAGTCAATATTCGCATCTCTACAAGTAATAATCTATGTCCGCAGTCCACGCATCCTTATAGCTCTCGCGTATCATGCCACCAGCGTCCACCCGTCCAGGTACTGACCGCGCCTTCGTAGCTTACCCTCGGTGATTGTTTCCAATCAAAGAGTGGAGCTGGGCTATGAACTCCTCTGTAACTCTTATACAGCAGTGACCCACGAATCTAGTTTTGACACTCGGCAAGTTCCAGGAAATACTAAACTGTCTTGGAACCCGCAACGAAATTAATCAGAAGAAAAACTGGAGGAGCTGGCAATATAAGAAGTCCACTGCCAATTAAGTCAAAATAGACAGACACCTTTCTCAAACCGGGGGACAACACCGATTAAATATGGTTCCTACGTGAGCTACATTACTATAGTATGTATGGCAAAATCGCCTAAACGCACCGAAATTCACCGAAGTTGACACAAGATCTCCGTAGTATATCGCCTAATGGATGTAGGTCGACTTAACCAGTAACCCTATATACAGTGGTAAAGAAAATATCACCATATTACATTTCTCATATTGTTTTAATAGACTACCCACATTCGTGACTCATTCAGGGGGGTAAAGAAGTGGTCCTTGAAATGAGCATGCTTGGTCGCAGCGTCGCCGTCGGGAGGACGGCGTAGGTTTCCGTCACGTACTCAATATCCTATGAGGACATCCCACGCTTTTTCGAGATAAGTATGTCGAATTGAAACCACTAGTTGTCGCCCAGTGGTTGAAACTCGACCATAATTCATTTTATTTTTGCTTAATTTTATGCAATTCTTCTTCATAATAACTTTAAATGTGCAATTTTCAAATTTGACACTCCTCTGTACGCTTGTTGCATGGAAACCGCTTTTAATATTATTGTATTCTGTTTTTTAGTATTTGTTGTTATAGTGGTAATAGAATAAATAAATAAAATAAAAGTTTATTCCATATTCAAATTTCGTCCCCATCATCTTGATGGTTGGCAGTCCACAACTGTGCGCTTTTCAAGGAACTTTCTGCCTCGCACAACAAAACTTTGGATGGAACTGTCGTCTGCGGTATTCGCCGACCAATACGACCTTCAAACCTTCAAGAAAAAAGCGTACTCCTTTCTTTAAAAGGCCGGCAACGCATTTGTGACGCCTCTGGTGTTGCGGGTGTCCATGCTCGTTTGCCTCCTATACCATAAAAAATATTCAATGTACAAGATTTTGGTGCTACGTAACTTAGGGGTAGTCTTAACATAAACGAACTGCAAATTCTTAAATAGTTATACAATTAGTTCTTCTTAAATAAAACCAAGTTTTAATTATAACTTACCAAAAAATTACATTTCTTTGACAAATTGTTAAATAGGTTCAGTATTTTATTCTAGTGATTTGCCTGATCTAGGTAAGACTTGTGTTTCAGGCAAATCCATTATCATTATCGCAGAGCTACAGCCTGGACAGACAGCAGAGTCTTAGTAAAAGGATCTCATTTTACCCTTTAGGTACGGAAGTTTAAAACTATAAACTATACGTAAAAACTTCCTTTAAAATTGATAAAGCATCAAGTATATGTCATCCAGGCCATCATTACAAGTAGTTTACGCGCTACGGTGGAAGATTCAAACATACTCTGCAATTACTGCCTCGGTGGCGCAGTGGTAGCGTACGCCACTGCTGTCTATGAGGTCTCGGGTTCGAATCCTGGGTCGGACCAAATGTTTGTATGATCTACAAATATTTGTTTCGGAGTTTGGATGTTTTCTATGTATAATATATATGTATTTACAAAAAAAAAGTATTTATGTATTCATATCAGTTGTCTAGTACCCATAATACAAGCTCCGCTTAGTTTGGGACTAGATGGCGTTGTGTGTTAGATGTCCGAAATATTTATTATTATTATTATACAAGATTGCCAAAACTACTAGCCTTCCTTTTGGATTCGCCGAAGTCGGGTAAAATTGAAATTAAAAAAAAACCCCGGCTTCGGCAATATCTGTCATCTTTATTAAATTCAGTTTTTTTTCAATAAAACATATGAGAAATATATAATATTCGTAATCACCGATAGAATTCTATATTTTGAAACAACACTCGATGTGTTTATAAGTTTATTTTTATATTACTTTTTGTTCAAAAATCCTTAAGTTTATTTTTTTTTTAATTTAATGTTGCCAGTGTCACTGTCACGACTAAGACGAATCTATTGACACCACTCACATAAAAATACGACAAACCGTTTAGGCTCTAGGGCGTGCCAAAGAAATATACATACATTCAGTCGAAAAACTTATTCTTTCGCAGTCTGGTAAAAAAAGATATGCACTATAAGTAGTCATATTGCCGTATTGATATTATAATTGTTAATATTGTGAGTATATGTATGGTTTCCTCTAAATATTTGCAGCCAATTTGATAAACAAATGGTTTTAAATATTGAATCATTTAAAACAAATACATTAACAAGGATAAATATCACTTAGTTATTACCAAACCAAACAAATTAGGACATTTTCCTTGATATAATTTATTTTGTAACCTTATAAACACGACTTGAATGCGTCTACATACAGACTAAACTGTAATCTATATAAGTATTTTATACGTATATTAATTGCCGTGGTAAAGCCACGCTTCGGCATGCATGGGCCGGCTCGACCGGAGTGATACCAGATACGGCCTCACCGAAAATCGGTGTGAAACAGCGCCTGCGCTGTTTCGCCCAGTGAATGAGGATACCGGAGGCCCATAATCCAACCTTTCCCCTCATCCCCCTCCCCATACCCCAAGGCCGACAACGCCTCTGGTGTTACGGGTGTCCATGAGCGGTGGTAATCGTTTACGACAAGGCGATACGTCTGCTCGTTTGCCCCCTATTACATAAAAAAGAAAAAAATACTAGCAACCCTGCCCTGCTTCGCACGGAAGTCTTTGAAATTCTTAGATTTCCTGCACTATATCGTGTATATATTACACATATAAACGTTCCGCTCGAACCTCTGTCTACTGCCGAAAACCGCATTGAAATCCGTGAAGATTTGTGAAGCTCCAATTTTGTACCCATATTTACGAAGATCGTGCGAATGGAGGAGTATGGAATTGGAGAAATGCAGACAGCTGAAATTATTTTTCATATAACAAAAGTAAAGAAAGGAAATATGGTAGAATTTCCACCTTTAGCTACCAACCACTAGTCCTATTAATATTATAAATGCGGAAGTTTCTGAGTATATATGCTGTTTGGAACTCGTTCACGCAAAAACTACTAAACGGATTTATATGGAACTTTACAGTAATATAGCTACTACAATAGAATAAGACATTAGTAATTAATTGCCGCAATGACCGACATACACCCGTGCGGGCTAGCAAAGCTAATTTGCCACCCTTAAACATTTAACACATTCGAATTGAAAACCTTCGCTGAAAATGTATTTACAAATATATAAATATGTTTATCAGCAGTGTAGTATACTGTAGTTACCATGGTACAAAGTACAAGCTTTGCCTTGTTGCGATCAGACGACCGTGTTTGAGATATGGCCACTAAATATTTCAAACAAATGGTTTTCCTTCCTTGAGCACTATTTCAGTATGAACTTTTGATCTAGTATGGATAAGTGACTGTTCTGAAAACAATGAGACCCTTTCATACCTCGAAGAGCACGTTGAATCGTGGCGTTGCGTAGCACCCCCATTTATTGTTTTTTTCCTCGTGCGGAAATCCCCTCGGATACCATCGTACGTACCTCGGGCCACCTAAGGTTTGTAGATGGCCCTCCTGTGTGGATGATGTTTCCCTTGCTGTCCCCAAAAGATGGGGCGCGGGTGGGCAGGCCTATAGCCGGGCATGCTTCTGCTAAGGTGACAGATGGCATCTTCTATCACCCTAGCAGAAGAAACGTCGGAGTTCCACGCGCTCTCGCTCCGCAACATAGCCACAATCACGTTACTGAGCGGAAAAAATCCTCAAATTCCCCCATCCCGGAAGCCGCTACAAGGTCATGCCTTGGTCCTCCCCACACCGGACAATGTGCCAGCGTGTGGAGCGCCGTGACTACGGTTTAGCCATCGCAGTGCTCCGAGTGCCTCAGAAGTTGATTCCTTGCGTATCAGACACAGGTGATCTCTGAAGCACCCTTATCTAGTGATCACCTGCCTCAGTCGGTATCAGAGTGTCCCGTGACGCCCCTCGAGTCAGTCCTCCAAAACGAGTTTTACCACTACAATGACGCAATAACGGCGTGCCCAGACCTCGGTTGGTCAAGTCGTTCCTTCTATTCCTCCACGAAGACCTAGCGGAGTTAAGATCATCGATTGTCTCGAGTGTCAGGACTCCTACCCAATACCTGCGCCTCCTTATACCACTGGTAAAGGGCCGCAAGAGCTCTCGCCTCCATGTCCCATGATGGAGTTCCGGCTAGGAGACTTGCCGCCTCAAAGGATCGTGCAGTACCCCCTTATAATCCTGATAGCCAGCACTCGTTGCGATTATCGTATTTGCATGATGTTGCTAGCCTTCAGGACGTCCACCTATGCTGAGGCTCCATAAAGGCCCATGGATGGCGTCTAGTCTACTGCAGGAGTCATCGGGGCCCCCTGATGTTTTGCTGCGTAGTACCCCTAGTCAAGACATAAGTATTTCGCGTCGATTATCTATCTCCAATCGATAACATCTCTATTCTCTTGTTTTATCTATACTTTATATTATAAAGTGGTAAAGTTTCTAATTTCATTTGTATGTTTGAAGGGGGTAATCTTCGGAGGTACTGATCTAATTCTGAAAATTCTTTTTCTAACAGATAGCGACACTATTCGGGAGTGACTTTATTATGATTGAATAAGAAAATCACATCACAAAAAATTAACGCCCAACAAAGTGGGCACGGGTCAGCTAGTATGTAAATATGTATTGTATTTCGACCACGTCACTTAGTGTGAGATGACATCTTTCCAATACATTTCCAGTTTTCTAATAACGTTTACCTTTGTAGCATGTCAACTTGGGTAGGAATGCTGGTTGTGATACGAATAACTGTGACAATCTTTAAGGGTAGTTAAAGCCCTAAAAAGTCCAACAACTGTATTTTTACAGAACTATGATATCGCTTAGTGTAGTCCATTCGCTTACATAGGGTCATCTTGTGCACAACGCCGTCGCACGAGCGTCAAGCGTCACAAAATCAAAAGGCCCGCCTGCGGCGTACACCCACAGGCAAATATGATTTGATAGTTTACGCCGTTGTCTGAATTAATATATTCGTATTTCACAACAATAACCACAATTGCCACGGACACTATTTAAATGAATAGTCCATTCGTTACTGTGGTTGTGAAGGTCTGATGGCAGTCGTTCCACGTAACAAATCGAAGTTAAGCTGTGCCAAACAAGTATGGAACACAAGTGCACTTTCTGCTGCCTTACTCTTACAATCGCGTTTGTCCTCTCCCTCCATCAAATACCTTAAAAGATTTCTTAACAGACTGCATTAGGAATATATCATATGTGTGTGGACTTTACAAATATACACAAAGAACACCTAGACTCGAAAGAACAATTTATGAATCAGACAAAGTCTTGCAACATGTTAGGTTTCAACAGTAGCCACGATAGTGACAGCTAAGGCCGCCACGCTATCCGTGCAGTCAAGTTGTATTGAAGTCTATACTAATATAACAAATTCAAAAGTTTGTTTCAAAACTATGTTTGCCTGTTACGCTTTCAAGGCAAAACCGTTGCACCGATTTCAATTAAATTTGTTATGGAAATACTTTGATTATATATATATAAGCGGGCCGAGCCTCGGTCAAAACTATTTCTCCAAAAAAACATTCGTCAAAACTCAACATTTCTTTTAATATCGGTACATTAAATGTATAACATGTATATGGATATAAAAATATGTCTGATAACAGCCAAACGGCAAGTAGTAATTTAATATTTACAGCGTAACAAAAACGATTACGTAACTTTTACATGTTAATGCATTTATATCAATGACAGCTTCTTTACATAGTGTCGGGGAACGGGTGTCATGCTCCTCCAACACAAAGGGATACGATCCTCCGACCAGGCGAGGTGATCATGCCGAGCGGGCCATCGCCCCAGGCGAAGTGATCAAGCCTGGTGGGTCACTACCCTATGGCTGCTGTTGGGGTGTTGTATGTATGATAATCGGAGCGAGAACTTCTATTGCGCGATTCAGGATTGGCAGCTTCTTTGTTTCCTTTGTTACTCTGTAGTTAGACGTATCTTCGGTAGATTATAGTGTTTATGTTTTTGTTGTATGTGGAATTCGCCACAGCACTATTAATTTGAAGTCGATTCAACTGTCTGTTCGCTTATATCTTTTTAACTACTTAAAGGATTTCAATTCAGATTTCAACAATAGATACAGTGAAAACGTAACAGAATGAGTTTCTTTTGAATTTATAATAGTAGTGAGGTCGACTGGGTTACATATTTTGTACTAACAGACCTAGCTGGATATTCAATCTTTCACTGGAAGGAAACATGAGTAAGAATATCAAGGCATTTTTGGCATATGATTACTCTATAAGTGCTTGCGTATGGGGTTTTTTTAATTTTAACTTGTATTATTTTTATAAACTAGCTAACACACGCAACCTCGTCTGCGTCTCTTTCCCTCAGCGTGATGTTATAACATCGGGAACAAATTTAGTAAATAAAATAGACAAATGCTCTTACAGATTCTTTTTAGAACTTTTTAAGGGGAACAATTATTTCATACTACATCATCTTCCTAGCCTTTATTATTCCCAAGATTCGAGGTCGGCTACTAGCTCAACCGGTTTTCCCTGTTTTTACACGGAGCGACTGGCATCGGACCTCCACAACCCTGAGGGCACTGACATCCCAATAACGATTGCCATAGATGTTCATGACAACCAGCCCAACGGCTTAACGTGCTCTCCGAAGCACGGACGGGAAATATCGTCATATACCATACTCCGAGCTGCTATTAAGAATTTCTTGTAAGAAAATCTCAACAGCAATCCGACCCGAGAATTGAACCCGAGACTCCTTGATCTGTAATCGCTTACGCTAAGTACTAGACCAACGAGCTAGTCAATTATTTCATACTACAATGTCTATTAACAAGAAACGTTAAAAAACGGGAGAAAATTATTCCTTTTCAGAGCTTTCATTGCGTCCGCTGCTTAAAATGTTAAGCCGTGACTTCTTTAATTCATAGCGTGATTATAAATGGGTCTATAGCCTTTTTCGCTAATTTAATAATCTAACACTGACAGAATTATTGAAATCAGACCAATACTGCCTGAGACTACCGCGTTCAACCAAACAAACAAACTTTTAAACATTATCATCATCATCAACAACCCATTTTGTCCCACTGCTGGGCTCGGGTCTCCTCTCGGGAGAAGGTTAAGGCCATACATCCCCATGATGGCCCAGTGCGGGTTGGGGACTGGCAAGATAACGCTGTGGCTACGTAATTTTGGATGTTTTTAAGCCGCCCAAAGTCCTTCACGACTGTTGTCCGACGATAACAACCGGGATCGACTACTTAACGTGACCTCCGAATCACTGAGACGTTCAAGGTATGCGGTAATGCCATCAGCGGTCACCCATCCAGGTACTGACCGCGCCGTCGTTGTTTACAATTGGTGAATGTTTCTAATCACCGAGTCACGAATCACCAAGTCACGAATCACTGCTATAAGTGACTTATACAAAACCATACTTATATACTCAACTTTATTATAAGTACAAATAAATTACACCCGTACACAGAGCCGTTGATCGTGGTCATCATCCTCGGTGGGAATCGAACTCTTACAACTAGTTTAAAAACTTTATTGTGGCAATCACAATTGTATCGGTGTACTGCGCAGGCGCCGAAAAGGCTCAGTGGACCGCAGAAAACCGGAATTATAGGAGCTCCGAATCTCGACAGTCGACATTCGCTACTTACTCTGAAAGGTCGCGTGTTTATAAAAACAATAGCAGTTTATCTATGCCGTGACCTTTTGACCTTTGTTTTTTTTTCTGCTATGAATAACTTCTTTGAGACTTTCACTTTGTTGTATGTTATATTTATTTGTCTGTTTATTTAGGTATATAGTGTAATAGGAATGACATTTAGGAACTTCGCAACTAAAGTCAGCAATGTTTAACGTTTCGAAAGTGCCTGAAAAAGTCTAGTTGAAATAAAAACCTTTTGTTTTTTTAACTGCCTCGGTTACGCAGTGGTTACGTATGCGACTGCTGTGGTCTCGGATTCGATTGCCGGTTTCCGTGTTTCCCTCTCAACATAGTTTAGTAAAAGTAATGCATTATTAAAAAAATAAAACCCCGACTGCTGCTGCCCCGTAATCACCGGTAAAAATTATTTATTTTGATACCACACTCGATGTAGTTTGAAAACATTTTTATTCTGAGATTACTTATTGGCTCCAAAAATTTTTAATTTAGTTATTTTTAATTTTGATGTACCCAGTGTCACTCTCACGACCAAGGCGAATCTATTGACACCACTCGCATAAAAATACGAAAAGCCGGTTAGGCTCTAGGGCTCATACATACACTCGAAAAACATAAACCTTCTTCTTTCGCAGTCGGGTAAAAAAGGTCCGGAAGCAGAAGGTATAGTGTAAGTCACCATGCTGTATTGTCTATATTCGCAATACGACCACCACTATTGGATTCTATTTATGATTTCCATCAGGCACAGTAGTATTTTGGCAGCTGTTTTATCAAAAAGAATTCCTGAACAACGGCTTTTAATGAGGTCGTGATAATATTCCGACGGAGTACCGAAGCCTGAGTCTTTCATGGCTTAATTTTTAAACAAGATAGTCATGATTTTTTTTATGGAATATGCGAACGAGCTGACGTATCGCCTGATGGTAAGCAATTACCGCCGCCCATGCACACCCACAACACCAGAGGTGTCACAAGTGTGTTGGGTCTTGGGGGATGGGGAAGGGTTGGATTATGGACCTCCGGTACCCTTACTCACTCGGTGAAACACAGCGCAAGCTCTGTTGCACATCGGTTTTCTGTGAGGCCATGGTATCACTCCGGTCGAGCCGGCCCATACGTGCCGAAGCGTGGCTCTCCCACGGTAATTATGAAAATTTCAGGATAGGTTGTTCAGTCACGAGAATGCCGCCCATGAACACCAGAAGCGTTACAAGGGGGTTGCCGACATTTGGGGGATGGGTAGGGGAGGGGTTTGGGTACAACACAGCGCAGGCGCTGTTTCACACAGCATGGTTAGTTTCAACACCCACGGGGTGAATAGGGGTGGTGTCACTCTGTATTATTAATCCGTCACTACCTAGTTTTTAACTTAAGTGAAATAAGGAATTTAATAAATAAAATCCAAATCACAATCATCCGTTATCAACGTCGAGCAAAAACAAGCAAACGAATCACGTTTGTTGTATTATCTCATCAGCCTATCGCAGTCAACTGCTGGACATAGGCCTCTCCAATTGCACGCCACTTAGCTCCGGCTCCTGCCAGCCGTCTTGAGCAAATCATCACTCCATTTGACCTGTGGACGTCCTACATTTTTTTTTTTTTTATATCTAAGCTGCCAAAATGACTCTGCCCTGCCTGATGGAAAGCATGAGCAGAATCCAAGAGTGGTGGTCACCATCCTCAATGCGAAAAAGAACAATGCAGCATGGTGACCCACACTATGGCGGACTGGTGAAATGCTTTTTCAAGCTCCGCTTAAAGGACCCGAGATCATAGTGGGAAGGAAACACGTGCGCTGGTAGTGAGTTCCAGGTTTTGACCGCTCGGCACAGGAAGGAATTACCAAAGCGATGAGTACGAGAACGTATGTCTTCCACTTTGAAGCGGTGACTTCTAAGGCCGGCACGTGTTGTTCTGTAGAGGAAGGGAGAGGGGGGATCAATTTGTTGACTACTACGTTTGATGTATGGGAGCCCCTTTAATATTTATTTTATTCTGCTTTTTGGTATTTGTTGTATAGCGGCAATAGAAATACATCATCTCTGAAAATTTCAATTGTCTAATTATCACGGTTCATGAGATACAGCCTCGTGACAAACGGACAGTGAAGTATTAGTAATAGGAAAGAGTAATAAATAAAAATATTTCGGACATATAACACACACCGCCATATAGTCCCAAGCTAAGCAGAGCTTGTGTTATGGGTACTAGACAACTGATATAAACACACAAACAAGTTTTTTGTAAATACAAACATATTATACATAGAAAACACCTAAACTCCGAAACAAATATATGCAGATCATACAAACATTTGGTCCGGCCCGGGAATCGAACCCGAGACCTCAAGTGCAGCAGTCACATACGCTACCACTGCGCCACCGAGGCAGTCATAATGTAATGTAAATAAGTAATGTTCAAATTTTGATTGCACGACTATTCTGTTTAAAATATTGACGTACACATTAAATTGGGTACCTAATTACTTTTTAATAGTCAATAAAGCTAATGATTTCAAGTTATTTTAAGACATATTGTAATTTTATTACTTTTAAAGAAGATAAAATACTTACATGAACTTGTAACGTGTTTCAAACAGGTATTGACGTACATGACTACTATAAAACGGGCAGTACTACGGCAAACTACTGATTATATGTACGACCCACATTTGACTTATGTTTTAAAAATTTTAACGCTTTGAATCATTTCTTACATATGTATAAAACAGACGAATAAAACTGTATTTTCTATTCCGTTGATTAATCTCAAATATTACGTTATTAATTAAAATGTGTATTCGATCGATCAATTTTAGTTATCATATACATATACTAAAATCGTAAGTTGTCGCTGTCTATACGTGAAAAAAACTATAAATTGTTATGTTAGAACTGTTGTTTGTTTGTCTGTACGTTAGCGCACGCTTATCTCGGAAACGGGTTAACTAATTTGAAGGTACTTTTCACTAATGCGTTGTGGTTTGCTCCACTTAACATAGTGTTTGTTTCATTTCAATAAGTAATAGTAAATACAATCAAGTGATGATTTATTAAAATAAAACCAACTGCGTCAATATCTGCCATCTTTATTAAATTGATTAAAGAACTGAAAACTTTTTTATTATTATTTTCTTTTATTTAAAATTTGATGTACCCAGTGTCACTCTCGCGACTAAGACGAATCTATTGACACCACTCACATAAAAATACGACGATTCGTTTAAGCTCTAGGGCGTGCCAAAGAAATATACACACATACACTCGAAAAACATAACCCTCCTTCTTTCGCAGTCGGGTAGAAACTTATCAGAAGAATCACCGCTATAACCGACCTAGAGAGATTCCTAAGAAAACGCTAGTTTAGAAGTATAGGTTGAGTGCAAGTTTATCTAATATAGATCAGGGATCGCATAGAATGGGAGAGGCCTGTGTCCAGTAGACTGCAATATGATAATGATGGAGTAGTTGCTTACAGATGACAGATCACCTACTGCGCTGAGTGTTGTGGGTTCGGTCCCCACATTGGAGAACACATTGTGTGGTCCAGAAATTGTTGTTATTATTTTAAATTCAGTGTGAGGTGACCGGTATTTTCTATTTAGTAATTTTTCTAAAAATAAACCTTAGCTTGATCAATTTACCGCTCCCGAAATCCCCTTTTTTCTGCGGAAATCCCCTCGGATACCACCGAGTGGTGGTTATGTCGGACTCCAACCGACTAAAAACCGCGCAACATTTCGGGTACTAGAAGTTGGAGAACCAGGTGTACCCTCGGAAGGAAATGCCTGGACCCCTGATGTACCTTAGCCCCCTCCTGTGTAGGAACCCTCACGTTCCTATTCTAAACAGAAAAGGGCGCGGGCACTTTTTAGGGCTCGCGCCGCCACCCCAGCCTGCTTCTGCTAGGTTGATAGGTGGCCTCGCCTGTCACCCTCAGGCTTGGGCTTATGGAATATGGAGATCATTTAGTGATCTCCGACGCCTGAGTCGTCTGCGGTACCTGGCCCGTACCCGGGCCTGGCACTCTGCCATCCCCTTCGCAAGTAATAACTTGCTCACAGAAAGCTCTCGCTCCGCAGCATTGCCGCAATCTTGTTCCTGAGCGAGAGAACCCCCACCCCGAACCCGAAACCCCCGCATAGTATTTTTATGAAAATCTTTGAAGCCCTTTCCAAGATTCATACTATATATATATATATATATATATATGTATTGTATGCTCGTTTTCAAGGTGTAAAGTTAGATTATATATTTTTTTTTTATTTTTTTTTAGTTTTTTCTTTCAACGCCATCTAGTCCCAAACTATGCAGAGCTTGTACTATGGGTACTAGATAACTGATATTAATACTTATATACTTTTTTTTTGTAAATACACACATATTATACATAGAAAACACCCAAACTCCGAAACAAATATTTGCAGATCATACAAACATTTGGTACGACTCAGGAATCGAACCCGAGACCTCTTGCACAGCAGTCGCATTCGCTACCACTACGCGACAGAGGCAGTCAAATAGATGTAAGTGGGAGAGCCACGCTTCGCATGCATGGGCCGGCTCGACCGGAGTGATACCACGGCCTCACAGAAACCCGATGTGAAACAGCGCAGCGCTGTTTCACCGAGTGAGTGAGGATACCGGAGGCCCAAAATCCAACCCTACAATTCATCCCCCTCCCCATCCTTGGGGAGTGGGCCGGCAACGCACTTGTGATGCCTCTGGTGTTACGGGTGTCCATGAGCGGCGGTAATCGCTTACCATCAGGCGATATGTCTGCTCGTTTGCCCCCTATTCCATAAAAAAAAAGTTTATAAAGAGCCCCGCGACACAATATAGATGTTCGTAGTGTGGCAGTTTCTTTTTATACATGTACCTAACAATATGTCGAACCATACTGGGGTTTCCCCTATTTCGTAAGCGGGACTTTTACCCAAGTCAGGCGGCTATTTAATACATCCTGGGTACTCCTAGTGGATAAAAGATTCAATTTTAAAATTTAATTTTAAATTTTAAATAGCATCTACTAAATACTATATAGACTTTTTCTTATCATCATTGGTTTTTTTCTGCAATGTGAAGAATAGATTTTAATCTTCTTAAACCTTGATATATAACACAAAATTAAACTGTCCCAGATGCAATTACAATACGTACTTGTGTAGGGGGTTTTTCTCATCTTCCGTGTTTTGAACGAACCTACCACTATATCAAATATTCAAGTGTGCAACTGCAGACATTCGGGCTCGCCGAAGTACCCGCAATGGAAGCTCTCAAACGGAATATTTTTCTTATTCATATACCGCACCTATTGGTCGTATAGTGATAATATACAGCCTTCCTCAATAGCTATGCTATCTAATACCCAAACACTTCCTGAGACTAGCGCGATTAAACCAGCAATCTCTCCAGTTTAACTTTAGATAAATTATACTCTTACAGAACAAATGATCGCCTTCATCGCTCGATCTTATTACACAATTATTTGTCCTGGACACTCACTAGTAAACCTGAAGTAGTGAGCTCGACTCACTACTTCAGGTTTACTAGTGAGTGTCACTTACCACCAGACCAGGGTTCCACACTTGGTATTTAAAAGAACAATTCCAATGATCACAGTCGAGGATAAAACCCAATTGCTCTAAACAGGGTATATACACTCAACTGCTTCCATGAATGAGACATGCTTACCAGGCATGGCAAACAATTTGGGATAATTGTTGAATGTCAATTATCTAATTGTTCATTTCAGGAAAGTTTTTGCCAGAACCGAACTGTGGAACCAATTGTCGGCTGCGCTATTACCGTACAGATACGACCTTCACGTTTTGAATAAAAAGAGCGGATGGATCCACGGTAATGGCGGTCTATCGTCACACACTTGTGACGTAATATTTGTGTGTCCGTGTGGTGACGGATTAAGAATACTGAGTGTCAATATAACGTGGGCGTCGAAAGAGCCGACTAAGGGAGCAAACAGCTGCCTCGGTGGCGCAGGGGTAACGTACGCGACTGCTGTCCATGAGTTCTCGGGTTCGTATCCTAGGTCGGAACAAATGTTTGTATGAGCCTAAAAAAATATTTGTTTCGGAGTTTGGGTGTTGTCTATGTATAGGTACGTATTTTCAAAAAAGGTATTTATGTATTCATATCAGTTGTCTAATACCCATAATACAAGCTGTGCTTAGTTTGGGACTAGATGGCGTTGTGTGTTTAGATGTCCGAAATACTTATTATTTATTTAGCAAAGAAAGAAATGGGAAAGTACAATACGATATACTAGATGAGAGATGAAATTTTATGACATGGTCCGGGGCCTATTGCTCTCTCTCTCTCTCTCTCTCTAAAAGGCATGATGACTAATTTTGAAAACCCTGTTTTATAATTTTCGGCAGTATCTCCTATTCCCAAAAACAGTTATATTTCTACAAAAAATAAAGCTTTAGTAGGAAAAGTGCGGTTTTAAGTTTAAAATTCACGGATAATGCGCGGTGGTGTCATGGCGCCCGTTTGTGTTAGACGCGACGTCACTATTTGTCAACCAGTGCCAATTATAGCTCTTAAAAACAGTAAAGTGATCGTCGACTACATCCGAACAAAGTGAGCTTTATACATAAATGACGTAACTCGCTCCGATTGGTGTTCAAATTAACATGGCGGATTGCTGTATTTTGTTATTTTATATTTGTCAATTAACTATTAATCTCGCTGTAAATATGAAAATAAATACGATTTTTATACTCTATGAACCCATTTCAACAAATAAGTACATAATTTTAATGGTTCTTGGTTACTGTCATCATGCCTATAGCCTATAGTCATAGCGGAAGGCTATTTTGTAATGTGTGTCTTCGTTAATTACATATTTGCTAGCTGACTCGGAGAACTTAGTACCGCCATATTCATTTTCGTGAAAAATTTTTGAATTACCGAAAAACTTATTTTAGTAAGCCCGTTTTAACTTGAAGCAGGACCGCAGTGAATACGACTAAAGGGACTACGATAATATAACACCTCCAGTTTTATTTTATTTCTTTCTACAAAAACCTTGTCCTAACAATAACAAACAGATAATTTTATATTTATAAAATTTGGTGTATCCATCAAAGTTATGCTCGTACAAACTTGTTTGTGATTCATTCTTAGTTATCTATATTAATAATATTGCACATATTATTTCAAAATATCCATCAAGAAAACTCTGCAGAGAGAAGGTAAAGCACACAAACACACACACAAACTCTATACCAACCCATTAGGCCAGCGTGGCATAGAAGACCCGAACCTCCTTTCTATGAAGAGGCCTATATTCAGCAATGGACTGGTAATTGTATGTATTCATATGAGGTGGTTTTAATTCACCATCAGGTGCCCTACAATAAGAGTTGTAAAGGAAATATTACTAGGCAAGTCAACACTACTGCAGACACAAGTGTATCTCCCCTCATCCTTTCAGAGGGTGTCGCAAGGGGAAGAGTGAATGTCTCAGGCGGAGCCTCATAGAATACCTGTAATAGCATATAGTATTGTAAAAGTAAAGAAGGATTACCAGGTAAACAACTACTGCTGCCGACCCAAGAGTTCCCCCCTCCTTTCTCAGAGGGTGTCGCAGGAGGAAAAGTGTTCTTGAGGTCTCGGGATAGATTCGTGGGTCGGATCAAATGTTTGTATGATCTTTAAATGTTTGTTTCGGAGTTTGCGTGTTTTCTATAATAAATATTTCGGACAAAATAATAAAATAAATATTTATTTATAAAGACGGAATACGGTGTAAGTCTTTGGTGACCGATAGTACTGAAAACTAAGAAACTTGTGAATTGTATCGTCGAGTTTTGAGATTTATATTTGGTTTGTAAACAAGTGTTAATGATCAATTTAAAGTTCAATGGGAAGAGGGCGGTGCGGTTTTCGTTAGCCCAAAAAGTACACATATATACACAGTCAACATATAGCTCTTGGAAAGAGTTCGGTGACGATGACGCGAGTTCAATGATCTTTGTTCATCCAAAAAGTGCTCAACGCGCCTAAAGAAGTTTTCACTACAATAAAAACATCTGTTTGAGTATTATTTTGAAGACTCGGTTAATATTCCTCAACATTGGAAACCCGCTCTTTTTGGAGCCGATTAATAAATGTGGTCAGTGTACATAATAATTGTTCTACTTTCAGGAAAAACATATATACATCACATATATTGGTAACCACTTATCGTCATTATATTTTCCACGTTATCAGAGAGTTTCCCTCAGCACGGTGCTGGTTGGCTGACAGTCTACTACGATACGGCTGGCTGAACTTCGATTTGGTACGTGGAGCTACTGCCATCAGACCTTAATAACCGAAGGTACCGAAGTTCTATAGAAAGACCGTTGTCGGTCCTTTTAGATTGCCACTGATGTTTCTAAAGACCGAAGGCTTAACATGTTCTTAGAAGCGCTGAAAAGTTCCAAGGTGAATACTAGTCACCCATCCAAAATCTGACCTAGCTAGGATTGCTTATATTTGAAATGTGTTACACGGCTATCACTAATAAAGGCTATATACATCAAAACATAGACTCATTAATTTATTTTCACAATAACAAAGGATGTAGGTATTAATTAAACGTATACAGAATTAACACTATTGTAAGTGATAAGGTTATGTATACATACGATTGCTTATTTATTATTTAATAATTTAGCTAGATCGATGTAAGGTCCGGAAACCTCCTTCATACTAAAATTTCATAAAAATCGTTGGAGCCGTTTCGGAGACTCAGATTATATATATGATGCTCTCCTAACCGATTACGGCCACGGCGGTCAGTCTTAACGGAGACCAACTACGCAGGAGATATTATAGTGCACAAGCGTGTGCGCAAACACAGGTGCACACTCTGTGCCCTCTTTTTTATAATCCGATGGGACGGTTAACTAAAACGACCGGGGAGAGATAAGGCGCAGGACCGACAGCTTTACGTGCTCTCCATGGCACGGGGAAAGCCCCCAACTTCCAAACTCCGAGTTGATATTAAGAATTTCTGTAATCGGAAAAACACAATAACATTTTTGGCCTGACCCGGGATTCAAACCCGAGACCTCTCGATTGGAAGTCGCATATGTCAACCGCTAGACCAACGAGGCAGTCAGATTATATACATATATAAATTGACGGTAAAACTTTAATAGTGCGATGCAGGGTTATTTTTTTACTCCACAGTTCCGTGTGTTACCCATATATTGTGGGTTGTTAGACGGTGCTGAAGTATTGTTTTTTATTGATTTTATTTTTTGTTTAAGTAATATCAAATCACTAAGTGTACATCATTCAACAGTTTTTAATAGCTGGACATGGGCGTGCCCTTAAAAAGGAGTCTGGCCTTACCACGTTAGCTAGGCGGGTTGGGTTAATTTTACTTCTTGTTGCAGCATTGTCATGCGCTGATTGGTCCCTTAGTTGTCTCTTACGACATCCATGGGTTGAATAGGTGTTATGAAGTTTCATGTTCTTAATTATGATATGGAACAAGAAGGCATGAGTCATTCACGCCAACATTGTTCCAAATCCTATGTTGAGGTTGGAAAGTTGTAAATATATTGACAGGAAAACTTTAATAGCGCGATGTAAGGTTATTTTTTACTCCACAGTTCCGTGTGTTTCCGTTAGATGGTGCTGAAATAGTATTTTTTATTAATTTTATTTTGTGTTTAAGCCATGGGCTGAATAGGTGTTTTGAACTTATATATTTTTAATTATGAATTAAAACGTGCTTGCATGACAAATTCATGCATAGCGGGTTTCAATCCACATGTAGAATTTGAGAAGTTATAATTATGTATATACATAGAAGAATGGCCTTTTTTTATACACTTGTGGAAAACCCCTCGGGCCTTCACCTCACCGGGGTTTGCGGCGGGGCGGTGTGTCGGAGTCGAACCGACTAAAACCACACGGTGTGCCACTCTGCGCCTGAGACGGGAGGGATCCGGGAACCGCTTTCTTAAGCTATCCGGACCCCTCCCAACAAAGAAGAATAGCCTGTTTTAAGGTGTTACCTTTTAATTTGACAGCAGTGATGTAAGAACCCACATAATTAAAAAAACTCACAGTGGCAAAATTAAATAAATTTTATGCGAGTGAGTCAGACTTGAACCGGGTTCCACTCATGACTACAAAGAAACTAATCAGGTCAGGGACATATACCTATCACTCAAACTGTCTGATGATGGAAAATATGAGCCCTGTATCCAATTTTCATTTAATAATGAAATATTACAATTACTTTAATGTGTGTACCAAAATATCTAAGTGATTAGCTTTAGATAGTAAGACCTCTTTGGAATACCAATATCATGAAATACACTTTTTAGGATCTTTAATTATTATTTTTGTTACAATTGTCTAGCATTTCTAATGCACATCCTCTGTAGCAGCTAGTTTCTCGCGGAAGCTGCGCTGTTATCTAATAGCGTAACTTCCGGGAGAACCCCTAGGCTAGCCGTGCAGTACCCGGTCAGTAAATTAATATCAATATATTTATTTCCAGAATTTACCAATTACCCATTCAGATTTTTTATGATGTAAGAGGGAAAAACCAGAGGAGGGTACTTGATCGAGAGGCATTACTATTCCCTATTAACATTTAATGATAACAAGAGACCCAACCTGGCTTAGCATGCAAATCTTTAAAATTTGATATTTTTTCTATTGTAATATGTATGTAATACATATATAAGTCTCCCTCTTACATCACTCTAGCTATTGCTGAAAACTATATTAAAATGCGTTAAGCAGTTTAAAAGATCTAAGTGAACAGACTGTGACTTCATATAAAGAAGAGGCAAAAAACCAGATGGAATAAGGATGAAGCGACTACTGCTGTCCATGGACATTTAATTATAATAATAAAAGGACACGTCTCACACATCATCATGATCATAGTCACAATAAATTATATTTAATAAATAAAAAATAAATTTTCTTAAAGCTTTAAAGTGGAAATGTAAGGAGCTAGGTCTTGAGAAACCCTTGAAGCAGGAGACTATTTATTTCACTGATTATTGTGCAGAGCAGTTTCTTAATAAGCACATGATGGAAGATGGGGATTCCCCTGCTTTACATGGATTATGTTAGATTACCCAAGGGGAATCCCCAAATCTTATAACTTTATACTGAATTTAAGTTTGGAGAATCCTTAGGGTCTCCAATCCTGATGGTGAGCGATTACCGCCGCCCATGGACATCCGCAACACCAGAGGCGTCATAACTGCGTTGCCAGCCTTGGGGGATGGGAAGGGAGATGAGGTGAAGGATTGGATTTTGGGCCTCCGGTATCCTCGCGAACTCGGTGAAACACAATGTAGGCACTGTTTCACACTTTTTTACTGTGAGGCAGTGGTATCCCTTCAGTCGAGGTCACCTACTAGTGCCGAAGCATGGCTATCCCATGGTAATGTATTTTTGTCTCTCTGTAATTTTCAACCTAAATATTTTGGACAACACATTAGAAACGTTTAGATTAGCTTTTATTGTGGCAAAAGAAAAATTCTTTTGCTTCATGTTGATCTGAATTCAGGATATGCTTAAGAAAATATTTGGTTACTATTTTTTGAGGATGTTTGTAATATTATTAAATTAAAAACCCATCTGATCTCATACTAAATACATGTTATACAATTATATATAGATAAATAACTGCCTCGGTGCCGCAGAGGTAGCGTATCCGACTGCTGTGCTTTAGGGCTCAGGTTCAATTCCCTCAACCAAATCTCGGTATGATGGTATTTATAGTATGTATTTGCAAAAAAAAAAAGTGTATATGTATTTATATCAGTTGTCTGACCACACTGGTTATTACAGGACCGAAGGTTTCTGTTATGATTACTACGTAAGAGTTAAAATACGATTTTAAATAAGATGGCGAAGATGGGTTGTTCAGGATATAGGACAGTAAGCGCGCATATGCAAATTGGTAGCCAATTGAGCTGCGATCGTAAAGAGGATACATGGTCATTTTTACAGAGATAACAAACAAGTCAAATGCAGTTATTAAGAAGGCTGTCTAGTTTATCGGGAAGATCTGCATTCAGGTTGTAACAACATACATCATACAGGCATATTCTTGGTTTTTACGGGTAGGAAATTTTGCAGGCGGGTCAGACTCCAAAGCGTTCCAATTACCCTCTGGCACTGTTTTGTTACTTGTTCACACCAGTTTAGTGTACAGTCGAGGAGCAAACCTAGATCTTACACCAATCTACAAACAGGTATACTAGTTCAATTAAAAGTAATAGTCGGAAGAGGCTCAATGTGGACTCTTCACATCGATCGGTGACTTTTCACCACTATGGCTTGGCATTTTGCAGGGTTTACGGAGAAACCAAACCTTTGAGTCTATGTATTTCTTGTTTCCAGGTCATTGTTGTCCAATTGTGATCATGTTTATTGCATAAAATTTGCCTGTGGGATTGAATCTATGATTTTTAACGGAACATTCCAGACCATAAACCTTTATATACTATATCAAAATCAAAATTAATAATTAACGGTTTTAAGGAGAGCTTTGGCTAGCAGTGGAAATCCTTCAGTTGACATCATGATAAATTAAAACCAGGCAGTTTATAGGCCGGTTCCGGTCGTCGATCAGTCAAGACGCACGTCACAGAGCTCCGCGGAAAATTAATATTAAACAGTGTAAAATAAGTGCCAAAAGTGTATCAATTGATCTATTGTCTGTAACAAAGAACAAAATACGTGATCAGTGGAAAAATTACATAAAAAGACTTAAGTTGCGAGAAAAAATCAACCACATATTGTAATCATTCTACCCTACAAAAATAATGTCAAGTGTTATCTGATGCAAATTGTTCATAGACAATAGAGTGGAAAACACAATACCAACTTAACAATCAGCAAAACAAGTGTTGTCACAGCAAAACAAGTGTTGCCACAACAAAACAAGTGTTGCCACAGCNTATTATTATTAGTTTATAGGCTATTTAATATTAAAAATCTTACAAGAAAAAATAAACAAATAAGTAACAAAAAATAGCAAAAATCAATAGGACTGATAGATTCAGAACCTCCTTACATTAATTATGAAAACTACAAGTTTGTAATTCTTTCAACTTCCTTATTTAAATCGGTTAGCAAAAAAAATGGAACACATTACAGATAGGCAGTTTACTTTTAAATATTAAAAAAAAGAACCCTGAAAAAGTTCAAGGCAAACGCGACAATACCTCGTAACTTTAAACTTTCGTTTAACATTTGTGCTAGGTATTGAAAAACATAACACAACATTATACGTGTTGTAATGACGATAATTAATATTAATGTAGCCTTAAACACCATTGGAATAACAAATTAGAAAACTAAAGCTTGCACAATAGTTACGGAAACTCGCATAAATTTTTGACAAAATAGACGTCTCTTTATTTAAAAATATATCCTACACGACAAGCTTTTATCTTCTTTTTTTAAATAACTCAATAATAAGTGATTTAAATTTACAGTTGACTGAGTAACTTATTTATTACCCGTCATTATCCTGAAGAACTGTAATAAAATCACATGAGTAATCGTAAATAATGTATTAATTATCCTTTACAAATGTTTTTTCCTAACCTTGCTCTTCAATATTGAGTAACAGGGCGCAAAAAATACATATACTCTAATTACTTTATTAAGTTAACACACTTTATATGGTATTGGCTGATGTGAATCGTGAATATTGTTTGAAAATTAAGTTATAAATAAACAAAATCTATACGGTGCAAATATTTTGCGAAAAACATACCTTTATTTGTTCTGTGGGCACTATAGTGAAGCAGGTCAATCGATTTACACTTATAGATGTATTTATTATCACTTTAACGTTATTCACATTTAATTAAATTTTATTCTACGACGAAAACACACAATTACACACAACTTGACTCGGCTGCAGCAGCACAGAGCACAGAACACTAATACTAAACTTACTCTCTATGAGTAACTGATGTGAGGTGAGGTATCCTTCAAATAGCATTTGGCGTGGTAGCGACATCTGTTGCTTCACTTTGCACTTATGAAAGAAGAGCTATTTTTTCAAGACATTCTGTTTCATATAATAAAATTTCAACTTATATAAAATTTGAAGAATATTTATCAGATTCTTTGCTTTGCCTCAGACGGTATTTGTATTTCGCAAGAAGAAATAAATGTAAATAATTTACTTACGAGTTCTCTGTTTAGTTAGACAAATATAAAAAATTTCGCCAAAATAAAACACCAAACTAATTCAGAAAAGCTCCATCTCGTGATCAGTTTCTCAAACATTAAATAACAGTAGAACAAGATTATGACAGTCTAAAAAGGCACTTAGCGATTAGCACTTAGCACTATCAACCCACCACCAAATGTACCATCAAGAAAAAGAAATCCCATTGTAGCAACATTTTAATTAAAATCCTTTACACGCTATCACACGTTTTGGAAATTTTATGTAATTAGAAAGGTTTAGTTAAATGTATTAAACTCTTTAAGATATTTTAAAAAAGTTGTAAAAGTTACAAGGAGGGTATTCAATACTTATTTTCAAGTTTCAATTTAGGAGCATACAGGGTCATGTATAAACATTATTTTATGTTTGCTAAGAAAAAAACGTGAAACCTAGCGTTACGATAATATTTACTTTTGTAGGTCTGACTTTTGGCCGTCAATCGGTCAGCCGCTGTAAAATTTTTATGTAAAATAATAAAAAAATGGCTTCATCACCTTCAAGGCGTTCCATTTTAACGTTATACAAAAATCTCATCAGGGAATCAGAGAAGTTTCCGAATTACAACTTCAGGTAATATATATAAATGAAGTTAAAATTATATAACCTATTAAGCTAAGAGAAGTTTTATTGACTTAGTATAAGAATGGTTATGATAATTAGTGATATTTCAAATTCAGAATGATATGTCGTCTTTGTTCTTAAGGTTTCCATGTTGATTTTGATGACGAGTTTCGTTTATTGTGGTTCAGAATTTTCGTCATTTTATGTACCGGTTTCATTGCTTTCATTCTAGAATTTTTTTTTATACTCAATTCTATTAAATCTATTGACGCACATAATCCTTCAATATTATTAAATTCTTGTAAACAATACTCTATAGATGTTTCTATTTCACTCAGTACGCAGTCTGCCTTTTAGAAGATTGCCTGTGATGAACCAAGTTGTCGTTCTTTCAGCAAAAAGTGTTCAATTGATTCTAGGGGAAGGGACCCAAGAGGTAGCAGAGTACTTGTGAGTTTTAGGTTGTTACTATGAGGTGATTTTTTTAAGACAAGTCCTACTCAAGGAGTAAATTCTGTGTCATGGGGTTCTATACAAACAAACATGAAATGGACACAAAGAATACCCGGACTGGTGGTGGTCACACAGTGGTGTGCCATGTAGGATTTGAACTCACAACACTTGAAGTATGAAGTGGTGTAGCGAACACTTACACCTCTAGACCATACATGCATATTTGTCTCTCATATAATAATATGTGGGAGCCACACTATTGCATGAATGGGGCGGTCCAACCGAAGTGATAACAAGGTCTCACAGGAAACCGGTGTGAAACAGAACTTGCCTTGTGTTTCAAGTGAGTGAGGATACCGTAGGCCCATAATGGCTCTGCAATGATTGACCCATTTTTTCTGGGTCTTTAATTGGCAGGTAACGGATTATGTGTTAAAAATGACCGAAAATATTTATTTATATAAGTGGTTACTTAGGCAATTTTTTTGTAGACTAGCTTTGCTATTCGATAAGTTATTGTAGTTTTACAACAATAACTTTGTTATTAACGAGGAGTTTGGCTAGTAAATAATAATAAATAAATATTATCTAACACACAACACTATCTAGTCCCAAGCTTAGCAGAGCTTGTGTTATGGGTACTAGGCAACTGATATAAATAAATATATACTTTTTTTAGTAAATACAAACATATTATACGTAGAAAACACCCAAACTCTGAAACAAAAATTTGTAGGTTATACAAAGATTTGGTCGGACTCGGAAAACGAACCTCAGACCTTAAGCACAGCAGTCGCCAATGAGGCCATAAACTAGTATAACAGAATTATAAAAAAAGTGCATGTAATACTCCATTGAGATTAATTGCACAGAGGATAGTGAAACGCATCTTCGTCTTTGCTGTTCTACAGTTCAGTTTATAGTGTACACTCAAATCAAAGTATTTGTATTATAAAGATCTCTTTATCAGCTTCATTTCACTCAATGCTCAAGGTCAAGTGTATACCATTTAGTTATTGAAAGAAACTTGTTTTTTTTGTTAAAATCAACATTTCAAAATATCAAGATGACCTACAGTCTTTTAACATAATTTTAGACATTTACACAATGACTTATTAATGTTAATGAACTGATAAACTTGAAAGTTATCAGTAAATTAAATTGAGAGTGTCCTCTAATGAAACACATTCAAAATAAATAAGAGGCTCTTGTTTTGATTAATAACGTATTTGTTTTATTAACTGTTGATGTAACAATGGCACTAACTTGAGGTAATTTTTAGGGTTCCGTATCCAAAGGGTAAAACAGGACCCTATTACTAAGACTTCGCTGTCTTACTGTCAACAGACTATATCTCATGAACCGTGATAGTTAGACAGTTGAAATTTTCAGAGGTGATGTATTTCTGTTGCCGTTATAACAAGAAAAATTAAAAAACAATAAAATAAATATTTGAGGGGCTCCCATACAACACAAGTGATTTATTTACTCGTTTTTGATCTATATTGATAATGACAACAGGTAGAGCGAGTCGGACACGCACTTGTCCGGTTTTGACTCCTATAGCATTATACATCTTTATTTACATTTAAATTTTAAAGACTAGTTTTATAATTCCTTCATAGAATTAAACTTGTTTTTTGTTTACAATATGTTTTTTATTGTTTAGCTTTTCTAATTCTAATATTGTTTCTAGTTTTTATTTCTATATGTAATATGTATAGCTATAAGTGATTTGGTGTAAACTTTAATGCTTATATATTGTTAAGTAAATTGAATTGTATCTCAGAACTTCAAAACACTTATTGAATACTTGAGTTAAGTTTCAAACAAAACTGATACACTATATAATTTCATTGTCTTCAGGAGCTATGCGTTACGGAAAGTGCGGGACAGTTTCAGAGCAAACCAAAATGTGACAGATAAGAAAGAAAGGATCACTCAATATAATTTAGGAGTGGATAACTTAGAAGTTATAAGGCGACAGGTAAATAATTTCCGCTACTATCCAGGACTGTACTACTATAAAATTAAGAAGTACGAATTATTTAAAATAAAAGAACCCGGCTGCCATCTGCCATCTTTATTGAATTCATTGAAGAGCTGAAAAGATTGAAGGAACTGAAAAGATTTTTTTTTTAATATTTATTTTTATTTTGATGTTCCTAGTGTTACTTTTACGGTTAACGCAAATCTATTGACACCACTCGCATAAAGGCTTTTAGGCCCTCGGGCGTGCCAAGGAAATATACATACAAGCATACATTCAAAAAACATAACCCTCCTTCTTTCGCAGTTGGGTAAAAAATAAATATTTATTAAAAAAAACAAACGGAAAAGAAACAGTAACATCATGTGCGAGAATGTCTGCATTAGTTAATAATTGTGTCGCAGCCATTAACGCCTTTACCCACCTCGAAGGGCCAGCAACGCACTTGTGACGCCTCTGGTGTTGCGGGTGTCCGTGTACAGCGGTAATCGCTTACCATCAGATGATACGTCTGTTCGTTAGCCCCTAATAGAAACAATACAAATTAAATTAAAGTAGAATTGCTGATATATGTAAAAACTACTATAGTCAGCAATCTATTGAAATAAATAAAATTTCAGATGTCTGTTTGTAAATTGTTGTTCAAATTAACAGCGTTTCACTAAATATACATCAAAGTAAATACGGTACTTACATCAACAAATCAATTTTTAAAATTTGTGTCTCTCTTTTTTGGCTGTTCGAACTGGCCGGCTGAACGGCTGATGCGATTTGGACGGGACTGTCACTGGCTGATGATACGTATAAAGTAAATGTAGACTCCGGCTACTTTTACTTTAAACTAGCTGCTCCCTGTGGTGTTATTCGCGGTTTTAGACTACGCTACGGGCCCTAACTTCCTTACTTAAAGAGTGCGCCGTAAAGTTCTTTTTAAAGTGAAACTTTTATTACATCGTCTGGTCTGTGTATCGCATGTCGCGTGACGCGTGACGGTCGGCCAGTGTCTAGTGGCCAGTCGGACGGTGTGCCAGTGCTCCACGCTAATTTGTTTGTTTTTGTCAGTGTTTAATGTAAATGTTGTTTTAAGAAAAAAGAAAGAAGTCAATAGTACAGGATATTCGAATACCCTAATAATCTACTTATTTATTATTTCAGATAATCGTTGGTAACTTGTACAAAACTGAAAAGCTCGTTATCGAGAACGTACGGTAAATATATACACTTATTATAAAAACCCTTTCCTGGTGGGCTAGCCAATCTGTGACGGATATGACGGTCGGTAATCGCTTACCATCCGGCTATACGTCGTTTACCCACTATTCCAAAAAAAAAGTCCACTTAGTCCACTTTAAGCTACTTAAGTCTTAGTCCCTTTTTGCTTATATGAGACATGCCCTAGTTTTCTCGTCTGTTTTTTTTTCAATCATAATTCAAAATCCAGTCACGTCATTATCAGGTTAATTTGATCTGTGAGAAACTGTTTACACAAAACATTTTTATTTTCAGGCATGACTAAGAAAACTACTCAAGGAATAATCTACTCAAGTATGGATTAAGGTTTCATGATGGCTGGTGTAAGGGAAGCATATTAAAAAGGCGTTAGAAACCATTAGTCCAGATGTATTTTCGAATGTTAGAAAATAAATTTATATATAAAGTCACTAATTATCACTATTTCCAACTATATTTGTTGTTTTTATATTAAGTTTTATTTTTACCCCTTTTTACCCATAAAGGGGTCAATATAATAAGGATGTGTAACATTATATTTCCTCCCTCTTTTAAATCTGTGAATTAAGAACGGAAGTTTGTAAGATGTTGAATTGACCATTGAGCGTGCGATGCCAGAGTTGTCCCTCAGATGGTTTGGTTGAGAGGTAATATGTTACACAACATGCAAGCAACACAGCCCGTGGACCGAAGGGGAGTACCCATAGCATCTTTTTCCGACACAAAACACTGTTAATTGTTGCAGACTTATTGCTTCACAAATACACAATTAAGACACATAGAATAACAATCGCCTGCACTACGAACTCAAACATAACGATTGAAACAAAGCATTCACAATTTAACATACACATGTATACATACGTACCGTGTCATAAGTGTAACTTGTAGGCCCATTTGGGCATATACTTTGACAGAGGGGAACTCCTGCATATGGCTACTGCCTACCATGTTGTTTTATGTGTGAGACTGATGTAAGACTCGCTCGTTCATTTCACTCTATTGAAGCAATGAAAGAAATGCTGTAATACCTCTTATTTATCAAATAAAGTTATAAGTTGTAAACAGATTGTAAACTATTTTTCTGTAATAGTAAGGATTATTGAGTATTGCCTAATACTAACTGAGTTTGAATATTCAACTAGCAATTCTTGCATGTGCAATGCATATACACCATCTTAAACACAGATTACCACCAGATTAGGAAACAAAATCACAACAAAGTGTAAAAATTTATCCCAGGATTTGGGGAAAAAATACCCTATACTTTCGGGGGTAAAATTTATCCTATTCCTTGGGTTTAATTGTTAAAAAATTTGTATATGAGAAAAAATACGTCGATAGATGTAGTACTCCGATATTACGTAGCAATATGTTTGTATAAATTGTCAATTGTAAATCAGAAATAAAACACAAAAAAAACGATCCCTTTTTTATTTAATACAACTTAATATACGCCTTACCTGCAAAATAATAAGATTCATATTACGTAAAAGCCGGACTTCACTTCGGCGTTGGTCACGTAATTTAATCATATATTATAAAAACGTTCTGTCTCGCTCTATAACGTCTCAAAGTGTTAGACAGGAGCAGGACAACACGTTTTTATCCCTACACAATACATGCACAGGCGTGCAAGGAACCTAGAGTGCTTTAGAACATCAATGTAAGAATTTATTGGTTCATAAGAGTCCTCCATATCTAGTACAAAGCCTATCTTAAACTAGTAATAATAAAATTTATAACATCTGACACAAAACGCCATCTAGTTTCAAACTAGAGCTTTACTATGGGTAGTAGACAACTGATATGAATACATTTATACCTTTTTATATATAGAAAATAAAGATTTGCAGATCATACAAATAACGACCTCAACAAGCATAGCAGTCGCATACGATATCACTACCACCGAGGCAGTCAGAAATAATAGGCCTATGATGTGTTCATATCACTGCCATACAATGCTAAGGAACTGTGAAAATGAAGGTGGCAAATGAGTAGCCTGAAGGTAAGTGACGACCATCGCTTATGGACGCATAGAACTGAAAGTACTTAAAAAATTGACATTTCATACTAGATATGGAAAAATCTTGACACATATGACTTAAAACTATTATTGCTATATCTGTGCTATTTCGACACTATTAAACTGTATTAATTTAGAAAATATATTATTTTTGAATGATTTACCGTACCAGGGTATATTTGTCCCGTAACGAGCATATGTTTGGTTCATTCTCAGAACATCCATGATGGAGCTAATGAAAATAATTTTCTCATTAGCTCTATTATATACTTTAACTTAAAGAAATCCTTTTCACAAAGTATCAGGTACTCAAAATTATCATATTCAATTGTCTTGCCGATATTCATTTGAACTATCTTTTAAAAAAAAATATTCTAGTTAGATCGATCATGCATCTGAATACACCCTCTGAGATTGAACCATTTGTAACCATACCGGTATACCAGTCAAGTGTACCCATTCAAATATTATCAATTGTATTTTTGTAAATATACCCCATTTTTAAATTAAGGGTAAATTAAAAAAAAAATTGTTTCACAAATTTGAATTTACCCTTACTACACCTAGTAAGGGTAAATTTCAAATTCGTAAGTATACTGGGTAGTATGGGTAAATATGAAATTCGTGACACATTTTTTTTATTCATACAAAAGTTTTAAATATAGGAGAGAGTTTTGTGATTGAGACAGGAAAACAATTATTTCTTAGTCAGGAATACAATACTTGTGCGAGGTCCTAAAGTGTTTGAACCATCTTAAAGACTAAACAATCAGTAGCAAATCTATTTTATATATATTATATTAACAATATCTATGTACCAAAACATGTTACAAATTAAAGCTTGCTTTTGTACAATATAGTGATTTGCATCTTCGCCATACTTTTAATTTTAAAATAACAATTTTTGGGTATCTTGAAAACGAGTGAGACGGTTTGAATGAAGTTTTTAAGCAAAGGGTTTAATTTATATCTATAATTAGTGTTTTAATCTAAAAGTTTAAATGATTTTGTGTTTTGAATTCAAAATGCAAACTGCCAGCCACCCAGCCTGATGGTAAGCATGAGCAGAATCCAAGAGTGGTGGTCACCATACTCACTGCGAACGTGGACAATGCAACAATGCAGCATGTTGAAACTGTGGCGGCTTAATTGAGAATCTTCTGCATAATAAGTCTTATTTACGATCCTCGTATCTGATTTTTACTATTAATTTCTTGTAAAGTATATTTATGGAAAACATGCAGACCAACACATTGTATTACAATATACAAAATACCGTTATTATTTACCCAGAGACCATATTAACACCACACGCCTACGTCTACACACGAACACACATACAAACATACATATGCACTATATATTTATTTATATATTATATACAAATCTACTTGTTGATCAAGCATGGCACCTTCTTAACTTAACAAAATACTGGCAAAAGGAATTTTTAAACTTAATCTCTTTCTAACTTAATGTAATGGAACTTATGGCAATAATTAAATTTAAAAACTTATACAAATAGAAAGAAGCATCCATTAATTACGTGAACTGATTTTTTATGAGAAAGTCCAGACCGGCTGTTGATTCTTTAAAGTGTTTTATTTTTGATAAACTATACTTTCGCGCGAGGCGCTCATAGCCCAGTTGCACTCGGTGATTAGAAACAATCAGCGAGGGCAAGCAACGACGGCGCGGTCAGTACCTGGATGGGTGACCGCTAGTGGCATGTTACCATGAGCGTTTCCGTGATTCGGAGGTCACGTTAAGCAGTCGGTCCCGGTGGTTATCATAGGATAACAGTCGTGAAGCTTAGTTGGAGGCCTTCGGGCGGCTTAAAAACATCCAACGGTAAGATTTACGTAGCCACAACGTTGTCTTGCTAGTCCCCAATCCGCACTTGGCCAGCGTGGGGACGTATGGCCTTAACCCTCTCCTGAGAGGAGACCCGAGCCCAGCAGTGGGACATTATGGGTTGTTGATGATGATGATGATGATGATACTTTTATACTTATTATTCCTACAAAACTATTTCGATGTTTCACATCTGCCAAAGGTCCTGTGAGAACTCAATTTATTTAAGATTTAAGAGAGACTTTAACGTCCCTTCATGTTCTATTTCAATGGAGGCTATATAATTACTAAATTACTATTTGTTTCCATAAATAAAATAACTACCCTTGTGATAAATGTAAGCTTTTTAATTTTACCCCTTACCATTCAATTTAAACAAAACATGATTAAAGTTTAAGTCGATGGCTAACTACCTTTAGCTCACGCAATTATTGAATGCGCTGTAATTATAAAATAACAATAATACATATATTACACACAGATGTATCTGGAATCACTCTTAGGATAGAAATAAATTATTTTAAAGCTGTGTTAGAAACACTTGTATGTGTTTAAAATACATAGTGTTAAACAAAAATATATTTCATATCAATTTCTTTCTTCTACACTTTTTTTTGATAATGATTATAATTATTAAACGAATATTAATCATCAAAAAATTAAATAATATTATTATAAAAATTAAATCTTGTCTTAAGACAAAAACTAAAAGATTAATTCACAAATCTAATAATTCAATGCGTGTTTGAATAAATCATACAATTCGATTATAACATTTTTAAGTTTGTAAGGGGTAAATGATACCCTACCCGGATTACATTTTTACCCTACAAAATATTTAATTTCGGTATATGTGCGGCACATTTGAGAAGTTTTCTGAATATTAAGATTATGGCAATATTTTGCACCTAATTTTGGTACAGGACGAATTCAGAATTCTCGTCTAACGATTCCATAGATATCTATATTCCATTGAAGACACACTTGACCTTATAATCACTGTGCCTATGCGTTGCTACTCTTTTCAAATTTGGAACTAGTAAGTTCCAGTCCTACCCCAGCTGATTCGTCTTATCTTTTCTGTCTTACCCCAATTTACCCCGTCTTATTTTACACCAATTTTATCCTGGTTTATAAATATTTGCAACATATATATAAATTGCAACGACCATAAATAAGATCGTATTATATGTGTAGGAATGATGTTAAAGGAATGTATATACTGGAATGAATAAAAACATATAAGAAAATATTTAAAAACATGGCATTCAAATTAAGTTTTGTATTTGTGTTATCTTTCGTCTCATTTTGCAACAATCTGTGCGAGGGTATGTATGAAAAGGGTCGGATGCGTGTGTCACAAAGGTGTTAATACTAAATATAAATGTAAGTTTTCCAGAAATTACATCCTAAGTTTCAAATCAACAGTTTTGAAAGAAAAACAAAGATACAAATGAAAAAATCGTATAAATTAAGAAAAAAGAGGGGCTTTCCTATTTAAATGTGTACAATTCTAAAATGTCTTAACTCTATACTATTGACAAAAAACGCCGTAAGCTTATCTATCAAACTTAATTGGTTTTGTTATTTATAAAACTCCTTTTAAGTTATAACTATCAAAAAATATAATTTGGTGATGTATCTAGTAGTGGCGAGAGTATAAAAATAAATAGAGATTTAAGAGGAGTGATAAGAGTTAGAGAAAGAGAGTGAGATATCTTATCACGATACAATAATTATCACAAAATACTATATTAATTAAAGATTTTAGCATATTTTTGCTGAAGTCGGCAAAAAACCTGGACTGTAAGAAATGGCACGACGGTCTGAGAGAGACAGCACTATGGGTTTTCAGATTTCACAAATGCATTTTAACTCTAAACACTAGTCTATAGAGACTAATATTAAAACAAAATTTTCTATATTCTTTATATTAAAGAAGACATTTTTGTGCAATATTTTATTTAGTACCCCGTAATTTCAAGCGCGTTGAAAACTACTGCTGCGTCCCAAAACAGTAGCGTGATGTTACAAAGTAAGCATTTTAACAAACAACAACCATCAAACGAAATTCAACTTAATTTGCTTACTATAGAAATATATTTTAGCCCATTATACTACCAACTTTAATACTATTCATCATTTTAAGTCAAAAGGAAAAGTATGGTATTCTAAATAAGTTCGCTCCGTGACTCAGGCTGTCTATTATACATTTACAGGTAATTTGTTTTGTGTGAAGTTGTTTTTACTTGTGTTTACATATTTACTACATGAACTTTTATAAAGAATAGTATGTATGCCTAAATAAAGTACACTTAAAGTATAAGTAAAGCTAAAATACTGGCAAAAGCGAAATTACATAAACCCCATGTGAACAGTTAAACGACCCCCAACGGCTAGAGGCATGACCCCTTCTGACAATTTTCGTTATTTTAATCTTTTCAGTTTTATATGTCGAAATTATAATGATCTATTTCTTATACACTAATTCGCTATCGTTGACGTGGTTCTAAATATGGCAATAGGACGTATTTTTCCATAAGTTCAAAGATTCATTTATTCACAAACTAATGGCATTTTTATTAGCTTATTTGCACCGATTATCTGGCCCCCAAAGCTTGACCCCATCGGAAAAGAATGCTTAATTATTTGTGAAATTGAAGGCCTCCTGGTACGAAACGATACCGGATAAAGGGTTGTGTGGTTTTATGAAACCACAGTAAAAGTGAAACTTTTTCATATGAAAATAAATAAATCTAATAAAGCAAATAAATAATTACATTTAGATTGAACACTGACAAAAACAAACAAATTAGCGTGGAGCACTGTCACACCGTCCGACTGGCCGACCGTCACGCGTTACGCGACGTGCGATACACAGACCAAAAAATTTGAGACGATGTAATAAAAGTTTCACTTTAAAATTAAAGATGTTTTAAATTAACTTACAATAATATAAAGTATCTAGAATGTGCTATTTCTATTTACTAATTAGACGTAAGACTACATAGGGATAATGACTGTAAATTTGCTTTTATTTTAAAGCTGGGCCTGATACCGCTAAAGTCACAAACAGTTTCATATGAATTTTAACAAAACCAACCAACTAATCAATAAGCCAGGGGGCGAGTATAGTTGATTCGTCATTATTTTCCTAAAGAAAATGACCTTTAATATCAAGGATATTGCGTAAATTTACATCCACATCAGATATTGTGCTCATTTCGTTGTTGAAAGTTTCATTCGTACACTTTTTTACAAATATATCAACAATAACTTGTATTTATATATATCTAATATTATTTACACGACTGTGACGGCGTTTCCCGCCCGTGCCTTTGAGAGCACGTTAACCCGTCGATTCCGGTTGTCATGAACACCTATGGCAATCGTTGTTAGGAAGTCAGTGCCTTCAAATATACTGGCAACTAGTTCAAACTTCCAATTGAGTTCACCCTCAGGGTTACGGAGATTCAATGCCAGTCGCTCCGTGGAAAAACTGATATTGAGGGAAACCGGTTGAACTAGTAGCCGACTATTCACTAATTTTTCTCTCTCAATTCATCGGATTCTTATTTTTTATATGTTTTCTGATATTTTTGTAGTTTATGAACTTAGTTTAAAAGTTCGTATGTATAGCTCCCAGGTAGTCCCATTATCACTATGTTAGGATCTGATTGTGGCATCTCAAGAAAATTGAGGGTAATTTCAAATTTTGCAGTTACGTATTACATGTATTTTCTGAAACTATTCAAGTATTAGCGTCTGGTAGTCGTCATTTATGATGATGAGACGATGATGGAAGATCCCCACTCGCCCTCTTTCTCTTGCGGGTCTGTCAACACGCATTCGGCGTGTACGTCATGGTTGTCCCGTGGTCGGGTGGGGAGTAACGGGAGAACGACCCGTATGAATTATATTGTATATTTCTCTATAATTTTCTGAGAAGATCTACTAATATGTGTATATATTTAGATTTCCAAGAAAATTTCCTAGAATTCGAGGGTTCTTTCGTAGCCTATGTTCAGTTTCAATACGTGAGTAACATTGGAGGTGGTCTTTTACATGTACGCCTATATATACATGAAATAATTCGGCTAACTGCTTCTTTAATATTATTTGGAATAAAGCGGAAAAACAAAAAGTAAAAGAAACTAAAAAAAAAACCATGAAACTAATACTCCCTGCCAAAAAAAACACTAAAAAACACATTTACAAAAATATATAGCAAATTTTTAGTAAGACTGTTTTAAAGATTTTCTTTTGGATAATAGAAATATAGCTTTAGAAAATTTTAAAATACATATTTAATCACATTGATTCAATAAAATTTGTGCATTCAGGTTTATTTATAAACATAGCTGTAAAAATTTTTTGAATAATACAACTGTTATATATTAATAAGTTTTAGAAATTCTTGGATTTCTTCCACCATAATATGCATGTACTACACATATGAACCTGCCTCTTCAATCACCCATCTATAACTGAAATACGTTGTGTAGTTTAAAAGGTCTAAGCGAACAGATAATGAAAGCGACTTCATTATAAACAAAGACGTATTGACAGTTGAATGTTAAATTATTGTCAAAAGTTATTTTTAAACCACCAAAACCCATTTCGTGTGGGTATCTCGCAACCTATTTCTTTGCAACACTTTACAAAGATGCTCGGTCCCTATCCGCCGTAGCATGATGTTATATGCTCATAGCCTTCGTTGATAACAGGGCTATCTAACCGTAAAAGAATTCATCCATCCAATTCGACCGAGTGGTTTTTGAGATTAGTGCGTGCGATTGAACGCATATATATAAATAACTTATATATAAAAATGGATTTTGGTTTTTATATGTTTTGTGGTTCTAACTAGAATGTCTAGAAATTGTTAGACAAAGTTATACATATAACAACCAACCCTTAGTTTTCAATATTTTTCCAACCTTCCTATCTAGTCCATAAAGTCGCTGGTTTACGGCATTGGGTTTGGACCCCACTACGTAAATGGAACTAGAATCATAGTCGGCAAAAAGTAGGCGTTTAATACCTCCCTGCCTATCTCTTTTATTTAAATAGGCGTGATAATGTGTTTATATAATTTAAAAATTTATCAGTGTGATATATTTACGATAAATTTAAGTTTAAAACTTTTAAAGGGCATTATATTTTTTCTAATAAATATAAGTTTCATTTTGGACCTTATTTCTAATGAAAAAATATAGCACAAAATCAAATGTACTCTATGCTTTATGATATTTCTTTTGTACATTACACCAGCATTGTTCAAAGTAATATAATTTTCCTTATACAGAGTGTTATAGAAGTGTGGTCCACGTCCACTGCTGGACATAGGAGACTTAGGTTATACCACTCTGGCCAGACGAGTTATTATAGGTATTTTTTTCGTCACAGCAAACGTACATACGAATCGCCTGATGGTAAGCGATTACCATCAACGAAAGGTTCTTGTTTTATCCTTTGCGCACGGAATCCTAATAAGTATGTCTGCCATTAGAATATATACACAAATAAATATTTTGACAACGAAGATATAAATGTGGAGATTGATTAAGATACGGAGAGTCTCCACCCCTATTCACCCCATGGGTGTAAGAGCCGACTGAGGTAGCAAACTACCAGGACAACAGCACTGCGAGGAGAAGGAACACTTGAAAGGAGCTCTATACCAACCCGCCTGGCCAGAGTGGTATAGCAGCCCAAACATCTATCTGAGGAGAGGCTTGTGGACAGTGGGCTGTTGAAGATTATCTGTGGGTCACGTCACCACCCCGTGGGTGTCGTAAGAGCCGACGGAGGGAGCAAACTACCAGGATACAGCACTGCAAGATGGAACACTTGACACAAACTATATATCATGGTCCGTCTGGTCAGCGTTGTATGGATATCCAAAAGCTCCTTTCTAAAGACTGGTTCAGCAAAAGTTGTTAAGGCTATTGGTAATGGTGACACTCTCTAACTCCTGTATATAATTCTAAATAATGATCTCTACAACCAAACAGAGGATATCAGAATGCACAGATAGTTTTCTGACTATAACGGCAGCTGTGATACCTATTTTGGATGTTTTCTCTTGAGAACGTCTATCGTTTGGTGGCGTCGAATTGTTTCACCGTTTCTGGTATAGCGTTCGGTTCCACTGGTACTTTCTCCATCAGTTCCGAGAGACTTTTCACGTAGGACAACTTCCGAAAGAATTTTGAACTGAAATTATAACAAATATTTAAGAATAAAATAAATATCTTCGGACATTATAACATACAACGCCATCTAGTCCCAAACTAAGCAGAGCTTGTACTATGGGTACTAGACAACTGATATCAATAAATATATATTCTTTTTTTACGTAAATACATACATATTATGCATAAACAAACAAAAAACAAACAAACAACAACCCATAATGTCCCGCTGCTGGGCTCGGGTCTCCTCTCAGGAGAGGGTTAAGGCCATACATCCCCACGCTGGCCAAGTGCGGGTTGGGGACTGGCAAGAATACGTACGTTGTGGCTACGTAAATCTTGCCGTTGGATGTTTTTAAGCCGCCCGAAGGCCTCCAACTAAGCTTCACGACTGTTATCGTACGATAACAACCGGGACCGACTGCTTAACGTGACCTCCGAATCACGGAGACGCTCATGGTAACATGCCACCAGCGGTCACCCATCCAGGTACTGACCGCGCCATCGTTGCTTACCCTCTATGATTGTTTCTAATCACCGAGTGCAACTGGGCTATGAGCGCCTACTTGAACACACAGTGCCAGTCGCTCCGTGGAAAAGAAGTCGTGCTGTCGTGTTTCGTTGTTGAGTTCGAGACCGCCCAATAATGCAGAAGCATCACTTGGGCGTCATGGAGCATTGTCTGCATTCGCAATGAGTATGATGACCACCACTCTTGGATTCTGCTCATGTTTTTCATTAGGTGGAGTAGAGTCACTTTGGCAGGTTTATATAAATAAAAAAAATATTCAGATGAAAACAGTTGAACTAGAAGCCGACCCCAAATAATCTTGGGAATAATAAAGGCTAGGAAGATGATGACAAAGTGTTGTTTCATAAGGGTATCGAACCTATAACACTCGGTGCAGTATTAATAATTAAAAACAAAATTCACCTGACAAAAGGCTTTGTTAATATAACAAAGGACTTCAGCCAAAAAGTCGGATGAACCAGGTACAGATGTTTTAGACTTTTGCGCAATCTGAAACACAATAAATATATATTAAAAATTAAGTTTGACAAAACAGTAGTGAACTGTGACGTTATGTTTTGTCATTTTATACAATTTCTCTTTCAGTATCCTAAACAAAAAATATTTGCACAGAGATATTTACTATACGACTATTTAGCGTGCCACAGGGCAGTTAACTTGGGCCAATTCTCTTTCTCGTTTATAAAAATGATCTCCCATATCACAATGGCAAAATTATTTCATATGCAGACGATACTGCTTTAATTTCCGCTAAAACATGTAATGAAACATTCCAGCTCGCTCAAAACAGATTTGAAAGGGTTAAAAAGTTGTTACATGACAACATATTAAGCCTAAACGAACTGTACAGGGTAAATTTGTGTCCTGGGATTGGTGAGGAAAACTGTTTTGGGTTTATTAGATACAATATATTTAATCTTTAGAAAGTACAAAACTGTGGACTGTAAGGCTTGATATATTCTGCGGCTTCTATCTACAACAGACTGCTTACACTGCACTTGTCTGAACTGTCCTGTAGTGCCGGAACTGTCTGAACTGTGAACTGTCTAAGACCGAATTGTGGCCCTCCTTTTATATTGATTTTTCTAAATTAATGTAGGCCCTTTTATTGGCCAACCAATCACAACGCTTACATTTTAGCCAATGAGATTCGTGTGGCTAGTGCTTAGCTACCCCGAAACTATACCGTAACGAGAGCCGCGTGACAATTTTTAGGGATTTCGCCCGTTAATCTACATTTTTGACTATTAAAGTATATATTTTCTTAATCCTAAACTTATGATCTAATACGGAAAAATACGAAAATAACCATAAATTATATACACAAGTAGTTGTCACTAGCATTGCCCTTCATCCGTTGTCAGTGTGCTCATGACTTTAATTTCAGTATTTCAAAACATCACTAAACTCCGCATACAGCTCACCTTCTATCTATAAGTTTATAGCACTCGTGGAGCCAGTGGAATGTCGGCAGTTTCCTTCTTCCAGCACTGCCGTGGAGATACACCAGGACGTACTCGTCTGTGACCAGCCTCTCCAGGGTCCATATCACGTACCTGCAACATCATATTGATAGAAATTACAGAATAGAAGATGGTTTCATAAAACCAACTTTAACTACTCATAAATCTAAAAAAATATTTGTTCAGATCATTGAAAAATATTTGTTCAAATCATTTGATTACATGAAATCAATTAAATGTATGTTTGTAATTAGTGAAATCAATCATAACGATAAAGTGTAAAGGCGTGCCTACTGCGCAAAGAATGCAGTCTCTTGCGAATTTAAAACACGATATTATGCATACGAAATGCACAATCTCAATGTTCGCAACTGAAAGGGGGGCACCCTTTCGCCAACAAGCTCCCCCCCCCATCCCGGGGCGAACACGTGGATGTTATCAGTCAATTTATTTGAGCTAACAGGCCACGCCCATATTTTGTTAGATGTTAGAAAACAAAAAAGTGTCGCAGGAAACCTGACTTTCATAAATCACATCATTGAAGTTATTGTTTGAAATTAGTCAAATCCATCATTTTAATAACATTTTCAATTAAAATTAGTCAAAAGCCTAGTGCATTGAGAAACATTAAAGAAATGTTTGTATACATACTTATATTAATAAGAAATTAGTACTAACTTGAATGTGTAACTTGATTATTCTTTTGTATCTGTGTGTTCGTTTCATACATTTTTGTAAAGTACCCAACGTATACAAGGTATATTCCTAGTGAAGGAGTTCTTTTTAAGAAAAAAAAAACACATTAGACCTTTTAAGCATTCTCATTGTAAGGTATATATTTAACTCACAAAAATAAATTGTCCATCACATAAGTGTAGTCGGGTCGGGCTCCGTCTGGCAGATGGCACGCACTGAAAACTATTAGCGCTGCACCCCTGGGGTCGTATCCCCCATGGGATATCACGCGTTTGTATGGCTCTATCACCTGGAAATAACATTCAAAATCTTCATATACTATAAAATGGAGTCGCTTACATTATTTACTCAATTAGATCTTTTAAAATTCGTAACGGATTTTAATACAGTTTCCATCGATAGATAGAGTGATTCAAGAAGAAGGTTCATATGTTTAATACATGCATATTACAGTTAAAAAATCCTAGAATTTCAGACTTCCGTGCGAAGCTGGACTAGGCTTTTTTATGGAATAGATGGCAAACGAGCAGATGTATCGCCAAATGGTAAGCGATTACCGCTGCCATGGACACCCCCAACACCAGAGGCGTCACAAGTGCGTTGCCGGCCTTGGGGAATGGGGATGGGGATGAGGGGAAGAGTTATGAGATTATGGGCCTCCAGTATCCTCACTCGCTTGGAGAAACACAGCGCAGGCACTGTTTCACACCGGGTTTCTGTGAGGCCATGGTATCATTCCGGTCGAGCCGGCTCATGCATGCAGAAGCGTGGCTTTTCCACGGTAAAAATACTATACTAGGTTGCTAATATACTATATAGGGTTTTAGTCACCAGATATTACAGGTGTGAAGATAAGCGTCTACCTTCACTCATAGAATAGACGGATAAAGAGACAAAAGCGAAGTTGTTCCAGATCAGACTCCTCTCTACAAGAGTGGGGAGTTTAAAGGCCGTGAACAAGTACCATAACAAAAAGGAGAAAAGTGAGAACTTGAAATGTTTTTTTTACCAGCGAGTGAGCCAGTCCACAACCAGAGCCTGCCAAATAGACTCCACTCTGCCTGATGGACAGCATGAGTGAATTCAATCCAATATATGTATTTGGACGCACTGACTTCCCAACAACGATTGTCATAGGTGTTCATGACAACCAAGACCGACCGCTTAGCGTGCTCTCCGACGCACAAGAAACACCGCCATATTCCATACTCCGGGCTACTGTTAAGAATTTCTTGTAAGAAAAACCCAACAGCAATCCGACCCGAGAATCGAACAGACCTCTTGATCGGCAGTCGTTCTTCACAACCGCTTGACCAACGTGGCAGTTTTTTAATACATATCGTCATCTTCCCAGCCTTTATTATTCCCAAGATTATTTGGGGGTCTGCTACTAGTTCAACCGGTTTTACCTGAACATAATTTTTTACACGGAGCGACTGGCATCGGACCTCCGCAACCCTGAGGGTGAACTGAATTCGAAGGTTGAACTAGTTGTCAGTATATTTTCTTCGACGAACACTTCCGACAGCTTGCTCCCAAGCTGGACGACACTGCCTCCGCCCTAGGGCGACTTTTGCCCAATCTGGGTGGAGCCAGTGTCGCAACGAGAGGCCTCTTCACGGGGGTCGTCCGGTCGATGGCGCTGTACGGCGCACCGGTGTGGGCGTCGGCTCTGACCGCCCAGAATAAGGCGCGCCTCTGGCGCCCTCAGAGGGTATTGGCGGTCAGAGCCATACGCGGATACCGCACGGTGTCGACCGAGGCGGCGTGCGCCTTGGCCGGTACACCCCCGTGGGATTTGGAGGCGGAAGTGCTCGCCGAAGTTTATCGACGGGTGGCTGAATTCCGGGCGGAGAGTGGCATGCGCCCTCCGCCCGAAGAGGTACGCGAGTGGCGTGAAGCCGCCCGTCGAGCCACTATGGTTCGGTGGTCGTCGCGGCTGGAGGCTCCACGTGCTGGCTTCGCCACCGTGGAGGCGCTCCAGCCCGTCATCCTCGAGTGGGCAGGGCGGCAGCACGGGACTCTTTCCTTCCGACTGACGCAGGTGCTTTCCGGGCACGGTTGCTTCGGGAAGTACCTGCACTCGGTCGCGCGGAGGGAACTGAGTCCCGCCTGCCACCACTGCGACTGCAGTGAGGACTCGGCCCAGCACACGCTGGCGGCGTGCCCCGCTTGGGCGCCGCAGCGTCGGGCCCTCACTGCAGTCATCGGAGGAGATCTCTCGCTGCCGGCCGTCGTACGCTCCATGGCCGGCGGCGAGAGCAGTTTTACCGCGGTCGCGACCTTCTGCGAGGAAGTCATCTCGCAGAAGGAGGCGGCGGAGAAGGCCCGGGAGGACGATCTCCACTCGGACCCGATCCGCCGCCGGCGAACCGGGCGGCGGAGGCGCGCCTACCAGCGCCTCATGCCGCCCTGAGTGTGGCCTCGGATGGGCGGGACGGGTTTTCCCCCCCATCCGCTTAGAGGCCACCCGCGAGGGGGGGCGACGTTATGCATGTGCCGTACGTCGCCCACCTCAAGAGATTAGAATAAGAAGATGGTGCCCGCTTCAGTGCGGGCTGGCGCTGGGAGGGGTCCGGATGGCGTAAGAAAGCGGTTCCCGGATCCCTCCCTTCTCAGGCGCAGAGTGGCACACCGTGGTGGTTTAGTGGGTAGTCTGGCGAGTCAGTCAGGAGTCCCACACGAAGCGAACCCCTTGTACCCGCGGGGGGGGAGCGAAGTGCGTAAAGGCATTCCACCACGTAAAAAAAAAAAAAAAAAGTTGTCAGTATATTTGAGGGCACTGACTGAGTTTTTATATACATATAAGGAGGAAATTACACCAAGTATTTATATCGATGAATGGATGCAATAGATGTTTATTGCAAGTTATGTCTCATCCCTAATTAGTTCCACGGACGTTCACACTGCTATCAGTGGTCAGTTCATGGGATGAATGGAGGTAGTGACTCTCCGTATTATTAATCAGAACAGAAATGAACAACTATCAAGGTCAGAATGATGCACAGTACCTTCATATCACAAGTAGCGTGTCCAGCACCTCTGGGGACGCTGATCCAGGCCCTCTCGTTGCTCAATTCCTCAGCAGCAGAATATTCAGGAATGGGGTCACTGCCTTCGCTTAGGGTGTTCGTTGATTTTGAACTATGGAGAATGGAAAGCGTTAAGAGACCTTCATTTTTTACAGGAGACCAGGTCTTAAGCTAGGCAAAGCCTACTGGAGTTACAGTGGTGGGCGTGAAATACTGCCAAACCAACCAAACAAACCAAAAAACATGTTTTTAAGATATTTACTGAACATATCCCACACACGCCGTATGATCCCTTAAATAATATCTATATTAAATATGCAATTTGGTATATTAGCTTGCACAATAAATAAAATAAATAAAGAAATATGGCGGACATCTAACACACAACGCCATCTAGTCCCAAACTAAGCGGAGCTTGTATTGTGACAACTGATATAAATACATATATACTTTTTTTGTAAATTTATACATATCATACATGAAAAAAACCCAAACTCCGGTACAAATATTTCACCAAACGCGAAAGTTTAAAAATTTATAGAATTTCATTTTAATCAATCCAGGCGTTTAGGAGAAGTGACAAACATACGTATAGAAGAATTAAATATTATATATTCAAATTCAAAATCATTTATTCAATTAAGACACCAAGTGACATTTATGAACGTTAAATTGAAGCTACAGATAACAATCATTGATCGACACAAACAGACGCCAGAAGTACTCTATTGTAAAAACACCTTATTCATTGTCTGCCTGTGTCGATCTATAACTTCCAGTTTCCAAAACGCGTTGAACCTTATATTATGATAAGTATGTTTATAAGCAGTCTGCAAATTCACAGGATTAGCAAGCTGAAGTGGCAGTGGGCTGGCCAAATTTGCCGAAGAACCGATAACCGTTGGGGTAAACGAGTTCTTGAGTGGAGACCGCGTCTCGGCAAACGTAGTGTAGGACGTCCACAGGCCAGGTGGAGTGATGAGTTGCGCGAGAGGGCTGGCAGGAGCTGGATGCGAGAAGCCATAGATCGAACTAAGTGGCGTGCATTTGGAGAGGCCTATGTCCAACAGTGGACTACGATAGGCTGATGAGGATGATGATGATGACTGCAAGTTCTAATTCGAGATCAAACGGTTGTGTATAAGATAGGTTGTTATTATTATTACTAACATGCTATTATCACAGAAGTCTCTCGGCATAGGGATAGGCCGTGGAGTCACCACCAGCTGGGGATCAGGTTCGGGAGGTTCCTCTTCAGACTCCATCGAGCAAACACTGACGCTATCCAAACTACATCTGTCATCTTCTACTTCTGGCGGCTAGAAAAAATACGACTATAAGTTTAAATAGGTCCAAGCGGGAAGCACCAGCTTTCAAATCATAAATAATCATCAAAATCCGTTCATCCAGTCGAAAGTTCTGAGGTAACAAACATAAAAAAAACACAGTCGATTTGATAACATCTTCCTTTTTTTTAAAGTCGTTTGATAATATATCTAAGTATTAGCCTTTGCCCTCGGCTCCGCCAGTGTGGATGTCGATTATCGCGGTTAAAGAGTTGGAGAGAAAACTAAGTAGAGCCTATGCTCTTCCTCAAGAATCAAAGTATCTTTTTGACAAATTTCATTTTAAACGGTGTATTAGTTTAGTTGTGGAAAAGTTACAGACAGAGAAATAGATTTACTTAACAATTAATATTGATATAAAGTATGAATGCGCTTAGTTGGAGGTCTTTGGGCGGACAAAACATCTAACAACATTACGTAGCCACAACGTTGTGTTGCCAGTCCCCAACCTAAACTCGGCCAGCGTGAGATTAACCAGATAAGCAATAAATTAATAATTTCTCGGATTATTTTAATGTAAGTAATATAATCAATCAAGATGCATTTAGTAGAAAAGCTGTTAATTTAAAAATACAACTGGAATTATAAATTTTATTTATTTTTTACATACCTATGATGGTATATAAATTACACTCAGACCAAAAATAATCGTTTAACATAGAGTTATTATTAAAGTAAATAAATACAAACTAAGCAGAGCTTGTATTGTGTGTACTAAACAAATGATACAAATACATACTTTTTTTGTAAATACATACACATTATATATAGAAAACACTACAAACTCCGAAAAAATATTTAAACCAAAGCCCGACCCGGGAATCGAACCCGAGACCTCAAGCATAGTAGTCACATACGCTGCCACTACGCCACCGAAGCAGTTTTTCATTCATTTCACGCCGTACAGATTTTTCTTTGTAATAATTACCTTATTTCCTTGTCATAGTGTTTGTAAACTTATGGCCGGCGTGCGAACAACCATTGTTTGGAAAGGTTGTTTTCACGTAAGCTGATATTGGTTACGCACCGCAGAACGGAACACAGCGCCATAACACTCACACAGATACGAAACAAAACATCTACATTCCGTTTAACACAATCAACAGCCTTTGCATGATGACTAATTTTGAAAAACGGTTTTATGAATTAAAAACAATCACATTTCTACAGAAAAATAAAGTTTTAGTAGGAAAAAATGCGATTTAAATTTTATGTTTAAAATTTACGCCAGAACTTAAGGTGGTGTCATGGCGTCTGCTTGTGACCTCATGTCGCAGAGGTGACGTCACTATTTGACAAGCAGTGTTAATTATAGCACTTACAAACAGTAAAGTGATCGTAAAAGTACAGAAACGTGACGTTACTCGCTCGCAGCTCGGTTTTTGGGGGATGGGGGGAGGGATTGGGGTATGGGCCTTTATTTATATGTGGAAACCCCAACGGCCCGTCACCCAGCCGGGGTTTGAGGCGAGGCGGTGTGCCGGAATCGAACCGACTAAAACCACATGGAGTGCCACTCTGCGCTGAGACGGGAGGGATCCGGGAACTGCTGTTATTAAAACATCCGGACTTGGGGTATGAGCCTTTTTTTTGACGTGGTGGAATGCCTTTACGCACTTCGCTCCCCCCCTGCGGGTACAGGGGGTTCACTTCGTGTGGGACTCCTGACTGACACCAGCCAGACTACCCACTAAACCACCACGGTGTGCCACTCTGCGCCTGAGACGGGAGGGGTCCGGGAACCGCTTTCTTACGCCATCCGGACCCCTCCCAGCGCCAGCCCGCACTGAGGCGGGCTCCGTCTCCGATGGTAAACTCTCAAGGTGGGCGACGTACGGCACACGCATTACGTCGCCCCCCCTCGCGGGTGGCCTCTAAGCGGATGGGGGGGAAAACCCGTCCCGCCCATCCGAGGCCACACTCAGGGCGGCATGAGGCGCTGGTAGGCGCGCCTCCGCCGCCCGGTTCGCCGGCGGCGGATCGGGTCCGAGTGGAGATCGTCCTCTCGGGCCTTCTCCGCCGCCTCCTTCTGCGAGATGACTTCCTCGCAGAAGGTCGCGACCGCGGTAAAACTGCTCTCGCCGCCGGCCATGGAGCGTACGACGGCCGGCAGCGAGAGATCTCCTCCGATGACTGCAGTGAGGGCCCGACGCTGCGGCGCCCAAGCGGGGCACGCGGCCAGCGTGTGCTGGGCCGAGTCCTCACTGCAGTCGCAGTGGTGGCAGGCGGGACTCAATTCCCTCCGCGCGACCGAGTGCAGGTACTTCCCGAAGCAACCGTGCCCGGAAAGCACCTGCGTCAGTCGGAAGGAAAGGGTCCCGTGCTGCCGCCCTGCCCACTCGAGGATGACGGGCTGGAGCGCCTCCACGGTGGCGAAGCCAGCACGTGGAGCCTCCAGCCGCGACGACCAACGAACCATAGTGGCTCGACGGGCGGCTTCACGCCACTCGCGTACCTCTTCGGGCGGAGGGCGAACGCCACTCTCCGCCCGGAATTCAGCCACCCGTCGATAAACTTCGGCGAGCACTTCCGCCTCCAAATCCCACGGGGGTGTACCGGCCAAGGCGCACGCCGCCTCGGTCGACACCGTGCGGTATCCGCGTATGGCTCTGATCGCCAATACCCTCTGAGGGCGCCAGAGGCGCGCCTTATTCTGGGCGGTCAGAGCCGACGCCCACACCGGTGCGCCGTACAGCGCCATCGACCGGACCACCCCCGTGAAGAGGCTTCTCGTTGCGACACTGGCTCCACCCAGATTGGGCAAAAGTCGCCCTAGGGCGGAGGCAGTGTCGACCAGCTTGGGAGCAAGCTGTCGGAAGTGCTCGTCGAAGAGCCACCTACCGTCGAGGATCAGGCCCAGATACCTCATCTGGGCCCGAACCGGTACGAGGACCGAGTTGACCACTATGGAGGCGCCGGGGGGCGGCCCGCGACGGGGCCCGTGGAAGAGCAGGGCCTCCGTCTTGTCCAGGGCCACCCGCAAGCCCAGCGCCTCGATGCGCCCGACCACCAGAGACACTCCCCTGGTGGCCAGGCACGCCGCCTCCTGAAAGTTCGCCCCCCGGGCTGTGACTAATGTGTCATCTGCGTAACAAATTACGCCCAGCCCGGAGGGGAGACGCTCGCGAAGGACCCAGTCGTACCCCACGTTCCACAGGAGTGGTCCAAGGACAGACCCCTGCGGAACGCCGCACGACATGGGTCGCCGTCTCAAGGCGCCATCTCGATCCTCGTACACGACGGTACGCTCCTCCAAATAGTCTGCCACCAGCCGCCTCAGGTACTCTGGCACCCCGTGGTACTGGAGCGCTTCCCTGATGCAGCTGAATGGCAGACTATTAAAGGCGTTGGCGATGTCGAGAGACACCGCCAACACCACGCCGCCACAGCTCACCGCCTCTTCGGTCACCGCCCACAGGCGCATCACGGCATCGACCGTCGAACGCCCCTCTCGGAACCCGAATTGAGCGTCCGACAGGTCTGGGCCATTGGGGTATGAGCCTACGTTATCCTCAGTCACTCGGTGCAACACAGTGCGAGCGCTATTTCACAACAAAGGTTAGGTGATTGATGATTTAGTATAAATGCCGTGTAAAAGTTCAGGGTCCTTGGTTAAGGTCCATTATTTCGACATCACAAAGAGTCACTTCAATTATATTTATTATCTACTATAAAGATTGTTATTACAAATTACTATTTGTATAGCAATTAGTATTTTCTAAATGTCATTGCAAGGCCGAGGCCGAATATGGCCTAAGGTGAATTCGGCTTGCATCTCAGTCTATGCCATAATGGATCATCATCTTCAGTAACAGGCTCTAGCCTTTTTTTGTTATGGTATATGGGGTAAAGGAGCAGACGTATCGCCTGATAGTAAGCAATTACCGCCGCCCATGAACACCCGCAAAACCAGAGGTGTCATAATAGCGTTGTCGGCCTTTGGGGGATGGGGAGAAGGATGGGGAGGCAGATAAGTGGAAAGGTTAGGAAATGGGCCTCTGGTATCTTCACTTACTCGGTGGCTGTGGCATCACTCCGGTCGAGCCGGTCCACCTACCTACCTACTACCTACGTACGACGGTATCGGCCTACGATATCACGCTGGCCAGGCAGGTTGGTATAGTTTGTTTGTAGTTTTCCTCCTCTTAGCAGTGCTGTCTTCCTGCGTCTTACGACACCCACGTGATGAATAGGATAACCACTTACCAGTTGTATTTTTCTCCTCTGCGTTCCTGGACTTTTGTGTGGGGCTGGCGTGTGTCGGAGCGCAACACTTCCAGTGTAAGGATCCAGGAGGGCTTGATACGCTGATCTGTCCTCTTGGGTCGATGTTGAAATAACATCTGGAGAATCCAGGTCCTGGAGAATAAACATATGAATCATAAACACCGGATTTGTTATTAGCAGTCTTAAAACAGGATCGAAGGAATACCGTATCAAGTGGTTGTTCGAAGCCAAAACCAATTGATTGTAAAACCCAAGTTCTGGGTCGTAAATCAACTGCTGTTTTTCCAAGATCATATAGAGAGACTATGGGTTGATTAGTAGATCTGGTCTTCTTCAGATGGTAGACTCGTGTGAAGCCATTAAACTGGCACCACCAAATTGTCCTTCTTAAGAAGAACCAGGTATAAAGCTTCCGAATTGTGCCGGGACACGCTAAATTTACTCCGACACAAGAAGCGGATCGAAGCAGAAGAGTACTTCCACTGACGAATTAATTAGTAAATTTTTGATGGAAATGTTCCAAAGGGTTAGAGATGACAGCCTACGAAGAAACACCAACGTCATAAATGGAAGAATCGCCACTAATGTTCATTATGATTTCCAAAAACTTACATTATGCAATCCTATACTGCTAGACATTTCGATGGGCAGTTCAAAATTAGGCATGGCACGAAGATGGGAGGGAGATTCACACCACTCTGCGACCTGCAGCAATACAGAAATAACACATCTTGTGTCAACATCATCATCAACACCGTATGATATACACATATCAACTTACAAAAAAGTTATTGACAAACGACAATTTAATGATCCTGGTATCAAAATGATTTTATTTGAAGTCTTCTCTTGAACCAATGAAGGTACTGGATTATAAATTAGTTTCCAAATAATTCTTGAGTTAATCATTCTTTGGAATGTTAATAAGCAGCATTTATTGCGTTTAAACTTTTCTCTTGAGTGACTTAGAGTCAGCGCTGATGGACGGAGTGCCGGCGATACCAATAGTCCTTTGCCTTGCTCGATGGCATTATATTTCCTTGCTTAAATACTTTTGTATTCTGAAGATCTTAAATTGTTGAATTAAAGTTGTTCTGAATTAGTTGGTTCGCCGACACTGCGTCTGTCGGCGCTGACTCTTAGGTTACTAGAACTTGAACACCTTTCCCCTAAATCTGTGGGAAGCACTGGAAGAACTCTTTGAGTTTCAGGTGTCTATGGGGAAAAAAAACTTACCGAATGAAACTCCTCATTAACATTATTTATGTCAATTGGCAAAGATTTCGGTGTACTTTGCTTGTGGTGTCTCTCTTCTAGAAACTGCAGCATATCTCCCTTATTTGGTGTTCCATCTTTTAACTTAGGCACTATCTTCCTTCTCTCCACTTTATCCACCCTGGCTACATCAGGAGGCACTGTCAGATCTAAGTCGTGGCTTTCAGCAGTCACGTATGCTTCACTAAAATACAAATTATTCTTAGACGTATTCCGTTGAGGACTGTAGAAGCCATTATTTTCTCCAGTCCTTTCATCTTCTATGCTGGACAGACTCAGATCCTTTTCATCTTCAATTTTATGTATCTTCTTAGGTATCAGGTCTGGATAGTTTTCGTCTGGGCTCATTAAGGGATGACTGGTAGTTAGGGTTAATGTTGAACTAAACTTCGGTGGGCTAATTCCTAGACTTTTAGGGGGTTTTATTCCAGTTTTAGGAGATTCAATTCTGAGATTCGACATTTTGGTGATGAGACTATCGTTGAGCTGTTCAGTGGCTGTCAGACGCAAGATCTCAGGGTTTTGGAGACGGAGGACCGGTTCAGGATGGTCGCCTTCGAAGTCTGACGATAGGACTGAGTTGGGTGTTCCTTGTGATCGGAAAGATTCGGATCCAGTGTCCATCTTCTCATCTGAGGATGGTGATGTTAATTCATCGTCATTTAGCCGAAGGTTTTTGAAGTTACTGAAACAAAACAGTATGTTACAAAGGCTGATGCTAAAATTTACTCAATTCTCTTCTCTGATAGTTTTAAAATATTGTTAATTTTGGATATGACTGCATTAGGAGATGCTCTAATGAATAGCAGGTGTCTTTTCCTATCTTATCCTGTCTGCTACTTATCACCTTTTTTATGTGTGCGGGAATCCCCCAAAAAACCACCAGCGGGTGGTGGATTCGAACCGTTAAAAAACCACACTCCGTGTCAGGTGCTAGAATTCGTGGAACGAAGTTCACAGTAGAAAGTTAATAACTGAAACCCCGAACTAATTATGTTCCCTGCATAATAAAACAATAGCAGTTGATTTAATACCAAAAGTTAACAACTTAATGGAAAAAGGTCAAGGAAATAATGGTTGTATTTCCTATTTTAAATTAACTAATTAATGTCAAACTTCGACCTTCAGGCAATCTCTAGACTTGTATTATACGTAAATAATTATAAAGCTAAAGAGTGAGGCGACTTCCTTATAAAATCAAACAAAACACACCCGAACTACTCAGTACCTAATTACTTGTCCTGCATCGCGCAATGAAAGTTCTCACACCGATTAGTATATTTATGACTTCTTAATATCAACCGTATTTCCGCGCTCCGCCTGGTTGGTGGATACTCTTTGTAAACTATCGTATCACTAAACCTAATAAACAAAAAGCTAGTAATACATAAAAATACGAGGAGTCTCCACGCTCATTTATAGATGAGACGAGAGGAGTGAAGAGATTATGTATATATTATTACGTGAAATAAAAATTTTGTACAAATTATTTACGAAAATTATGCGAACGAAGGAATATGAAATATGGCTCAGTCAACGTTTATATGATGGAGGATTGCAGAAAGGTAATTAAATTAATTATGGTCGAATATCGACTACTGGACGACCACTAGTAATCTACAATCTAATACATTTAAACCAGCAATTCTTGTATATCTACTTATATTTATAAAATATTATCGGAATATCAGCAACAGCTCCAAAGATTTTCATGATATTCAGCGGGGCGTTTTCGTGGCCGACTTATCTATCTAGCTAGGAAACATTTTCAGAAAATTTACGAAAAATATAATAGCAAAGCTCAGTCATCAAGGTACTTATTATTAAATCGTCGGTGTGAACGCTACTTAAAGTCACAATTACAATAGAACTCCAACACACATGGTGTGAAAGTCAGTAAGAATGCAATAACTGTGCCATGGGAGACGTTTTATGTTCAACGCTTTCATTACACAATTGGGCTTGACATGGCGCATTGGATTGAATATTTTTAACTACTATGTATGTTTAGGACTTGAGCTACGACTACGATCGCATTGGGAAAGATATAGAAAATATGGTAGATGACTACATTGTAAATAAATATATATATAATAATATTCAATAAAAGGAATATTACAAAAAAATTTGGAAAATATAATTACTACAGTTTTTCATTTCTATTACAAATAGTGTAGTCTAAAACAGTGACGTCACAAGTTTAAAAATATTTCTTTTTTAAAAATACGAAAAGCCGTTTTGGCTCTGAGGCGTGTGTTATAAGTATGGATTCCAATCTCACATAAAATATTTAATCATAACCATATAATTTAATAATCAAGTAAATAGTTAATTCATATTAAATAATATTAATATCTTGGCGCCTTCCGCTTGTCAGCTTCCGGCGCTACCTACAAATATTGTTACTAGCCTCTCCTCAGATAGATGTTTGGCCTTCTATACCACTCTGGCCAGGCGGGTCGGTATAGAGCTCTTTTCAAGTGTTCCTTCTCTTTGCAGTGCTGTTGTCCTGGTAGTTAGCTCCCTCAGTCGACTCTTACGACACCCACGGGGTGAATAGGGGTGGTGACAATCTGTATTCTTAATCCAATCCAAGAATGGCCATGAGTTTCTCTGCCAGTATTCTTCTCATAAGGCTCTAAGCATTTTGGAAACTGGAAATTATAGATCGACACAACCAGGATTTTGGTGTTTTCACCTCAGTTACCTTGATTATCCAGTACATGATGTGGCCTCTGTTTGTGTCGATCTATGATTTCTAACTATAGCTTCAACTGAACGTTCATAAACTTCACTTGGTGTTTTAATTGAATAAATGATTTTGAATTGAATTTGACACCACACAGATACATACAAAGTAATATACAAGTATGTTTATCAGCAGTCTGGATACCATGGTACAGGCTCTGTCTAGTTCAGACATGTGGTGGGTGGGAGTGGGTTCAGACGGCCGCATGTAGGTGTATAGATTTATTATTTCAAGACATATTATAATGTTCTCCTAGCCAGTATCACAAAGACCAGCCAAATACGAAGGAGATATTATAGTGCACAAGTGTGTGCGTAAACACAGGTGCACTCTCTGTTCCCTCTCTCGCATAATCCGATGGGACGGTTAAACGACACGATATATTATAATTGTATTACATACGTACGAATGTCCTACAATATTATCCTTTATAACTATATTTACCTTATAAATAGTAAAGTTATAATCAATAACTGCGTCATAGCATTTGTTTGTTACACTATTCATTTAGTAATTTAATTATTGTATACTAGTTTTGCCCGTGACTTCGCTCGTGCAAGAGTAGATATTTTCATCCCCTATTTTACCCGCTAAGAGGTGGCATTTTTTTAATTCCTTTCCTAGTGCTCACTAGAACCTAAAAGCAAAAATTCAGGATTCTAGGTTGAGCGGTTTGGGCTGTGCATTGTTCTCTGGTTATCTTAGTAAGTTAGTCACCTTCCTCTTTTATATATACGGGTTTGTTTAAATCAAAATTGTTTCTTCGACATTTATCGTTTTGTATTAAACCTGTCTATAGCGAGGCGAAATGAAAGACAGTTTGTATATTCCACCGTAGTACCCTAATTACTGAACCGATTTTAATAAATGAGGTATCAATAGATTCGTAATAATGTCCCAATAACATAGGCTATATGCATTTTATAAATACTGCCTCGTGATTAACGTAAGCGGCTGCAGACTCGGGTTCGATTCCCGTGTCGGACTGCTGTTGAGTTTTTCTTGTAAGAAACTCTTAATAACAACCTGGAGAATGAAAGATGGCGGTGTTTCCCACCCGTGCCTTGGAGAGCACTATAAGCCGTCGGTCCCGGTTGTGATGAACATCTATGGGAATCGTTATTGGGAATTCAGTGCCCTCAAATATACTAATAATTAGTTCAACCTCCGAATTCAGTTCACCCTCAGGGTTGCGGAGGTCCGATGCCAGTCTCTCCGTGTAAAAACTGATATTCAGGTAAAACCGATTTAACTAGTAGCCGACCCCAAATAATATTGGGAATAATAAAGGCTAAGAAGATGATGATTGGTTATCACTAGTAATTCTCAACACATTCACATCCAGGAATCCTTGAAAACTTTTCTTGTGATCGTTATAAGGGGAAAATCTAAGTATCCCGAGCTATATGATCGATAGAGACATACATATTTAGTACCTGGATGACGGAGCTCAGCTCGGTATTTTTATTTGTCGCCTCCCAAAACCTTTGCATACTAAATTTCATGAAAATCGTTGGAGCTAGGTGTTAGATAGATAAAACTTTCTTTTAAATCAATTATTTGGATTTTTTGTGGAATAGTGGGCAAACGAGCAGTAATACGATGGTAAGCGATTATTGCCGCCCATGGAGACCCACCCGCAACACCAGGAGCGTCACAACTGGGCGCGCGCCCCATCCTGCATCTTTCGGGGACAGCAACGGTAACATCGGGGAATCTACATAGGAGTGGGCTATCTACAAACCGTAGCTTGCCCAAGGTACGTCGGGGTTTCAAGGTTTGCCTTTCTAGGATGCACCTGGTTCCCCGGCTCCTAGAACCCAAGACGATGTGCGGTTTTATTTGGTTCGAGTCTGACATGTCACAGGGTGGTATACGAGGGGATTTCTGCACCAAAAAAAAAGAAGAGCGTTGTCAGCCTTTGGTGGTTGGGGAATGGGGGAGGAATTAAGTTAACGTCTCCAGTATCCTCACTCACTCGGTGAAACACAGCGCTGTTTCACATTTTTTTCTGTGAGGACGTGGATCACTTCGGTCGAGTCGGCCCAATCATGTCAAAGCGTGGCTCTCCCACTTAGGGGGTTATCTTTGGTTACTGAAAACTGAGTAGTTAAAAAAATATAAGCGAACAGGGAGTGGAAGCGACTTAATATGATACTACGTAAAAAATATTGCAATGTAATATTAGAAGGCAGCGAAATCGTGAAATCAGTACAATTTAATCAAATGCAATCAAAATTCCTTATCTGTGTAAAATTACTTAATATGAGTTTTATATGCAATTTATATCATCAGAATTTGCCGCGTTACGTTTTTTTTATGTTTTAGGTGATAAAATGACTCTATGTCTGATAGAAAGCAAGTGTAGAATCTAGGAATGTTGGTCACCATCCTAAATGCGAATGTGGACAATGCAGCATGGTGACGCACATTATGGTGATTTAGTGAGATGCTTTTTCATGCCCCGCTTAAAGGACCCGGCATCATGAGTGACTGCCTCGTTGGAGCAGTGATAGCGAATGCGACTGCTGTGCTTTAAGTCTCGGGTTCGATTCACGTGTCGGACCAAATCTTTATATAACCTACAAATATTTGTACCGGAGTTTGGGTGTTTTCCATGTATAATATTTATCTCTATATATATAAAATTCTCGTGTCACAGTTTTCGTTGCCATACTCCTCCGAAACGGCTTGACCGATTTTGATGAAATTTTTTGTGCTTATCCGGTATCTATGAGAATCGGCCAACATCTATTTTTCATCCCCCCAAATGTTAAGGGTGGACCACCCCTAATTTTTTTTTTTTTTTTTTCAGACGAAATTTTTTGTTTTAATTTTTTTATGATACAGCATACAAAAATACCTACAACCCAAAATTTTCACCCCTCTACGATTAACCCTTATTTTTTAATAGCCATTTTAGTTATTTAATCATTTTTCCTCTCCGGTCGAAAACTGATCAATCGTCATTTAATTAGTTATCCCCGCCAGATGTCTACAGGTGTCATTTCTGACCCAGTAAACAGCACGGAGTAGGGATGAGAACGAAGCCGGTCTCCTTTCTTTCTCACTCCCTACACAGTTGTTGGCCATCATTATTGTTTATGCATNGTAGTAATTGTTTAATTAATGATATATAATTTTAAGGAATAAATTATAATAACTTAAAAAAAATGTTTGCCTTTTGTTGATTTTATATTCCTCCATCGTTCACAGCGCTCCATGCTTATTTCACGCATATACCACATTTTTACATACATACAATATACACATTCTAACATACATACATACTTACAATAAGCGATTTTTTGTCTACACTAGAAATTGCTAGGAAATTATTTATATGGCAAAACAACGTTTGCCGGGTCAACTAGTGTATTTATAAATATTATACATAGAAAACACCCAAATGAACCCCAATGAAGAAAAAGAAGTATATATGTATTTATATCAGTTGTCTAGTACCCATAACACAAGCTCTGCTTAGTTTGGGACTAGATGGCGTTTTGTGTTATATGTACGAAATATTTATTTATTTATTTATCATAGTGGCAGGGATACACGTGCGCTCGTATTAGCATAATTAAATATGTACAAGAACTCATTATACGTTGATATATAGAGCCAAGGGTCATAATAGAAGTCTCACTTTGATATTTATATTTGTACGCCAGTTCTGTACTTATCTTCATATGTGTGTACTTGGTTTCCCCCTCTATTGGACAACACGTGCTGGCCTTGGAAATCTCTCTCTCCAGAGTGACTCGTAGTCTCACCTGTCACCCCCAGGATCGCGCTTCTAGAGGACGGAGATCTTTTTTTGATCTCCGACGCCCGAGTCGTCTGTGGTACCTGGCCCGTTCCCGAGCCTGGCGGACAGGGAGGTGCTATACCCCTCCCGGTCCCGCTCCCCCATCTCCTTCGCAAGATTAACTTGCTCGCAGAAAGAAACCGAGCGAGATAGCCCCCGCACCGATAATCGCCGCGAGATCACGCCTCTGCTTGCCCTACGCCGATCATTTTTCCAGCGTGTGGAATGCCGTGTCCACGGTTAGACCTTCGCAGTGGTGACACTCAGGCGTTGGCTCCTTACCGATCACACACTGGTGCTCTCCGAAGCATCCTTTCCCAGTGATCATCTACGTCAGCCGGTATGAGAGGTGCCCATGATGCCTCTAGAGCCAATCCTCCATAACGGATACGGAACCAAGTGCACCCTCGAAAGGAAATCCCTGGAACCTCGACAAATTACTTTGCCCCCTCCTGAGCATATTTATGCCTGAACATTTATTTACTTATTTATTTTTATTTATTTTAAAACTTCATGCACACATGTACAATGGCGGGCTTAATGCCCAAGGCATTCTCTACCAGCCAACCTTTGGATGGTGTAGAAATTTTGTGGGGTAGATGCATTGTGGTGGGAAGAAAAATATATATATTCGGGAAGTTACAATATATACATAAAAATATATATAAATATATATACACGGTAATATATAAACTTTATATACATACACTATGATGCACACTAATACATAAACCTTACATACGTACACTGTGAGTGGGTACTAAGTTGTTTACTAATTAAGGCTTTCCATTTACATACATACATTTCTCTCCCACATACCAAACATGTGTTATTAATAACTCGTGAAAAAAGAATAAGAAATAAAATCTTTGTATTTATCTCATGAGGTCCTGCATGGATCCGAGTGTTTGCCAATAAAGAAAACGGTAAAATGTAGCTGAAATGCGAATGTCGAGATGCATGCGTGGTGCAATTAGAATGGATAAGGTGAAGAATGCCTACATCAGAGGAAGCCTGCAAGTAGCACCAGAGGATGAAAGTTGAGAAGCAGCAGAGTAACCTGGTATGGACATGTGATGCATAGAGATGAGCAAAATGTAGTTAGAAAGTTTTGAGTACGGAAGTTAACTGATATAAGAGTAGAGGGCGACCAAAGAAAAATTGGATGGACTGCGTAAATGAGGATAAACCAGGAACGGAGTAAACAGTGAACTGACGGGTGATGAAGGAGAATGGATAAAGAAAACTCATTTCACCGACCCCAAAAAAAGTTGGGAAAAGGGTAGGGAGATGAAGCTGTCAAGAGGTTGTCTGTCACATACCACAAAATGTGGAAACCATGATCATAATTCTGATAGTCATATCAGCTCACGGATATTACCCATCGCACCAACCAGCACCTTAGGAAGTTCATGTTACGATGGCTAGTTCAAGGGTGCAACAATTGTCCTTGACACGGTTTGCACTGTTGTCTGTATCCAAACAAGATGTTGCTTCTCTCGTCTGTTCGCTTAGATTTATTGAACTACTCAAAGGATTTTAACCTTAGAATATTGAGCATATTTTACTAATTATGATTCATTTTGACTATATCTGAGTAAATACATAAATTGACAACCAATACCAATTTTATACAACTTTATTGCACTATCACAATGAATGAATGAAAATAAGTGTTATAATTGTTTATTTGTGAGCGTTTATAGGCACTGAATACTGTAGTTGATAATTATCAGTTTTGAAATGTTCCTAACTCAAAACTAAGTGACTGAATTCCACCTTTAAAGAAATATAGTAAGAAATTTGTGCAAATTGAGTCCAAATATATTAGATTAGTAATCTAGGGTTAATGTAGTTTCTAATAAGCCTACAGTGATTGTAATTCAGGAGGTAGATTTATGTGTACTACATGCATATTATGGTAGAGGAACTTCAAGAATTTTAAAGACTTCCATGACAAGCTGGGCCGCCTCATTAGTTATTGATAAATTACACCTAAACATAGAACAATGTAGTGACAATCATTGTGTCAGCTCACCGTCAGTGTTGAGGAGGTCCGATGCAAGTCCCTCTGTGGAAAGACTCTATTCAGGTAAATCAGGTTGAACTATTAGCTGACCGAAAATAATCTTGGGAATAGTGAAGGAAGGGAAAAAGAAGCGAAGAAACGTGGGAGAGCCACGCTTCACCATGCATGGGCCAGCTCAACCAGAGTGATACCACAGCCTCACAGAAAACTGGTGTGAAACAGCGCCTGCACTGTGTTTCACTGAGTGAGAGATGATACCGGAGGCCCATAATACAACCCTTCCTCTCACCCCCCAAGGCCGGCAACAGACTTGTGACACCTCTAGTGTTGCAGGTTTCCATGGGCGGCGGTTATCGCTTACCATCAGGTGATACATCTGCTCGTTTGCCACCTATTCCATAAAAAAGATAAAAAAAAAAGCAAAGGAATCTTTATTTTCAGTTTACATTTCAATTTACCAAATCCCTTAAAAAAAATTAAATGCTTATCTTAAAGACTTATAAGCATGTTTTTCAATGTATACCAAGGATTTATCGGTTAAAAATACATTATAAATGTTAAATGTATGATTATTAGATGTTATGAAAATGTCGATGAAAATTATGAGAATTTATACTCAAATCTAAGATTTCTTTTCAATTTTTTCTTACAAGTCTTATCTGGTGTTGATTGTCATTATATTTAAAAAAGAAAACAGAAATATTAAAATTACTGAACGAAGCACTTGCGGCGAATACGCCCCTAACACACGCAAACACATTTTAACATACATATTATTATACTTGTAAAAATAACATCATTTATTCAAAGTGTATTTTACACAAATGTATATGTTCAATCGTTAAATAACGCCGTATTTGGTTAAAAATCATTACCGCTCCAATGTGCGGTTATCTATAAGTCTGTTTAAACAAAAATAAAATATGTATATAATTTTTAGATAAATTGTTTCGAGGGTAGCTTCTTGTCTTAAAAATCTAAAATCTAGTTCTGTGATACGATCTGAATCATCTCGAGATGAGTAATGTCATGAAGGTTACACGAAGACACACATACTATGCAAAAAATGCACAAATTTAACGCATAAACATTGCAAGGATGTGAAAAATATTAAAAGTCAACGCTCGAAAATTAAAATATAAAAAATTACAAATACAGAATCAAAATGTATTATTCCGTGTACTTACCTCATTTGTTACCACTTAAACTTGAAATTAAATACTATTTTTTACTAAAGAATAATTCGGAAAATTGTAAAAAAATAAAATTAGTCGCACAACAATCATCAACACTCGCATCGCTCTGACACTTTGACAGTTTGTTCAAGTTGCGTTTCATTGCGCACAAAACACACGCCTAAGGTTCGCTTCGTTACATACGCTACTAAATGTTGATTGTGATTTTGGAAATCCTTAAAATTAATGAACTTCAAAATTCCAATTAGAAGTCAGTAGTAATTGCTTTAATGCTAAGAAAATTACCACTAATTGAATTGCCTTACATTCCTTGTAGATAGCCAAGTAATTTATAAATTCGTATTATTTCTTTAAAATTCTAACAACATAATCTTTAAAGAAGTTTAAAATGTTATATTTCCGATTTACGTTATGTGTTATAAGATTATATATTATAGAGATAATATATACATATAATATATACATATAATATATACATATAATCAATTTGCTAAATAATAAATTTTAAATAAATATTTCGGACATGCAACACAAAACGCCATCTAATCCATACTAAGCAGAGATTGTATTATAGGTACTAGACAACTGATCTAAAAACATATATACTTTTGTATTTGTAAATTTATATATGATATTATACATAGAAAACACATAATAAAGTATCCCCTGTAACTTCGCCTTTAAATGTGTATGTTAAAGAACAACTGACTGCCGCGTTAGAACATTAACCCGTTCACCTTTGACCCTGACGGATGGAGACAACATAAGTTACAATTTTAAATAAACACAATTTCAAGTCACTTGTTCTGAAGTGATTACCATCGCCTCTCTTTTAGTACCTCCCTTACCCTCTATAAAGCAACGAAAGAACTGCTTGACACAAGTTTTTTTAGAGTCTGGTCTTTAAATACTGAAGTAGAGCCTACCAAAGATAGTTAAATGTGATGCCCATAAGTTTGACCTTTTTTCCTTCTTCGTGCATTACACACATGCAATTACGATGTTGTATCAAATACAATAACAAAGTGTTCCAATAGGACTTTAAACTGTGTCTCTTACTGATTCATAGAAAACAATAAAAGAAAAGAAAACATGTACATTGAAAAAAAAGACAATGACAGAATTCTAAGTATTTAGCTCGTATAACAGAAAACACTTCGCTACATTGTGCGCGAACTGTTTTAACATTTCAAGTTCATTTATCGGCAAACTGTTGCTGATATCATTGTTCCGTGTGTTGAGTTTACAGTTTACAAAATGGGTGAGTTTTTAATATTAAATTTGTTACGTGACGAAAGGCTTTCTATGTGATAACAGATTTAAATTAGAAGATGGACGTAAAATTCTAGAAGTTAGTTGAATGTGTAAATTCTACATATACATTAGTTTCCACAGTCTCGAAATGAAAACTAAAATATACGTGTAAAGTAATGAGTGGTTCCAAAAATTGGACTAATGATGATTTACGAATATATTTGTCTCCTTTACAAATGATCAGATCATCATCATTCAAATATTCATGTCATTATAAAATTATAGATTTAACAATCATCATTAAGCTTACTTTCTGACACTCAAACTCTGTGCAGAACCTTTAAGAAATCCAGGCAAATGCTGTAGGAAACTGGAGAACTTCTTCAGACTGGAAAAGTACTGGTCTTACTACTGTCCCGTTTTCTTCGCACCTCCTAGTTATTGGACATCACTTAGTTACCAAAAGGTCACACGCTTTTTGGACTATTACCAGAGTCCAAAAACATGATCTTTACCAAAAGGCAATTTAGAAAGACATAATAAAATTACAACAAGCAAGAAAATAGTAGTGTAATATATTTAATTAAATACTTATAGTAGCCATATGATCAAAACAGTTGTCCTGAATTGCTTCTCGACTTCCATTTCTTCTCGCAAAGCTCAATTACATGGCAGGAAATTAGTTATAATTACTCCAGGATTATAGCCATTGACACGTGGAATAGGGATCTGAACTATTTACAATGTGGCATTGTTGCTTCTCCTTGATTTGAAGAAATATTTCAGACAAATCAATCTAATGTTGCGATGCACTACAATGTGTGTGTGTGTGTATATTGTTTGATAGTTGTTGCGAAAAAGAATATGATGAACAAGATTGCTTAATGAGTTTGTGTGGTTAAATAGTAATCGGGTGTGAGCCTCGAGGGTGTCGGGGTGTGTCTTAGAACCGTATGACACTAAACTCTTCATTCCGTAGAGTACGTTTATAAAGAAGGAAATATGTTCTTATTTCATAAAATTGTCTATTGAAAAATTCAAAGTGATATCTATGATATGTTTCTTTTGATTTTTAACCCATTTCAAAAAAAGATGAGGTTCTCTATTGAACTGTAATTACTTTTTATGTTTGTTACCTTAGAAGTTTTGACTTGAAAACTGGTGCGTTGAAGTTCTTGAAATCGTTTCGGTTGTTAAAATTTTGATAAGGTTGTTGGTATGCGTACGCAACATGCAGCGCCGTCTTAGTGTGAATCAAAACAAGCAGTTACTAAGCGCTAGAAGCGCAAGGGGCTGAAAAAGGGGTGAATCATATCAATTCATAAAAATACGTGTATTTATACATTAACTGTATTAGGGAATGGAAACTTGGAAAGGAAAATATCCATTTCAGGTTTAAATTTTTGAACTACCGCAGATTGGATTAATTGTCATATTTACAAATAGAGTAATGCCCATTATACTTCCTTGTCGCACGCTGCAGATAGCTAGGGTATCTTTTTTATAAATTCTCAATCAAAAACTACTAACATACATAGAGTCACTTAAATGCATTTAAAGATGAATATTTTACCGCTATTAAGTTTAACATAATAATACAAAGAAATTAATAAACTTTAAGAGCAGGAGTGTCAGATGCCCTGGATAGTTCGGTCAATTTATGTCCTGTAACCTAAAGTATTCTCTACCAATAATATAACGTCCTAATTAAAACATGATTCTTATAACAATCAACAGTAATTTAAATTATAGAATATAAACTACCTATCAGCTCCTTAGTTATGATCACGGAGGGTCTTTTATATCTACTGCTGTACTGCGTACTACTTACACAATTCATTAAACGGTAACGTTACGAACGTGACGAAAACTTAAAACAATGGCACTATATTACATCATTACCTATAAGAAACAGAAGTCACGTGATTCGATTACGTTGTTTTAACTGTAAGCATAGTTTTAAAAAGTTTTCTTTGCATGTTAACCAGTTTTTCCAGGTTTTGCAATATCTTTTAGGAAGCAGTATTTAAAAAAGGAAAATCATTATTATAGTTTTCTATCTAGTCAGCAGTTACTTTCATAAGCAAGAAATTGGTATTCCTTATGGTTCTTTAGATTGAGCCCCATGCTCAAATTTTGACTCAGATCACGTAAGAAGATCATCAATGTAAAGTTATTTAGGGTATTGTATAACTACCATACGTGAAATTTTATTTAATGAAATGTAAGTAATTTTGTTTTACTTACATGTTCCTTCGTATGCTCTGTTCGTGAAGTCTTGATTGATTAGATGCTTATTGAAGATGCACTAATTTTAAGATAATCTCAATTGTATAAAAATAGATTATAGCAATAACACATGTGATATATTAGACTGCAAGATAATCTTCTGAAAAATGAGAGAAGATTTGGGATTTAATACACACGCATACTTTAATAGTAAAAAGAGACTAAATCAGATATGAATATTTCCGAGCGTAAAACTTAGTCAATTAACTAAGAATCAATAAAGCAACTCAACTGACATTCTCACAGAACTTCCGTATTTTTTAAATTTGTTTGTTGAAGTTACGAAGGAAAGAAGCCAAGTTTGTCATAATATTTACGAAAAAAATGGTCAAATGCTGTCTTCCATCCTTTGTTTTATAAATATTTAACGCCAAAAACAGTATTTTAGCCGGTGTAATCCTAAATTGATTTAGTGTGAGTTTCGAGTTGGAATTGGAAAGTGATTTAATAAAATAAAAGAATTTTTATTACAGCTGAAATTAATATAGTGAAAATGCAGATAGGAGCGATTGTATTTCTTATTTATCTCGTGTTTCCTGCTATGTTTGCTGAAGATGTTAGTTGTAAGTATATTTTAATTATGTTCAGAAAAATAGCTCAAGGTTAGTCAGATTCGTGGTCTATTTAATTCGAAAAGTTCTATATTCCAGTCTATTGGCTCTGAAGAGCAGTCAGACGTATTTAACAGACTCTTGTTATCGACTACAATGATATTTCCACTTAGTAAACCATTTACTTGGGTATATTTTGAAAGTAGGTACAGTAAGGAAAAAAGGGCAGGCATTGATATGATAATTGTTTCACTGTAGATATCAGCGTATATTAATACGTAGACATATTATGTGTTTATTTTTTATATTAGGCTGCCAAAGTGCGAGAGTCCTAAACTAGTTGGTCACCGTACTCATTGCGAATGCAGATAATGCAACAATGCAGCATGGTGATCCACACTATGACGATCTATTAAGTTGCTTCTGCATCATTGCTTTGAAAATCGATAAATATAACTTTAGGGATCCAGCATATGTTTTGCCTTGTACAAGTAAAAATGGCCAAAAAGTAAAACGATCGTAATCCTACCGTCAAGTGAGCTACAATTTTCTGTAATGGTCCTATTCTTTGCGTATTTCCAGATCAAGCTTGTGTAGACAAATATTCAAGAAAAGGATACCAACCTTGGCAAGAATGGTCAGACCACTACACTTGTCACAGATATCGATGCGAAATTAGAGACGGAAAGTACTTTATAGCTGCTGTCGGGTACGATTATTAATATATTATTAAATCTATGGCTTTAGTCAAATCTTCTATCATCGTCAAAACTTTTGCATAGCAAAATAATTGTAATAATCTTGAAATTCAGATGTAGAAAACCGAAAATACCTGAAAATGCGTTGGAATGCCACGAATACATTGAAGATGAAAATGTCGGTATGTAAATAGAATTAAAAGAAACAAACAATTATTCTTCTTCTTCTTTTGTTGAAATAGCAACCAGCTATCAGCTATTTCTACCAATTTTAAATGTTTAAAGTCTTCAAGTCTTCGCCCTAATGAAATAATGATAAAGAATATAAAAAAATGTAGATCAAATGAAATGGGGACCGTATTTCGAAAAAACGGAAAACGATATCCAAAAACAAACCATTCATTATAGAAATACATTTTATAGGCTAATGACTGACAAACCTTGCCAGCATATGTATATAAAAGTAACTGTGTTACACTTTGTCCGTTTCCTATAAGTACTCTTATTCACTTCAAGTTTTTAATCTCATGATTTGGTAGTACCTTATGCGCCCGAGGTTCAGGATCCTGGCTAATTGTTCTTTTCTGTATGATCATTTTACCTGTGAATAAAATATTTTTACTTTGAGAAAGTTAATACCGAATTCCGAATGACTGTCGGAACACTCAAACAGCTCGGTATGTAACCGAAGTCTTATTGTGACCCAACTACCGACTAAATTTACTCTTCATGCTTTCTGTTAAATCACATATTTCTAGAATCAAACGTCAGGTTAGGAACATTCTTTTCGCACCTTAGGCCCAATTTTCGAGGATGCTAAATCATTGTTTAACTTTATATTAAAAAGAAGCTGATCTAATTTGACCAAACTACGTTAGCTTTATCTTTCTGAAGTATTGGATCAATTTTAACCTGTAATTTTCATCATCTAGAATTCCCTACATGTTGCGCTCGACTTAGATGTGTGGTAGAAGTCAACGGTGAGAGAATTGTCCAGACAAGGGGACAACCTGGTGAACTTTTCCCTGACAAGTAAGCCTTATAAAATACATTAACTCGACCTTCATCGTTATTTAACCCATAGACCGCTTTCATTGGTGGTCCTAGGCCTCTATCATACATTAAATAAATAACGTGATGACTTCATTCCCAGGAGTCACTTATGCCTTGCGTGGTTTCAAATAGCTTTTGGAATTAGGTAGTTCTGTAACCTTATACAGTTTTTGGTAAAATTGCTTAGCAGTAGATTCCTGGGAGACGCCGAAGCCGTAAAAAGGATTCTACAAAATAAATCCAATCAATATGACAGCAAATTTTAGTTTATAT